>CM068367.1:755577315-756140249 GCA_034769895.1 Magicicada septendecula
TTAATCATGAATTTAACTTAATTCTGGTTTGAATTTTGGATTGGAATTTTAAAATAAATGATAATTGATTAAAATGTAGTGAATAAAGTTTTAACATACATTATTATAAGATTTGTATTTTATGTAATCCATGTATGATTTTGGGGGATGATGCATATGGTATTGTAAAAAAAAAAACCCAAGTAACTTACTTTATAAAATAATGAACCAGTACTTGGCTAAGAGGAAACAAATCAGTGTGGGATATGGAGTAATGGAAGGCCGTTTGTTAATCTTTTAATTGAATGTTACAGGGTCAGGCGATACTGTGGCGGGCGCCTATCTGATTTTATGGTGTTGGGATCTCGAACAGAGAAGTCCAGTAGTCCAGTAAGGTCGGATGGGTGCTACCGCAGCTGCCAGACTAGGGGGTAAGTACCCATGATTTTAGTAAGGACTAAAGGGGGGTTGTGGCGCCATATCTTCACTGGTCGTCTTAGGTTTTAGGCAATGAGAGTTTTTATGCCTCGGCATAAAACCACTCATTGGGGGGGTATTGTAACGGTACAGAATTGTGTGTCAGAGACAGTAAAGAGTCAATTCAGTTTTAATTTGAAAGCAGGTAGTATTCACCTGTGAGGTGCCCCATTGTAACATACAATGTTATGGCAGACTATTTATATTTATGTTTATGTCTGAAGCCTGTAGCCTGCAGTCTCTGTGTAAATCACAGTAAGCAGATTGTCACCATAGTGTTTGCATCAGACAGTGGCAGCATATAGTCGTCTATAAGTAAAACTTTATATCAGTGGCCTCGGAAATTTCGGTAGGTCGAAGCGGAAAGAGTAGCCTAGACCTACTGAAACGTATTGAAACACAAAGGAAGTATATTATAAAGTTACAGTGAACGTGATACAATGAACTCTTAAAGTAAAGCAGTGAGGGCAGGGTAAGTGTGGTTAAAGTGAAAGTGCAAGTGAAGATGGCAGACTAAGTGGAATAGCCAGAAAGGTTAAGGGTCATTCCATGTCAAGTCACCCAGGTCATGACACCCACCTCCTCAGATTTTGATGAAACTTGACACAATTGATTCTATTACTATCCTGATAGCACCTGCAAAATTTTTTTGCTCTATCATTTATAGTTTTTTTAATTAATTTTTTAGTTTTTTTAATTTGGCGCTATCCGAAGCCTTGGAAATCGTGCCTTTAATGTGCACTCACAACTTTAAAAATATTTTTCTTGAAAACTATTCAAGATATCATCATGAAATTTTGCAGGAAGTTTGCGTGTTATACCTAAAAGCAGCGAAAAATGCTCTTATTAACCTATTTCAATCCCTCAAAAAACTAAAAATATTTAAATATAATTTTTTAGAAATTTAAGAAACGGGTGTTTTGTTTTACAAAAACCACAATATCTAGAGTCTCAGACATGATAGAATGCTCAAATTTGTTTTAAAATACTCTTAAATATATAGCTATTAGATAATTAAAAAATATAGTTGGCTTTTTAAAATGTTTAATTACTGTGCACAACAGAAGAATATCTTTTAAAATTCAAAAGATGATTGAGTACTTACGTTAAACACAATTTATTGTTCAAAATACACATTCAATATTGTGAGTTGTTTGTCTTTTTAATACATGTTAATGCTGATTGAAATACTTTTTCCACTTCATCCAACAGCTTTCAGTTTTTTTCACACAATCTTTTTTGAAATAATACATTCTTCCGGTGCCACTTGATTGAGGTGCGTCTACTATACTGATGATGTGTTTCAAAGGCACTATGCACGAATCTTCTCTTTGAGGCCAATAAAAAGATGCAGCTGGTCCTGAAGGAGAAAAAGAATTTCAGCATCTTCTTCTTCACTGAAGATAGTTTTTACTAGTCCAAAATACCAGTTACCATCATAATTTGTAGCCATATAATTATTTGAAGATGGTTGAACACAAACCCAATCAGAAGAAGTTTGATAAGAAAAGATTAGTGCAGGGTTAAGACTGTCAGTAGCCCTTCTAATTTCAAGGTTGTTTGTCTTAAGTGGTTTGAAATTATGAAAACTTCTAGTACCAGGAATAGTCCGGGTTGTTGAAAATCGTTTTTCTAGTTCCAATCGTAGTGAATCAGCATCTTTTTTGTCAATAAAGTGAAAGTGAATGTTTTCAATGTTCTTCTCACAATAGTTGTAGACAGCACTTGCTGTCATAATTTGATCTTCATCTGGTAGCTGGAGGCTTGCTTTCCTTAAAATTCTTTTTACCGTTCCTCCTAGACCATCACATATTGATTTCCCATGACTTGTAGCAAAAAACGAGTGTTCAGCTTTCATATTGAAGTCTTTCAAATGCTCAGACAGGTTCTTAAAACTATTCCTATTTTTATATTCACTAGCACAGCCATCAGTGAAATAATGAACTGTGTCTATTTCTGGACGATTTATTGCCAGCCATTTTGTAATTTCCCTTTGGACATAGTTAACAAAACTTGTGTCATGCTCAAGATCGTCACTTATAAAACAATGGTTAGAAATCAAAACATTCTCTTTGTTTCTTAAAAAAATTCCTACTGGATGAAGAGTACAACCCCCTCCATTCCAATGATAACTTTGGATTTCATTTTGAATGACATATGAATAATTTTCACTAAAATCCATTACTACAATTGCTGTATTGGGTGGTGGGTTTTCTTTCAATCTCTTAAAAGCTGATGACTGCGATTTAGCGACAAATGAATGGGGTATTAGCTTTTCTAGTGATCTGCTCAATAAAGAAATATAGTCCTCTACGCTAATAGATTGTTTTACCATCTCTGCTCTGTCGGTATTCACCCATTGGCTTATTACAATTTCTTCTTCTAAATCATAATCTTCACTTAATTTTTCAGTCAAATAATCAATTAATGCAGTGTTTGCAGGACAGTTATCACAATGGCGCAGCATGCAGTTGGAATTTTCTATGTTACACACAAGCATCTTAATTAGGTCTTTATATGATTCTTCAATTTTGGCAGCATCCAGTAACAGTTTTGCATTTTGGTGGATGCAGCAAACACATACAGTGTGTGTGCCTGCAGAACCAGCAAGGATACACCATTTAGGTCTCAAACAACAAAATTTTGAAAACCCTACTTTCACATCTGGATATTCCCATTTAAAACAAGAATAGAGTTCTCTCAAGTTACAAAGGATAAGTCTTCTTTGCATGTAAACATTTTTTTTAACACTTACTTTGTCTTTAGCCCCAGGTAACACTCTTGAACTTACATCATTTTGATAAAAGTCTGTTACAAGTTTAATTGTATTTTCAGAAAGTGTTATACTTTTTTTGGGATCAGGAATTGCCAAAATACCCTTTTCACATTTCAGCTTTCTTGCTTGTCGCACAATGTATTCACTCACATTGAATTCCTTCATCTCTTTTTCTTTCCTCCAAGATTCTGGAGCCAAAGTCAAAATCTGGATTTTTTGAGACCTCCAAACAGATAAAATCTTTTCTTTCAAAAGACAAATCATCACATCAAACTCCTGTGCCTTTTTAACCATACTTGTATCTTCTTCCTCGTCATCAGAACTTGGAACATCATAATCTAGTGCTTTTGAAATTTTTCTTTTCACAGCCTTAGTTACATTATCAACTTTTCTTTTATAATACGACCCCTTACTACGTGATGACAAGGTGTGAAGCTTTATTGGTGTTAAACCTAAATCATCTAGAGCAGTGTTTGTGAGAGGGATACATTTCTTGATTCTAATGAATCTAATTCAGTCATGAGTTCATCATCTGTTTCAATCTCACTGACTTTTATTTTTATGTTTTCTTCACAAAAGTTATGGCATGTTGAACAAAGCTTTTGCCCAGGTTTTATGTAAATATTTTTTGCTATCAATTGTTTTGAAAAACTTAAACTTACACTTCTCAACGATTTTTTAATAGGCTTTTTGTGTTTTTTTAACGGGTCTACACATATTGTTTGATACTTTTGAAATAAGTTTAAAAAGTAGTAGCTGTGATGAGAACAGATATTCTTAAATTCACACAAATTAATTCCAGATCTAAGGCGAATCAAATCTTTTTCTTCGTCACTTAATTCAGAAACACATTGTAACTTTTTTGAAGGTACTGTATTTAGATTGTTTGGAAACAGTCAGATTTTTTAAATAGTCCAATGCTACAGGCTTGAATATCTGCCATGCTGTTTTGCATACTTCACAGCATGTTATGAAAAATTTTTTAAGTATTATTCTTCATATAATACTTCCAAAATATTTTAGTTATTGAAGCAAAACATTTATAAAAAAATAATAGTGATATATTATTTTAGTAATTAGCAAAAAAAGGGAGTACTTATTAGAGGGTTTTAAACTGTAAACAAACTGCCAGTACTTCCAGATTCAACTGAATTATTGTTAAAAAAAACATCCATGCCCTACTTGTACACTCAAATTTACCTTTTCTTCAAAACACAAAGTAAACAAAATAAGTTTATATTCACACGAATTTAAATTATCTTCAAAACCCAAAGTAAATTTTAAAAAGTTTATATTATTACTGCCTCAATAACACTTAACTTAAAAACATTAATTTAAACAATCTTTAACTAGGAAACAATTAGTCACTGTAGGTATGTCCTCACTTAATGAAAGATAGGAATAACTGCACTAATTCAACTGTAGAGAGGAGCATGTCACCACAGGAAAAGAGCCTATTGAGACAGGCTTGGTGAATCATGTAAATTATCAGCAGTACAGCTGAGCTGCTGATAATTCACCAAATCAGAGTACTGAGTTTTTAAATATTACTTTTAGTTACCCTCATTATTACATTTCAAACTTACTAGTATATCTTTGAGTTGTTTTTATGCAGTAGGTACTGTTAGACTTTCCCCTAATGTTTATAAGTTTGTAAAAGTTATAAAAAATAAAAAGCAAACTAAATTTTAACTTTCCCACGGACTACCTATTTAAAAGCAGTATAGTTTTCTTTAGATAGGCCTATATAGTTCTTTATTTTGTATTGTAATTAAACATGTTAAAAAGCCAACTATATTTTTTAATTATCTAATAGCCTATATATTTAAGAGTATTTTAAAACAAATTTGAGCATTCTATAATGTCTGAGACTCTAGATATTGTGGTTTTTGTAAAATAAAACACCCGTTTCTTAAATTTCTAAAAAATTATATTTAAATATTTTCAGTTTTTTGAGGGATTGAAATAGGTTAATAAGAGCATTTTTCGCTGCTTTTAGGTATAACACACAAACTTCCTGCAAAATTTCATGATGATATCTTGAATAGTTTTCAAGAAAAATATTTTTAAATTTGTGAGTGCACGTTAAAGGCGCGATTCCGAGGCTTCGGATAGCGCCAAATTAAAAAAACTAAAAAATTAATAAAAAAAACTATAAATGATAGAGCAAAAAAATTTTGCAGGTGTTATCAGGATAGTAATAGAATAAATTGTGCCAAGTTTCATCAAAATCTGAGGAGGTGGGTGTCAAATTAATTTTTTATTGGGTGATTTGACATGGAATGAGCCTTAAGTACAGTAAATACATTGGCCAGTAAGTTTTTAAAACAGTAAAGTGCTTGGTAAAAGGGGGATAAAAAATATATGTAGCGATTGTAAAGAATGAGAGAGTGTATGCGAGTAAAAAGGGGAGTAATAATTAAAGTACTGGTTCATAGCAAAGTGTAGTTGTTCAAAGAATTCTAATTAAATAGATTTGTTTATAATCGTTGAGTAAAGAGTGAATATGATATGGTCAATAAAATAAGATTTGTCTCAATATAAAACATGTGTTAGATTAAGTTATTACGCCATAACCATTTCCTATTCTGTGCTGAAAACCTCGTCTAACGTTCTTTGTGATTTTCTGAGTTTTAAGGGTAGTCAGATAGCAGGATTTTTATAAGGGCAAGAGTGTATAGGTTTCGATATTAAACCTCAAAATATCATGGCGACCTGGGTAGTTTAATAAAGTAAGTTTTTTAAAGGGGAATATGACGGTAGGTAAAATTCTGGCAGCAGTGAGTTTTAGTAATAATATTATTGTATTATATTATTTTGGAATCTTCTGATAAAATCAATAACTTTACAGGTATAAATATAAATAAAATATTCAACTCCATAAATAATTTACATTCCAAAATAAAATTCACGTTAGAAGAAGAATCTAATAATAAATTAAATTATTTAGACTTAACAATAAAGAAAAATGAAACAAATTTTGAATACTCAATATACAGGAAACCTTCTCAAACTGATTTAGTAATACCAAATACTTCTAATCATCCTCCCCAACACAAAATGGCAGTATTTAATTCCATGATATACCGAATGCTTAGGATCCCATTAAATAACACAGAAAGAAACAAGGAAAGAAAAATTATCCAACAAATAGCAGTTAAAAATGGATACAAAATAAAAACTATTAATACATTAGAAAATAAAATTAAACGTAAAATCACTAATAAAATTCCCAAGAACACTACATTTAAAAATTCACCTACGGTATTAATAATAATATAAAATATACAACCTTTACTTATTACGGAAATATAACTCAAAAACTAAATAAAATATTTATAGATACTAATTTAAAAATATCTTATAATACAGATAATATAATTTTTAATAAAATAAAACCTAAAACTAAATCCAATACTCACAATAAAAATGGTATATATAAAATAGAATGTCCAGATTGCAATCAATTTTACGTGGGCCAGACAAAGAAAAAACTACGAGATAGATTCGTTCAACACCGCAATGCATATTTAAAACCAAATATTTATAAATCTAATTTAGCCAGCCACACATTGTCTAAATAATAACCACCAATTTCCAAACATTGAAAATATAAAATTAATTAAAAACATACAAAAAGGTCAAAAAATGAATATTTTGGAAAATCTTAACATTTACAAACACAATAACAATAATTTATTAATTAAAGAACAAACCCAAATAAAAACAAAACAAGACGATCTATTTAAAATTATAAATTTACAAAAAAATAAAAATGAATGAAATATAAACAACAAATTTTCAAATATAACCGAGAAAACAGCTGCTGAAGAAAATAAACATTAAAACAATCGTTAACTAATCGACTTAAATCGATTATCAGTTATTTTACATTAAAATCGATACAGATTCGATTAATCGTTAATTTTATATTAATAGAATTATTTCGATTGTTATTAATATACTTAGAAACCTCTTATGATACTGATATTTTTCAGTGAAACGTGTGTCAGGTGATAAAAAGGATATACGAATTTATACTACTTGCAGAAGAAACACATTGAATAACATCACAAATTTATATATTGTAACGTAACAAAAATATGGCCCCCTACGTTACATAAATAAGTTTATAAGTTTTAAAATAAAAATAATAATTATCCATACTAGTAAAAGGTCAGAAACACAACCCATTATTGAATAAATGAATCATCCCACAATAAGAATACAAGGTAGAAATAAAAAATTAATAATGTTAATAAATACAAACTTCAGTGTTCAGTGAAAGGTGTAAACGATAGACGAATGTAAAACCTAACTAAGACAGTTTTATAATAATTGATGATTTAAATGAGAGGAGAATGATTAATTAGTGCATGATTTATTTCATAAAAATGTTATTACGTTGTATCATGTTGTATTATTATCATGATAGTTATGTTGTTTTTTGTATGTAGCAAGTGGAGTAATTCTTTTAAAGGAATATCAATTAACTGATATTAATTTCATGTTTTATATTACAGTAGAACCCCTCAAATCCGAACCCCAGAAATCCGAAATCCCGGGAAATCCGAACATAATTTTGAAGAAAAACAACATTTGAAAAAACACATAAAGACATAAGAAACACATTTATTATTACATAAAACTATCATATGTAACCTAATTTTACGTAAAGAATCATTGAAAAATTAATAAAGTATGTACAAGTATTGCTGCTTACGTAAAACAGGATTGAAATGTAAAAATATTGGAATTAACACTGTATAAAAACAACGTCATACAGCATTTCATTAACATCAGAGCTGAATGGCCAAGGAAAAACACAAAAGAAACACACACAAACACTACACTACATTTTTTCACTTAAAATCAGTGATCTTCATCTGGCGAAGTGACATAAACCTTCCCGAGGATGCGATGTTGCGCCAGCGTCGCATAAACATGACATCATTGGGTGTAGCAGCTGCGTGTTGTTCTACGCAGCGATGTTGAGAGCGACGGCAGTGTCAGAATGAGTCATGTTTGTTGAGGCATCTTCTCCCTCGCTATCGCTACCTGATACATTGTCATGTTGATCCTGGACCACAGACACTACGTCATGCTCGGTGCATTCTTCATTGTTGTCTAGTGCTGCCCACTCCTCCTGACAACCTTTTTCAGCATCCTCACATCCTGGTACTTTTTGAAAGAGATGAAGGAGCTCAGTTTCATCATCTCGTGTTGTAAGTGGTGTTTCCACAAATTCGAGGCTGGGCCAAAGCTTCGTCCAAGATCTCTGCAGTAAATTTTTACTGGTATTGTTCCAGGATTCTGCAACCCAGTAAATCACATCTTTTATTCTTATCTTCTTTAGCTTCTCAAGAATAGAAAGAGAACAATCTTCTTCAATAAGAGTTTGCAGAAGCATTTTTCTGTAGCTTAGTTTTATGTTCTGTAGCACACCTTGATCCATAGGCTGCAGCAGCAATGTCACGTTAGGTGGTAGACAAATTGCTTTTATGTCTCTGCACACCAACTGCATGTCTGAAGGATGTGACGGAGCGTTGTCTATCAAAAGTAGAGCTCGAGGTGGCAGTCCATTTTCTTCATTAAATCTTGTTACCGAAGGAACAAATTTCTTTTCAAACCACTCCTTAAAAAGATTACCAGTCATCCACGCCTTAGTCTGATTTCTGTAATAAACAGGGAGAGAATTCATGTTCATATTTTTAAGGGCTCGTGGCTTGGCAGATTTCCCAATCACCATTAATGGTAGCTTGTTTGTTCCCGCGGCGTTACTGCAGGCCAAAACTGTGAGACGCTGTTTGTTCATTTTAAAACCTGGCGCAGAAGATTCCTCTTTAGAAGCAAGACTTTTAGTGGGAAGTGCTTTAAAATTCAATCCAGTCTAGTCCGCATTATACACTTGCTGGGGCGAGTAATTTTCCGACGAAATCAAATCGGCGAATTCATCTAAATATTCTTTTGCAGCAGTATTATCAGCTGATAACTTCTCTCCGCTTATCGTCAGTTGTTTGATTCCATGCCTTCTCTTCCATCGATCCAACCACCCATTGCTAGCAGTAAATGCCAAATCTCCGTTCATTAGTTTGTTCAGCTGCAATGCCTTTTCTTGAATTAATGGACCACTAATAGGAACTCCTTTCTGCCTCTCTTGTGTAAACCACAAAAACACTGCTTCGTCAATTTCTTCATTTACAGAAACTTTTGCGTGATGGCGTTGTTTCAAAGTTTTTTCACTTGTTGCACTGCAAAACTGTTCAATTTTCACACGATTCTTTTTCCAGTCACTGATTGTTGCCTTACCAACACCAAATTCAACAGCCAACTTCGTCAAACTTTCCCCTTTGTCTAGTCGCATTAACACTTCGAGTTTTTCTTTTAAAGTACAAGAACTATGTTTTCGTTTGCTTGCCATAATTTAAGAAAACTAAAAAACCCGATCTACACTGCTCACTTCAAATGCAAAAACAATAAACTTTAAACGAAAACTCGAACAAACTATGTACACTGGGTGGAAACAGTAACAGCAGCCAAACGCACAGGACAACAAACGCCAGAGGACTAACTGGAATACAAAGATTTCTAGACCTATTGTAGTAGGACTGGGCTATTTTTAGCGCACTTCCGCCCGACAACAACAGTGATTCACGGGCAGTCAAGGTCAGCAACCTCCGGCGGCTTCGTCTCACCCCTACGCAACATTACCGGGCGGCGCGTACACCGTAACTAGTGTTGAGTACTATGTATGCAGATTTTTCGGCTAATCCGAACTTTTCCGAATCCGAACAGGCTACAACCCCAATTAGTTCGGATTTGAGGGGTTCCACTGTATCAATATATCATTATAGAGCTGTTGTTAAACTTTATATAGTTAAATGTTTTGTATACATGTACTTAGTTAATATGCAGATTATAATTGTAAACTTGGCCAGAAAGGCTATAATTGTTAATGAGATACAAAAGGGTTTAGTGTAATCATATAATAAACAAATGAAAGATTCTATAATAATGCAAGTAGTAACAAATTAAAATCAGAAGTAGAGAAAAATGTAATGATAGGCCTAAAACCAGTAACATTGTATAGTAAGTCAGGTCAGAAAGGTTAGGTAACGAAATTTGTAAAAAATACTAAATAGAATATAATGAGTTAGGAGAAGTTAATAATAATTGCTGATAGCAGATAAATAAATTCAATTTAAATAAAATCTCAAAATGTAATGGTGCAATGATACCAAAAGGTAATATTTTGTTACAGGAAAATAATACTTGTTAGAGTAAGTAGATTAAGAGGAAACAACAGCAAAATGTATATAATTTCGTAACAAACAATATGTAAAGGTATAATAGGATATAATGTAAATTTAGTAAAGGAGTATTTTAATGAGTGCAAGAACATTGTATGATAATGGTTATAGTATTAGATATAATATCCAATAAGAGGAGACAGGATGGTTGTCAAGGACGATGAGAGATATAAAATTTGTTGATTATTATTGAATAATTATCCATGAACGAAGACGGATTAGTTTGGATGCACTCAGAAAAGAATTGATAAAATTAAATTAAACCAATACAATTGTGAACAAAATTAAGTAATAAATCACCATAATATGGCTCACTGACATTCGACAGTCTTATATAACCGAATAATTATAAACCTATACATCAAAAGTGACGAAAATCTAAAGGAAGAACTCTACAAATAAAACTCAATATAATGAGTAATCATTAACTTAATTAATAAACCAAAGCAGAGAAATAACTACCTGAATAGAGTTATATAATCCAGTATTATAAAGAACGAAAACAAAACACAAAATTATACTTTAACGTCATATTCCACAATTCAATAGAAAAAGCATCATTGGACACGAAATACATTGAAACCCGTAACCACAAGAATTGGACATTGGTGAACAAAAGGAGCAGCATTTTGGCATCATCCCAGGACCAAAACATCCACTTTTATTTCGAACTTGGAGTGAAGACTGGCGAGGATTATTTCATCTGTATTCCGTTATTGACTAAACACTTTGAACGAGGTTAGCTGTACACGGCCTTACCAAGTAACGATGTCCAGCGGACGGTAAAACTCCACTTATTTTAAATAATATTTAATAAGAAATTAGTACTATATTGTAATACCTTGTAATCCTATTTATGCATTTTCTGGCCTTACTAATAGTTGAAAGAACCTTCACACCCTGTGTTTAAAGAAATACCATAATAATTAAAATAATATATAACCCTGAACCCGATCAATAATCGATTACTTCTAATACGATCGACTTTTGTATCTCCGTAAAGGAAGAACTTTGTTGTCAAGAAATACAAAAATCATAATAAAGAATCATTTCTGAATTGAACGATATCTTATCATTAATATAATATTTAGTGTAGTATGACAAGTTGTAATTTATGTTGTAGCATGACAGATATTCCACCAATAATTAATTCATTTAAGATCATAAAAGATAATTAAATTACATATACTCAAAGAATGTCAAATGAAATTCAATTAAACTTCAAAGGAAAACACCACAATAAAAGAAAAACAATAATTAAATAATAAAAATACAACCATAAAGGTCAAAGTAAATAAATTAAAGAAAACTCATATTAAAAAATCAGGAGATTAGGACCAGGTGATAAACAAGATACCCCAAAATCAAGAAAAAAGAATAAGATTATGAGCAGGTGATAAACAAAATACCCCAAACACAAGAAGAAAGAAGAGTAAGGTTTAATATCAGGTAATAAACAAGATACCCTGAAACCAAGAAAGAAGAGTAAAGTCAGTATCAGATAATAAAGAAGATACTCCGAACCAACCATCAGACAAGATAACACTGAGTACCTTGGTTTACCCAAGAATGAACACAAGAAGGAAGATGAGAAGGAAGGAAGAAATAGGATGGAAGAGCCACCATAAAAACCTATTATTAACTACCATTAAACCCCCAAACCAATTGATACCATTAAAGAAAGTATAACATCCCAAAACCTTATGAAATTGTAATAATTTATAAACAAAAGTGTTGTGTAGTATGATAAGAAGTGCACCAACTAAAGTTATTATATGATAAAAAATAAACAAATCTTCACAGTCCATTATGACTAAAGGTCTGGTCTGAGAATGATAAAACTCAAATATAAGTCAGAACCAACAGTGAAAGTGTACTAGTGTAAGTGTTTTGAAATGTAATAAACTTCAAGTTGTAGTGTATCTATAACTTAAACAATATGCTATAAAATAACTTTTATATTTTATAATTAACAAATAATGAAATATTAAAATGGATAATATTTCCAATATTTCATTAAATAAGGTCACTTTGTTATCTCAAGACATTCATAGGAATGACAATAACAAAGAAAGTATGGGTGGAAATGTTTACTGTATAAGGGCATGTTAGATAATAGTAGTAAAATCAGAAAGAACTGGTAATAGTTTAAGTTTTAATAGAATTAAGAAGTTTAAATGGCTGATATTGTTCAAAGCCATGAACTCCATATTTTTAAAAGAGTTCTAATAGAATAAGGTTTATATGTTTAGAGTAAGTTGTATTAGTTATATCACAGCATACATCCAAATTAAAATGTTTCAGTATGGATGCTGTATTAATTTACAAATGAGTTAAATGTATGTTCAAAACAGTTTCAGCAAACATGTCCAACTTCAAAGACTGCTGATTAATGTTAATTATTATTTTTGTAACAGTAGCATGAATTAGATGCTACACATCTCAATAATTATGTATACAATTTTATTTTATGTCATGTTAACTATTAAGAGTCAGAGAGGAGTAGAATTAAATTTATTTGAAAAAACCATACATGTAAAATACTAAACTCTAGGCCAAATAATGAATTCACAAAAAATTAATATAAACCAGTTAATTAACCAATGAACCATGTAAACTGACAAGATTTAGGTAAGGTAGGTCAACTTTAGTAAGGTATTAACAACTACTGTAAATGAACCTATGATTTAAAAGAGTAATATAGAAAAATATCTTAAATTATTGAAAATTTTTGAAATGTATAAAATAACTATTTTTAAAGAGGAATGGTAAATTCAGAAATTATCACTAAAAGACAGTTCAAATGTTAAATTTATAAGTAATTAAGGAAAGGAAAGGATTTGTGACCATTTGAAATTTATTATAATTATATTAATAACACTTAAAATGGCAGTAAAAGTGTGGAAGGACGGAAACAGTTTTTTTGGGCCTAGATTTCCAAAAAGACAGAAACTTGGTAATTTTAACAAAAATCTCAACAAATATGAACTATGACATACCAAATTAAACAGAATGAGATAAATAAACCAATTATATGGTTAATAGTTCATGAAAGCGAACAATAAACTAAAATTATTCCATATATAATGTACTTTGGAATTATGTACATGGGAAGTGAAAATTATTTTAACAATACTTTTCCAATATTAACTTGGCAAGATATTTACTAAAGTGGAGGAAGTAAGTTAGTTCTTTGTTAACATTCAAACGGGACAGTCGATGCGGAATCGTGTTCTTAAAACCGTATAATGGAGTACAAAGGTTAAGCCTAAAATCAGTGGAAAACAGGAGTTACACAAATTAACACTTTTCGAGTTAAAACTAATGAAATACTCCACAATAGTGAAAACGAACAATACACCACAGAATACAAGTGATTTAAAACATTGAAACTACATAATATTAATAATTCACTCTACAACAGATTAATAATTCTTCATCACGAACAGACAAAGTGAACACCTCTAATAGCAAACAATTAACACCAGTGGACACTGAACACTCATCCAGAATACCTCAAACAACATACTAGACAGTATACACAATTTCGGAGATCCTTAAAACAATTATAAAGGTGAATTTATTGTGAGATTTTCCTGTGACAATATTACGTATAACCTCATCAATTCAGCTAGCCGCCATGATGGTACCGTGATGCACTACAACCTTCCGAATGATTTCATAGCCTGCAGCATTGGTTTGAAAATTCAAATATATTAAACATTATATATATTATTCACAATTGTTAAATATTAATTATTTAAGATTATTTCTTGTAAATGCTATACTTTCTAAGCCTGCCCTTCTCTGACTATATATAAAATAATCGTTGAAAGAACCTTTTTTACTAATTATATAAAATTTTAACCTGTATTCACACATCGATCTAACCCTGTGACGGAGTCGAACAATTGCTCTAATCGATTTAAAATCAATTATTATTAATAATTGTAAATAAATCAATTTATTTCAACTGTGTGAATTATAAAATTATTTCACATTTTACTTTAAGTGTTTAATTAACCACGAGACTTCCTGGAAGACGAGAAAAATTAACGAAAGGTGAGATACTGGAGCAGCACGGAAAATCATTAATCGATTGCTGAAAGGAGATATTCTGATTAACTCCAGATTTTGTTAAGCTCTACCAGAAGTGCATATTAAACCAAAAATACCTTACAGAAATTTTTAAAATTTAAATAAAACATAAAACCAGGATTAATTCTAAATTATATACACAACAAACAAACAAAATTTTTTTTTAACAAAAAGTTTTTATTTTTTTTTATAAAATTTTTTTTGTCTTTTCTTGTATTTGTAACTACAGTATACAGGTCTTGTTACAATTTGGCGCTCGCAACAGTGGGGCTTAAAATAGTCGAACAGCGGCTTGTTACCAATCGACACTACCCACAGCGGAACGAAACGTTGAAGAGCATAAAGGTTTTAAACGAAAACAACATCTAATATATATATATATTAATTTGTACGTGTTACAATGTAGAGAGTGTAACGTAGGAATTATTGTACGCGGATAACTAACCTACAATTTTCAGCTGTCTGTGAACCACAGCGCTACCTCGCGGACCGCTGTTGAATTAAAGAGAACGAGAAACAGATAAGGATTCCCTCTCCTCTCTTCAAACGCGGAATAGGCTTGAATGAGAAAATTTGAATTACACACTTAATACATAAATTTAAATACCAACAACACATATATTATTTGAAGAGTAACACACACACACGTACGAAAAGACGCTACCTGCGGTAAAGTTATAAATTGACGCATTCATCGTGAGGCGAATTAAATAGAGAAGATCAGGAGTTGTTATTATATATATATATATATATATATATATATATATATATATATTGTAACAATTTATAAAGGGTCGTACCTGTTAAAATGTGTCACACTTGTTTATTTTGTGTATTAGTGTGAATGTAGTGTGTTTGCCTCACACCGGTCGTTACATAAATCGACATCACTACTGGAGTCCATAGCATTGTCAATATTACCAGTACAACCTACCTGTTAATTCATAGGGGTTGCGAATCCCGGGTGGCGCCAAATTGTTTCTATTAAAACAATTAAAATAGTTAAATTCTAAGATGATACGTGTTATTAGCATGGACAGCTGGAGCGTTCGAATGGTTCCCGCCACTATACAGGTTGCTGTCTCGACCACTCGTGATGAGCGCTAGTTGGTTATTGAATAAAACTTGCTAACACACATATACTCTACAACGTCCTATAAAATAAAAAGATAGTAATACTCGGTACTGTGATTTTAATACAAATTTGGTCATTAATTAATATGACAAATGAATTATAAATACTTTGATAACAGATTACTCCGGCTTACAGCATGAAACACAAATATCTCAGAGTTGGCAAAATTGATTTTAAAACACTTTTCGTTGCCGAAATGGCGTCAGTTACATACAATATATTACCACGTTTAAAATCTGGGGTTCTTTGGATTATGAAATAAGACATAGACGTTGGTTACATTAAAAAAGTACACTACCATACCTTATACGTACTTAGAAAGTATAATATGTTTTTACAAATTGTTCGGTAGTGTCGTATTTTTGTTACAAAATTGTGCTCTTAAGCGAGGTTATATTTTGATTAATAAAATGTTTTTATGTAAGTAAATTATGCATTAACACCTTTGAAAGAAAATAATATTTGTTCAATAGTGAGAAATTTTATCATTTGGAAAATAATTAAAGTAATTTGGTTTTTTGGGATTAAGGAATTTATTCGATACTTATCAGTTCAGATAGCGTTGATGTGTAGTCATCGGGGTAGTGGATATTCTTCAAATTTGGGCTGGTTTTAAGCTTCGAACATCTTTTTCAATCTCGTCTTGGGTTTTTGATAATTAATTTATTTAATTTGGTTCCCAGACATCGTTAATTCTTGGTAGGTCGACATCTATTCGTCTTTGGTCATCTTGGTTCACTTTCGAAACTTTTCGTAACTATTTATATTAAAATTTCAATCATTCCAATTTTGCCGCTTACCCACGCGTCGTTTTTTCGAGTCTCCTATATTTAACGGAAAATAAGCCTTCGAACGGCTCGTTACTATGGTAACAGCAATCCTGGGATTGGTTAATTACTCTTTCAAAGACATTGTTAAGATATTTGAATTTTTATTCAAATTTATTAAGTATTTTCCTAATGGTTTTATTCCTTTATAGTTCCTTTGGGGTAATAAATGATATCACTATTATCTTTCTTTCCTTTCAAAGTTTACAATGATACCTCATAAGGTCATATTCTGTTGTATATTAACTTTAGTCTAAATATTTGACATTTGATAAATTACATATCCTTCTTAAATTAAACTTTTATAATAACATTTCTGTTTTAAAATGATTTACATATAATTACTGGCCATTTACTGGTCTTAGATTAGTAAGGTTTCTTGTGAAAGTGCTACAATTTACATTTGAGTGTTTTTGACAGTTAGATGTTTCCATAGCCAAGTTTAGCCATGATGGTTTTTTGGTGTATTTCTTTTAAATTACATTTTGAATTCAGCCTGATGGGCTTCACTTAGTTATCATATTTGTTTGTGTTTTAACTACTATTCCACATACATTTTCATTACACATATTTTAAAATATAATAATTAGGCTTATGGACTGTAGATTTCCTTCAGCCATATCCCCTTCATAACATTGAACCAAACTTTTCTTTACAAGTTACTAGTTATTGTTAGTTCTAAGATTAATTCCTTTCTTTTGTTACTACCTAGAGTGATAAACATCATCACTTCTTGCAAAATTATGATAAGTTAATTCCCCTTTCAACATGGGGTGTTTTATTCATTGTAGTCTTAATTTTAACAACAAAACTTTATTTCTATTCTACTATCTCCTCCATACCATGTTAACACAAATTGCTTTTGTCTGGGCTTTCTCCCTGAATAACATTACATGCTTCTTTTATATTTATTTGGAATATTATTTTTAATTATTTTTAGTTATATAAATGTGTACAAGGTCACTCCAATCATTGATTGTTCAGCAATGTTTTATAAAGTGTTTTCTTACTTATCATTACATTTTTAATGCTTAACATACACTTTCACTTTTTTTTTTTAGGGTACTTACACTTCACTATGGCACTTCACTTTGGTTCACTGTTTGTATTGAGTGTTATTTAATGGGTAATCCCTATACTTTCTCCTATTATTTCTCACTATTTCTTTCTAGCATAATATTTATTATTAATAATATAAGGTTAGTTATTTTTTGTGAAATCTAACCTTTCTAACTGTGTTAGTGTACTTTTTCTACACTACATTACTTTACAATCGTATTGTCTTTAAAATGGGTATATAAGTTAATTCAATTATAACAGTAATATTGGTTTCATCAATAAATAATTATTTGGGGTTTATTTACCGTATTCTATCCTTGAGTATACTATTTTTCCCTTTTTTATGTGTGTTAGTCCCCCCTTGGGTTTAATCTGTCTCCTCTTCATTCTTCCTCTTCTTCGTTATCTTCATCTTCAGTAGTCTTCATCTTGGTTCGGTTCTCCTCTTCTCATCTGGTTTGCTTTCTGTTTAATCGTAGGGATCTGTTCTCTTCCTTTGATTCTTCTTTAGTTCTGGGTTCATATCTTCCTTTGTTAGTTCATAATTGTTTGGTCCATCACCTTTTTTCTTGAGTATGGTTCGTGGTTCCCTTCTTTGTGTTTATGTTGTTGGATCAATCACTTGGGTTGGGTAATATCGTCGTACGTCGTGTCATAATATTTACATTTTATACATTTTTAAACATTTTATTTTATATGAAGTATTTTTATATTAAGAATTATCTTTTTTATCACTGGTACGGGATTTGGCTTAATTGTGTCGTAACATAATGCCTCTCCTCTAAAATTGATCATTTTAATAAAACACTAGCATAGTTTTTTATGAAATTATCAGTTATAGATAACCTTTTTCCTTTTCTTTCTTGTTTGTTTCTCCATTCTTCATTTCTCTTCTTACTTAATTCATTCCATTTTATTTGGATCTGTTTTTATTCATTTCCATTGGTGCATTTTCCCTCATACACAACATTTTTTTTTTCTAACTTTTATAGTAGCTGGTTTCTCCCATTACTACTCATTTTTCTGAGACCAGAGGCACATCATCTCTGCTCAGTTTATTTGGATTGCTGGACTTTTCAACAGTCAATCTTAAATACCTTCTTTGTCAACTTGTGACTTAAATCAATAATAATAATAATAATATAATATATACTTTGGGATTGTCCACCTTGTGGTTTGTTTTTAGATCACTTTGGCTTTTTACTCATTCTTCCTTCCGCTATACCTTAACTATATACTATCATCTACTCATACACTTGGTTGTTTTTATATTTATTCATATGTTAATTTCATCATATCATTATTTTGTTTTCAATGCTCGTTGTGATCATTTTAATTGTCTTAGACATTTTTTATTCTTTTCTTAGTCATTCAGCAAGATTCTGCTTTAGCCATATCTGTATATTTGTTTTATACATAATCTCTCTCTCTCCTTGTACCAGTTAAAATTTTATTTATTTTTTTTTCTAGAATCCTTTTGATTCGGTATAATTTCAGGTATTTATCTCAGTAATTTGAGCTTGATTTTATTTTTTGGTTTATTTCATTCTGCATTAAATATCATTTTTGATAATTCTTTGGTAAGTTAATTGCTTACCTTAAAGGAATGTTTGTAGCGTATTCCTTTTTAGTTATTTTTTGTTTAATTATAATAGTAAGTTTGTGATTCTTACATTTTTATTATATAGGAATGTGTGTAACTTATTCCTTATTATCTCACTTTTTACTTCATACTTCATATCTCAATCTTTTATTAGACGGTAAATTAATTTAAATTGAAAGGAATTTGTGTAACTGTTTCCTTTGTTTTTTTTCATTATTATATTAATTCTTTTTATTATTCCGCATATATCATCTAAATATGGTAGTAAGCTGCTCTTACAATTTTTTTTGGAATTTGGAAATATGTTTCATTTCACAATGGTTTTATTCTTCTTCGTAAAACTTTTTTATCGAAGTTTGGTTATAAACTCCCTTTATTTTTCTTGTATTGATATTGCTTATCTGGTAAGTATTATTACCATTATCTTTTGTGATGATATACGGTCCTGTATATAGCAGTAATAATTTCTTTGCTATACCTTCCATTGTACTTGGCAGTTCACGATTTTTAATTAATATTTTTTCTCCCTCTTTATATTTGATTATTTTGGGTTGGTTTTTTGCATATCTGGCCTTTTGTTTCTCAATCTTTTCCATTATTAGGCTGTACTATTTGTTTTTATCATACGGGTCTTCTGGGTTTTTTGGGAATTCTATTATCTCTTGTATCTCTCTATTTGGCTTCCTCTCGAACATCATCAAGTAGGGTGTACTTTCAGTAAATTGGTGATAGCTGATATTTAAAAACACTTCGGTTGAAGATAAATATTTGTACCATTCTCTCTGGTTGTTATGACAATAAGTTCTCAAAATGCGTCCCACCTCTCTCAACATTCTTTCTGCTGGATTACTACTAGGGTGGTATACTGAAGTTTTATATGTTTTAATATTTAGTTTTAGTAATTCTTCTCTCCACCTTCTTCCTTTAAACTGCGTTCCATGATTGGTTATTATCATGTACGGTTTTCCAATCTCTGGCATGTATTTATTTTTAATAATATCTAATATTTTCTTTGTTGTGGCTCTGTTTATAGCATATAGTTTGGTGTACTTGGTGTAATGGTCAAGTATGATAACAATGAATTTGTATCCATGTCTTCCTCCGCTACATGGGAATGGTCCACATATGTCGAGGAACACCTTCTCTAGTTTGGCACTTGATGTGATGGGTATCATCGTTCCATCCTTCCTTTCGTTATTGGTTTTGACCATCTGACACAATGTGCAGGTTTTTATTCACTTTTCTTGCAATATTTTTTATGAACAAATCTTCCTCTAAAGCTTTTACCATTTTAATTGTTCCCATGTGGCCGTATCTCACATGGTAATCTTTGATGATTTGATTTTCTAATGATTGAGGAATTACTAGTTTCCAAGTGTCTTGGTTCTTTTTTGTTTTTATAAATAAGATATCATTGTATACACAGTAAAATTTGTTAATAATTACTTCAGACTCCATCAGTCTTTTTCTGATGTTGGATATTTTTGTATCTTGCTCTTGTTGCAACACTATTTGGTTTACAATATTTTCCAGGTCTTTCCTATCTTTCAATATATAATACACTTTTGCTATCTTCCCCTTTTCTCCTTCAAATGTCTGATTTACTACATTTATTCTGGATAATACGTCAGCCACTATGTTTTTTCGTCCTGGAATATACTCCCATGTAATGTGGTATTCTTGCAAAGCAAGTATCCATCGAGTAAGTCGGCCATGATTCAACTTACACTGTTTGAGAAACGATATTGATTTATGATCGCTTCGGACCGTGATAGGATATCCAAGTATGTATGTCCTAAACTTGCCGCACGCGAATACTATGCTGAGCAACTCCTTTTCTGTAACATTGTAGTTACGCTCGCAACTATTTAGTATTCGGCTGGCGAAGCTAATGACCAGGTGATTGCCATCTTCGTCTTCCTGGTACAGATCTGCGCCTAGACTTACATCACTAGCGTCGCAGTTTAGGTAGAACGGTTTTTCAAAATTGGGGTGGTGTAATATAACAGTATCAACAAATTTTTGTTTAATTAATTTGAGCACTTCCTCTTGTTCCGAAGTTAACAACACGACTCCCTTCTGCAGGTTTATTACTGCTGAATACCTTCTTAGTACATCACATCCGATAAGCATGTTGAATGGTAGCCCACTTGCCCCGAGGAATATAATAGGGATGGTTGATTCTAGATTATTTAACTCCAATGACACTTGTTTTCTCACCGTTTTGTTCTGTTTACCAGTTGCGCCAATGATGATTATATTATTTATTGGCAGTGTAGGGATTGGTGTTCGAGAGTGAGCTTGAAATCGTTCTAATTCAGGCTGGTTAATTAGAGAGATATTAGACCCCGTATCCACCATGATAATGGTTATTGTGCCGTTTATTGTCGCCTTTATATGAACAATTTCACTATTATTTTGTGGTAATTGATTGGCCTCTTCTCCGAGAAGTTCTTCTCGAATATCCTTTAAATAATTGTTGTAGATTATCGTGATTACTTTGGTTTCCTTATCTGACATTGTTTGACGTATCAACCCAAGAGATTGGTCATGTGAAGGGCGTTCATACTTTTTCACTGACCCGTTTAGTTTAAAGGTGGTTGCTGGCTGACTACCAGATTATTTGGCTGGTCGTTCGTTTCATTGTTTGGCACTTGCTGCTGGTTATTTCCATTTTGAAGTGGTTCGTTGTTCCTACTCACTGATGATCGATTGTTATTATCGTTGGACGTGTGGTACCATGATTCTGGGTGCCAATTCGGGTTATATATTCGGTGGTTATTCTGCCTTCTCCCACTGATAAAATTTATGTGACGTCGACCGTCGCTTCCATTTGGATTACCCCCAGGTCCCCGGTTGTACTGGTAACTAGGATGATACCGGTTGCCGTAGTAATTATGGTCATTGGGGTGACCGTTGGTGCGTTGTTCAGGTTCCGCTCCTCTGTAATTATCATTTGGTCGGTTATTATTTGGGCTGTTTCTATTGTTGTTTTGATTCCCTGAATGATGGTTTTGTTGACCTCTGTTACCAGGCTGATTATTCGGAGGGTGATGCTGGGTATTTCTATTGAATGTTTGTTCTTCATTATTATGATTATTGTTTCGGCCCCAGTTATTCCGATTATTGTTTTGTGGATGATTGTATGGTCCATGGAAATTAGTCGTATTATTGTGTTCATTCCACTTGTTATACCGTTGGTTCAGGATCCGGTTTTTTCGGTATTGGCCATCATTCTCCAGGTCTTCCAATAGGCTAGCCATTCCTTGAATTGTTTTTATTTGTCCTTGCCTTCGGGCCTTCTGTATTGCTTCTTCGTAATGATAACCCAGCTGTATTACCAAAGACTCCTCGGGTATCTTGGGTTCCAAATTTCTGGCTAAGCATACTTTTCCCAAAAAGTAGGATGTTAAAGTGTGTCCTCCTTGTGACTCGTATCTTCCATTACTGATATCATTGCGGACCACATTCTGTGTGGATTCGGACCAATATTTCTCCCGGAATTGTTTCTTAAACTCTTGTGTGTCATTGATCTCGGGTCGAGTGGCCGTCCACCAGTTGTCATGGGTGTCTCGGAACATTTCATCGATCATACTTCTCACACTGGACCACCTGGTTTCTCTATTCTTCTCTATCAGCTCTTCTACCCGTTTGAGGAATTCTATCGGGTTCCTCCGGTAGCTGCGGAAATTAATTATTTCTCGATTTTCACTGGTTATGAACTGTGTGTGATTATATGGTTTTTCTCTTAATGCATCTAATTCTTCCTGCATCAGTTTCTCCCGTATATTGATCCCCTGGATTTTCTCTCTGTTTTCTCTGGTCAGTCCGTCTGTTTTATCTATGACGGTGTATACTTTCTCCACCCGATTGTTTACATCTATTTGTAGTTCTTGGTGCCTCTCCTCCAGTTCCTTGACCACCTCCTGTTTGTTCTTCTGGCACCCTTCGGTAAGGACTTGGTAGAATTCCGTCGCTCTCAATTTACCTTCCTCCTCAACATTACTAATTTTATTACTCAATTCTTCACGGACTTGTATCACTGTTTCGTTGGTCTTCGTTACCGTTTGCCTGATCTCCTCTCGACATTCGATTAGTTGTAGCTTCCATTCCTCCTTGGTTTTCTCACTTTCTTCCTCGATTTTCCGTTGGAGAATATCATGATTATTTTCCATCTTTTTATTTACTATCTCCAGATCCTTCTTGATCTGTTTCTTCAGCTCCTCGCTCTTGTTTTCCAATGCCTCCTGACTTCCCTGTATCGCCTCCATTTGCTTCTTCAATTCTTCACTGTTTTGGTCCAGTTTTTTATTCCACAATTCGCTGTCTTCTTTCCTTCCCTCTTGTAATTTTTTATTCAATTCCTCCTTGTCTGACTCTAGTTTTTTATTCATTTGTCCGAATTGTTCCATCATTCTCCTGAACATCTCCTGCGTGCTCAGGTCTTCTTTCTGAGTGGGTTCAGTAGGTTGGTCCCCTGTCATTGCTTCCACTTCCTGTTCTGGTTGAGTTGGATTGGGGTTTTCCAGCGGGTCCTTCTGTGGATGTTCTTCCGACAGTTCTCCAGTCGTTTCCTCAACTTCTTCCATTTCTTCTTGGTTTCCTTCCTGGTTTAATGCTTCCTTCCCTTTGCGCCTCGTAACCATACTGTGTCTATTCATAACCGCCGCTAGTTATTCTTTCTAGCCTCACGTTGCTGGTCGTCAATATGTAACAATTAAATGGAGTGGTACCGTCCTCGTTTACAGCCCCGCGTTGGGTTCGTCAATTACCTAAGGTCGTACCTGTTAAAATGTGTCACACTTGTTTATTTTGTGTATTAGTGTGAATGTAGTGTGTTTGCCTCACACCGGTCGTTACATAAATCGACGTCACTACTGGAGTCCGTAGCGTTGTCAATATTACCAGTACAACCTACCTGTTAATTCATAGGGGTTGCGAATCCCGGGTGGCGCCAAATTGTTTCTATTAAAACAATTAAAATAGTTTGCTGTCAAACAATAGTGGTTGCTGTCTCGACCACTCGTGATGACCGCTAGTTGGTTATTGAATAAAACTTGCTAACACACATATACTCTACAACGTCCTATAAAATAAAAAGATAGTAATACTCGGTACTGTGATTTTAATACAAATTTGGTCATTAATTAATATGACAAATGAATTATAAATACTTTGATAACAGATTACTCCGGCTTACAGCATGAAACACAAATATCTCAGAGTTGGCAAAATTGATTTTAAAACACTTTTCGTTGCCGAAATGGCGTCAGTTACATACAATATATTACCAGGTTTAAAATCTGGGGTTCTTTGGATTATGAAATAAGACATAGACGTTGGTTACATTAAAAAAGTACACTACCATACCTTATACGTACTTAGAAAGTATAATATGTTTTTACAAATTGTTCGGTAGTGTCGTATTTTTGTTACAAAATTGTGCTCTTAAGCGAGGTTATATTTTGATTAATAAAATGTTTTTATGTAAGTAAATTATGCATTAACACCTTTGAAAGAAAATAATATTTGTTCAATAGTGAGAAATTTTATCATTTGGAAAATGATTAAAGTAATTTGGTTTTTTGGGATTAAGGAATTTATTCGATACTTATCAGTTCAGATAGCGTTGATGTGTAGTCATCGGGGTAGTGGATATTCTTCAAATTTGGGCTGGTTTTAAGCTTCGAACATCTTTTTCAATCTCGTCTTGGGTTTTTGATAATTAATTTATTTAATTTGGTTCCCAGACATCGTTAATTCTTGGTAGGTCGACATCTATTCGTCTTTGGTCATCTTGGTTCACTTTCGAAACTTTTCGTAACTATTTATATTAAAATTTCAATCATTCCAATTTTGCCGCTTACCCACGCGTCGTTTTTTCGAGTCTCCTATATTTAACGGAAAATAAGCCTTCGAACGGCTCGTTACTATGGTAACAGCAATCCTGGGATTGGTTAATTACTCTTTCAAAGACATTGTTAAGATATTTGAATTTTTATTCAAATTTATTAAGTATTTTCCTAATGGTTTTATTCCTTTATAGTTCCTTTGGGGTAATAAATGATATCACTATTATCTTTCTTTCCTTTCAAAGTTTACAATGATACCTCATAAGGTCATATTCTGTTGTATATTAACTTTAGTCTAAATATTTGACATTTGATAAATTACATATCCTTCTTAAATTAAACTTTTATAATAACATTTCTGTTTTAAAATGATTTACATATAATTACTGGCCATTTACTGGTCTTAGATTAGTAAGGTTTCTTGTGAAAGTGCTACAATTTACATTTGAGTGTTTTTGACAGTTAGATGTTTCCATAGCCAAGTTTAGCCATGATGGTTTTTTGGTGTATTTCTTTTAAATTACATTTTGAATTCAGCCTGATGGGCTTCACTTAGTTATCATATTTGTTTGTGTTTTAACTACTATTCCACATACATTTTCATTACACATATTTTAAAATATAATAATTAGGCTTATGGACTGTAGGTTCCCTTCAGCCATATCCCCTTCATAACATTGAACCAAACTTTTCTTTACAAGTTACTAGTTATTGTTAGTTCTAAGATTAATTCCTTTCTTTTGTTACTACCTAGAGTGATAAACATCATCACTTCTTGCAAAATTATGATAAGTTAATTCCCCTTTCAACATGGGGTGTTTTATTCATTGTAGTCTTAATTTTAACAACAAAACTTTATTTCTATTCTACTATCTCCTCCATACCATGTTAACACAAATTGCTTTTGTCTGGGCTTTCTCCCTGAATAACATTACATGCTTCTTTTATATTTATTTGGAATATTATTTTTAATTATTTTTAGTTATATAAATGTGTACAAGGTCACTCCAATCATTGATTGTTCAGCAATGTTTTATAAAGTGTTTTCTTACTTATCATTACATTTTTAATGCTTAACATACACTTTCACTTTTTTTTTTTTAGGGTACTTACACTTCACTATGGCACTTCACTTTGGTTCACTGTTTGTATTGAGTGTTATTTAATGGGTAATCCCTATACTTTCTCCTATTATTTCTCACTATTTCTTTCTAGCATAATATTTATTATTAATAATATAAGGTTAGTTATTTTTTGTGAAATCTAACCTTTCTAACTGTGTTAGTGTACTTTTTCTACACTACATTACTTTACAATCGTATTGTCTTTAAAATGGGTATACAAGTTAATTCAATTATAACAGTAATATTGGTTTCATCAATAAATAATTATTTGGGGTTTATTTACCGTATTCTATCCTTGAGTATACTATTTTTCCCTTTTTTATGTGTGTTAGTCCCCCCTTGGGTTTAATCTGTCTCCTCTTCATTCTTCCTCTTCTTCGTTATCTTCATCTTCAGTAGTCTTCATCTTGGTTCGGTTCTCCTCTTCTCATCTGGTTTGCTTTCTGTTTAATCGTAGGGATCTGTTCTCTTCCTTTGATTCTTCTTTAGTTCTGGGTTCATATCTTCCTTTGTTAGTTCATAATTGTTTGGTCCATCACCTTTTTTCTTGAGTATGGTTCGTGGTTCCCTTCTTTGTGTTTATGTTGTTGGATCAATCACTTGGGTTGGGTAATATCGTCGTACGTCGTGTCATAATATTTACATTTTATACATTTTTAAACATTTTATTTTATATGAAGTATTTTTATATTAAGAATTATCTTTTTTATCACTGGTACGGGATTTGGCTTAATTGTGTCGTAACATAATGCCTCTCCTCTAAAATTGATCATTTTAATAAAACACTAGCATAGTTTTTTATGAAATTATCAGTTATAGATAACCTTTTTCCTTTTCTTTCTTGTTTGTTTCTCCATTCTTCATTTCTCTTCTTACTTAATTCATTCCATTTTATTTGGATCTGTTTTTATTCATTTCCATTGGTGCATTTTCCCTCATACACAACATTTTTTTTTTCTAACTTTTATAGTAGCTGGTTTCTCCCATTACTACTCATTTTTCTGAGACCAGAGGCACATCATCTCTGCTCAGTTTATTTGGATTGCTGGACTTTTCAACAGTCAATCTTAAATACCTTCTTTGTCAACTTGTGACTTAAATCAATAATAATAATAATAATATAATATATACTTTGGGATTGTCCACCTTGTGGTTTGTTTTTAGATCACTTTGGCTTTTTACTCATTCTTCCTTCCGCTATACCTTAACTATATACTATCATCTACTCATACACTTGGTTGTTTTTATATTTATTCATATGTTAATTTCATCATATCATTATTTTGTTTTCAATGCTCGTTGTGATCATTTTAATTGTCTTAGACATTTTTTATTCTTTTCTTAGTCATTCAGCAAGATTCTGCTTTAGCCATATCTGTATATTTGTTTTATACATAATCTCTCTCTCTCCTTGTACCAGTTAAAATTTTATTTATTTTTTTTTCTAGAATCCTTTTGATTCGGTATAATTTCAGGTATTTATCTCAGTAATTTGAGCTTGATTTTATTTTTTGGTTTATTTCATTCTGCATTAAATATCATTTTTGATAATTCTTTGGTAAGTTAATTGCTTACCTTAAAGGAATGTTTGTAGCGTATTCCTTTTTAGTTATTTTTTGTTTAATTATAATAGTAAGTTTGTGATTCTTACATTTTTATTATATAGGAATGTGTGTAACTTATTCCTTATTATCTCACTTTTTACTTCATACTTCATATCTCAATCTTTTATTAGACGGTAAATTAATTTAAATTGAAAGGAATTTGTGTAACTGTTTCCTTTGTTTTTTTTCATTATTATATTAATTCTTTTTATTATTCCGCATATATCATCTAAATATGGTAGTAAGCTGCTCTTACAATTTTTTTTGGAATTTGGAAATATGTTTCATTTCACAATGGTTTTATTCTTCTTCGTAAAACTTTTTTATCGAAGTTTGGTTATAAACTCCCTTTATTTTTCTTGTATTGATATTGCTTATCTGGTAAGTATTATTACCATTATCTTTTGTGATGATATACGGTCCTGTATATAGCAGTAATAATTTCTTTGCTATACCTTCCATTGTACTTGGCAGTTCACGATTTTTAATTAATATTTTTTCTCCCTCTTTGTATTTGATTATTTTGGGTTGGTTTTTTGCATATCTGGCCTTTTGTTTCTCAATCTTTTCCATTATTAGGCTGTACTATTTGTTTTTATCATACGGGTCTTCTGGGTTTTTTGGGAATTCTATTATCTCTTGTATCTCTCTATTTGGCTTCCTCTCGAACATCATCAAGTAGGGTGTACTTTCAGTAAATTGGTGATAGCTGATATTTAAAAACACTTCGGTTGAAGATAAATATTTGTACCATTCTCTCTGGTTGTTATGACAATAAGTTCTCAAAATGCGTCCCACCTCTCTCAACATTCTTTCTGCTGGATTACTACTAGGGTGGTATACTGAAGTTTTATATGTTTTAATATTTAGTTTTAGTAATTCTTCTCTCCACCTTCTTCCTTCAAACTGCGTTCCATGATCGGTTATTATCATGTACGGTTTTCCAATCTCTGGCATGTATTTATTTTTAATAATATCTAATATTTTCTTTGTTGTGGCTCTGTTTATAGCATATAGTTTGGTGTACTTGGTGTAATGGTCAAGTATGATAACAATGAATTTGTATCCATGTCTTCCTCCGCTACATCGGAATGGTCCACATATGTCGAGGAACACCTTCTCTAGTTTGGCACTTGATGTGATGGGTATCATCGTTCCATCCTTCCTTTCGTTATTGGTTTTGACCATCTGACACAATGTGCAGGTTTTTATTCACTTTTCTTGCAATATTTTTTATGAACAAATCTTCCTCTAAAGCTTTTGCCATTTTAATTGTTCCCATGTGGCCGTATCTCACATGGTAATCTTTGATTTGATTTTCTAATGATTGAGGAATTACTAGTTTCCAAGTGTCTTGGTTCTTTTTTGTTTTTATAAATAAGATATCATTGTATACACAGTAAAATTTGTTAATAATTACTTCAGACTCCATCAGTCTTTTTCTGATGTTGGATATTTTTGTATCTTGCTCTTGTTGCAACACTATTTGGTTTACAATATTTTCCAGGTCTTTCCTATCTTTCAATATATAATACACTTTTGCTATCTTCCCCTTTTCTCCTTCAAATGTCTGATTTACTACATTTATTCTGGATAATACGTCAGCCACTATGTTTTTTCGTCCTGGAATATACTCCCATGTAATGTGGTATTCTTGCAAAGCAAGTATCCATCGAGTAAGTCGGCCATGATTCAACTTACACTGTTTGAGAAACGATATTGATTTATGATCGCTTCGGACCGTGATAGGATATCCAAGTATGTATGTCCTAAACTTGCCGCACGCGAATACTATGCTGAGCAACTCCTTTTCTGTAACATTGTAGTTACGCTCGCAACTATTTAGTATTCGGCTGGCGAAGCTAATGACCAGGTGATTGCCATCTTCGTCTTCCTGGTACAGATCTGCGCCTAGACTTACATCACTAGCGTCGCAGTTTAGGTAGAACGGTTTTTCAAAATTGGGGTGGTGTAATATAACAGTATCAACAAATTTTTGTTTAATTAATTTGAGCACTTCCTCTTGTTCCGAAGTTAACAACACGACTCCCTTCTGCAGGTTTATTACTGCTGAATACCTTCTTAGTACATCACATCCGATAAGCATGTTGAATGGTAGCCCACTTGCCCCGAGGAATATAATAGGGATGGTTGATTCTAGATTATTTAACTCCAATGACACTTGTTTTCTCACCGTTTTGTTCTGTTTACCAGTTGCGCCAATGATGATTATATTATTTATTGGCAGTGTAGGGATTGGTGTTCGAGAGTGAGCTTGAAATCGTTCTAATTCAGGCTGGTTAATTAGAGAGATATTAGACCCCGTATCCACCATGATAATGGTTATTGTGCCGTTTATTGTCGCCTTTATATGAACAATTTCACTATTATTTTGTGGTAATTGATTGGCCTCTTCTCCGAGAAGTTCTTCTCGAATATCCTTTAAATAATTGTTGTAGATTATCGTGATTACTTTGGTTTCCTTATCTGACATTGTTTGACGTATCAACCCAAGAGATTGGTCATGTGAAGGGCGTTCATACTTTTTCACTGACCCGTTTAGTTTAAAGGTGGTTGCTGGCTGACTACCAGATTATTTGGCTGGTCGTTCGTTTCATTGTTTGGCACTTGCTGCTGGTTATTTCCATTTTGAAGTGGTTCGTTGTTCCTACTCACTGATGGTCGATTGTTATTATCGTTGGACGTGTGGTACCATGATTCTGGGTGCCAATTCGGGTTATATATTCGGTGGTTATTCTGCCTTCTCCCACTGATAAAATTTAAGTGACGTCGACCGTCGCTTCCATTTGGATTACCCCCGGGTCCCCGGTTGTACTGGTAACTAGGATGATACCGGTTGCCGTAGTAATTATGGTCATTGGGGTGACCGTTGGTGCGTTGTTCAGGTTCCGCTCCTCTGTAATTATCATTTGGTCGGTTATTATTTGGGCTGTTTCTATTGTTGTTTTGATTCCCTGAATGATGGTTTTGTTGACCTCTGTTACCAGGCTGATTATTCGGAGGGTGATGCTGGGTATTTCTATTGAATGTTTGTTCTTCATTATTATGATTATTGTTTCGGCCCCAGTTATTCCGATTATTGTTTTGTGGATGATTGTATGGTCCATGGAAATTAGTCGTATTATTGTGTTCATTCCACTTGTTATACCGTTGGTTCAGGATCCGGTTTTTTCGGTATTGGCCAACATTCTCCAGGTCTTCCAATAGGCTAGCCATTCCTTGAATTGTTTTTATTTGTCCTTGCCTTCGGGCCTTCTGTATTGCTTCTTCGTAATGATAGCCCAGCTGTATTACCAAAGACTCCTCGGGTATCTTGGGTTCCAAATTTCTGGCTAAGCATACTTTTCCCAAAAAGTAGGATGTTAAAGTGTGTCCTCCTTGTGACTCGTATCTTCCATTACTGATATCATTGCGGACCACATTCTGTGTGGATTCGGACCAATATTTCTCCCGGAATTGTTTCTTAAACTCTTGTGTGTCATTGATCTCGGGTCGAGTGGCCGTCCACCAGTTGTCATGGGTGTCTCGGAACATTTCATCGATCATACTTCTCACACTGGACCACCTGGTTTCTCTATTCTTCTCTATCAGCTCTTCTACCCGTTTGAGGAATTCTATCGGGTTCCTCCGGTAGCTGCGGAAATTAATTATTTCTCGATTTTCACTGGTTATGAACTGTGTGTGATTATATGGTTTTTCTCTTAATGCATCTAATTCTTCCTGCATCAGTTTCTCCCGTATATTGATCCCCTGGATTTTCTCTCCGTTTTCTCTGGTCAGTCCGTCTGTTTTATCTATGACGGTGTATACTTTCTCCACCTGATTGTTTACATCTATTTGTAGTTCTTGGTGCCTCTCCTCCAGTTCCTTGACCACCTCCTGTTTGTTCTTCTGGCACCCTTCGGTAAGGACTTGGTAGAATTCCATCGCTCTCAATTTACCTTCCTCCTCAACATTACTAATTTTATTACTCAATTCTTCACGGACTTGTATCACTGTTTCGTTGGTCTTCGTTACCGTTTGCCTGATCTCCTCTCGACATTCGATTAGTTGTAGCTTCCATTCCTCCTTGGTTTTCTCACTTTCTTCCTCGATTTTCCGTTGGAGAATATCATGATTATTTTCCATCTTTTTATTTACTATCTCCAGATCCTTCTTGATCTGTTTCTTCAGCTCCTCGCTCTTGTTTTCCAATGCCTCCTGACTTCCCTGTATCGCCTCCATTTGCTTCTTCAATTCTTCACTGTTTTGGTCCAGTTTTTTATTCCACAATTCGCTGTCTTCTTTCCTTCCCTCTTGTAATTTTTTATTCAATTCCTCCTTGTCTGACTCTAGTTTTTTATTCATTTGTCCGAATTGTTCCATCATTCTCCTGAACATCTCCTGCGTGCTCAGGTCTTCTTTCTGAGTGGGTTCAGTAGGTTGGTCCCCTGTCATTGCTTCCACTTCCTGTTCTGGTTGAGTTGGATTGGGGTTTTCCAGCGGGTCCTCCTGTGGATGTTCTTCCGACAGTTCTCCAGTCGTTTCCTCAACTTCTTCCATTTCTTCTTGGTTTCCTTCCTGGTTTAATGCTTCCTTCCCTTTGCGCCTCGTAACCATACTGTGTCTATTCATAACCGCCGCTAGTTATTCTTTCTAGCCTCACGTTGCTGGTCGTCAATATGTAACAATTAAATGGAGTGGTACCGTCCTCGTTTACAGCCCCGCGTTGGGTTCGTCAATTACCTAAGGTCGTACCTGTTAAAATGTGTCACACTTGTTTATTTTGTGTATTAGTGTGAATATAGTGTGTTTGCCTCACACCGGTCGTTACATAAATCGACGTCACTACTGGAGTCCGTAGCGTTGTCAATATTACCAGTACAACCTACCTGTTAATTCATAGGGGTTGCGAATCCCGGGTGGCGCCAAATTGTTTCTATTAAAACAATTAAAATAGTTTGCTGTCAAACAATAGTGGTTGCTGTCTCGACCACTCGTGATGAGCGCTAGATGGTTATTGAATAAAACTTGCTAACACACATATACTCTACAACGTCCTATAAAATAAAAAGATAATAATACTCGGTACTGTGATTTTAATACAAATTTGGTCATTAATTAATATGACAAATGAATTATAAATACTTTGATAACAGATTACTCCGGCTTACAGCATGAAACACAAATATCTCAGAGTTGGCAAAATTGATTTTAAAACACTTTTCGTTGCCGAAATGGCGTCAGTTACATACAATATATTACCACGTTTAAAATCTGGGGTTCTTTGGATTATGAAATAAGACATAGACGTTGGTTACATTAAAAAAGTACACTACCATACCTTATACGTACTTAGAAAGTATAATATGTTTTTACAAATTGTTCGGTAGTGTCGTATTTTTGTTACAAAATTGTGCTCTTAAGCGAGGTTATATTTTGATTAATAAAATGTTTTTATGTAAGTAAATTATGCATTAACACCTTTGAAAGAAAATAATATTTGTTCAATAGTGAGAAATTTTATCATTTGGAAAATAATTAAAGTAATTTGGTTTTTTGGGATTAAGGAATTTATTCGATACTTATCAGTTCAGATAGCGTTGATGTGTAGTCATCGGGGTAGTGGATATTCTTCAAATTTGGGCTGGTTTTAAGCTTCGAACATCTTTTTCAATCTCGTCTTGGGTTTTTGATAATTAATTTATTTAATTTGGTTCCCAGACATCGTTAATTCTTGGTAGGTCGACATCTATTCGTCTTTGGTCATCTTGGTTCACTTTCGAAACTTTTCGTAACTATTTATATTAAAATTTCAATCATTCCAATTTTGCCGCTTACCCACGCGTCGTTTTTTCGAGTCTCCTATATTTAACGGAAAATAAGCCTTCGAACGGCTCGTTACTATGGTAACAGCAATCCTGGGATTGGTTAATTACTCTTTCAAAGACATTGTTAAGATATTTGAATTTTTATTCAAATTTATTAAGTATTTTCCTAATGGTTTTATTCCTTTATAGTTCCTTTGGGGTAATAAATGATATCACTATTATCTTTCTTTCCTTTCAAAGTTTACAATGATACCTCATAAGGTCATATTCTGTTGTATATTAACTTTAGTCTAAATATTTGACATTTGATAAATTACATATCCTTCTTAAATTAAACTTTTATAATAACATTTCTGTTTTAAAATGATTTACATATAATTACTGGCCATTTACTGGTCTTAGATTAGTAAGGTTTCTTGTGAAAGTGCTACAATTTACATTTGAGTGTTTTTGACAGTTAGATGTTTCCATAGCCAAGTTTAGCCATGATGGTTTTTTGGTGTATTTCTTTTAAATTACATTTTGAATTCAGCCTGATGGGCTTCACTTAGTTATCATATTTGTTTGTGTTTTAACTACTATTCCACATACATTTTCATTACACATATTTTAAAATATAATAATTAGGCTTATGGACTGTAGGTTCCCTTCAGCCATATCCCCTTCATAACATTGAACCAAACTTTTCTTTACAAGTTACTAGTTATTGTTAGTTCTAAGATTAATTCCTTTCTTTTGTTACTACCTAGAGTGATAAACATCATCACTTCTTGCAAAATTATGATAAGTTAATTCCCCTTTCAACATGGGGTGTTTTATTCATTTTAACAACAAAACTTTATTTCTATTCTACTATCTCCTCCATACCATGTTAACACAAATTGCTTTTGTCTGGGCTTTCTCCCTGAATAACATTACATGCTTCTTTTATATTTATTTGGAATATTATTTTTAATTATTTTTAGTTATATAAATGTGTACAAGGTCACTCCAATCATTGATTGTTCAGCAATGTTTTATAAAGTGTTTTCTTACTTATCATTACATTTTTAATGCTTAACATACACTTTCACTTTTTTTTTTTTAGGGTACTTACACTTCACTATGGCACTTCACTTTGGTTCACTGTTTGTATTGAGTGTTATTTAATGGGTAATCCCTATACTTTCTCCTATTATTTCTCACTATTTCTTTCTAGCATAATATTTATTATTAATAATATAAGGTTAGTTATTTTTTGTGAAATCTAACCTCTCTAACTGTGTTAGTGTACTTTTTCTACACTACATTACTTTACAATCGTATTGTCTTTAAAATGGGTATATAAGTTAATTCATTTATAACAGTAATATTGGTTTCATCAATAAATAATTATTTGGGGTTTATTTACCGTATTCTATCCTTGAGTATACTATTTTTCCCTTTTTTATGTGTTTTAGTCCCCCCTTGGGTTTAATCTGTCTCCTCTTCATTCTTCCTCTTCTTCGTTATCTTCATCTTCAGTAGTCTTCATCTTGGTTCGGTTCTCCTCTTCTCATCTGGTTTGCTTTCTGTTTAATCGTAGGGATCTGTTCTCTTCCTTTGATTCTTCTTTAGTTCTGGGTTCATATCTTCCTTTGTTAGTTCATAATTGTTTGGTCCATCACCTTTTTTCTTGAGTATGGTTCGTGGTTCCCTTCTTTGTGTTTATGTTGTTGGATCAATCACTTGGGTTGGGTAATATCGTCGTACGTCGTGTCATAATATTTACATTTTATACATTTTTAAACATTTTATTTTATATGAAGTATTTTTATATTAAGAATTATCTTTTTTATCACTGGTACGGGATTTGGCTTAATTGTGTCATAACATAATGCCTCTCCTCTAAAATTGATCATTTTAATAAAACACTAGCATAGTTTTTTATGAAATTATCAGTTATAGATAACCTTTTTCCTTTTCTTTCTTGTTTGTTTCTCCATTCTTCATTTCTCTTCTTACTTAATTCATTCCATTTATTTTGGATCTGTTTTTATTCATTTCCATTGGTGCATTTTCCCTCATACACAACATTTTTTTTTTCTAACTTTTATAGTAGCTGGTTTCTCCCATTACTACTCATTTTTCTGAGACCAGAGGCACATCATCTCTGCTCAGTTTATTTGGATTGCTGGACTTTTCAACAGTCAATCTTAAATACCTTCTTTGTCAACTTGTGACTTAAATCAATAATAATAATAATAATATAATATATACTTTGGGATTGTCCACCTTGTGGTTTGTTTTTAGATCACTTTGGCTTTTTACTCATTCTTCCTTCCGCTATACCTTAACTATATACTATCATCTACTCATACACTTGGTTGTTTTTATATTTATTCATATGTTAATTTCATCATATCATTATTTTGTTTTCAATGCTCGTTGTGATCATTTTAATTGTCTTAGACATTTTTTATTCTTTTCTTAGTCATTCAGCAAGATTCTGCTTTAGCCATATCTGTATATTTGTTTTATACATAATCTCTCTCTCTCCTTGTACCAGTTAAAATTTTATTTATTTTTTTTTCTAGAATCCTTTTGATTCGGTATAATTTCAGGTATTTATCTCAGTAATTTGAGCTTGATTTTATTTTTTGGTTTATTTCATTCTGCATTAAATATCATTTTTGATAATTCTTTGGTAAGTTAATTGCTTACCTTAAAGGAATGTTTGTAGCGTATTCCTTTTTAGTTATTTTTTGTTTAATTATAATAGTAAGTTTGTGATTCTTACATTTTTATTATATAGGAATGTGTGTAACTTATTCCTTATTATCTCACTTTTTACTTCATACTTCATATCTCAATCTTTTATTAGACGGTAAACTAATTTAAATTGAAAGGAATTTGTGTAACTGTTTCCTTTGTTTTTTTTCATTATTATATTAATTCTTTTTATTATTCCGCATATATCATCTAAATATGGTAGTAAGCTGCTCTTACAATTTTTTTTGGAATTTGGAAATATGTTTCATTTCACAATGGTTTTATTCTTCTTCGTAAAACTTTTTTATCGAAGTTTGGTTATAAACTCCCTTTATTTTTCTTGTATTGATATTGCTTATCTGGTAAGTATTATTACCATTATCTTTTGTGATGATATACGGTCCTGTATATAGCAGTAATAATTTCTTTGCTATACCTTCCATTGTACTTGGCAGTTCACGATTTTTAATTAATATTTTTTCTCCCTCTTTATATTTGATTATTTTGGGTTGGTTTTTTGCATATCTGGCCTTTTGTTTCTCAATCTTTTCCATTATTAGGCTGTACTATTTGTTTTTATCATACGGGTCTTCTGGGTTTTTTGGGAATTCTATTATCTCTTGTATCTCTCTATTTGGCTTCCTCTCGAACATCATCAAGTAGGGTGTACTTTCAGTAAATTGGTGATAGCTGATATTTAAAAACACTTCGGTTGAAGATAAATATTTGTACCATTCTCTCTGGTTGTTATGACAATAAGTTCTCAAAATGCGTCCCACCTCTCTCAACATTCTTTCTGCTGGATTACTACTAGGGTGGTATACTGAAGTTTTATATGTTTTAATATTTAGTTTTAGTAATTCTTCTCTCCATCTTCTTCCTTTAAACTGCGTTCCATGATCGGTTATTATCATGTACGGTTTTCCAATCTCTGGCATGTATTTATTTTTAATAATATCTAATATTTTCTTTGTTGTGGCTCTGTTTATAGCATATAGTTTGGTGTACTTGGTGTAATGGTCAAGTATGATAACAATGAATTTGTATCCATGTCTTCCTCCGCTACATGGGAATGGTCCACATATGTCGAGGAACACCTTCTCTAGTTTGGCACTTGATGTGATGGGTATCATCGTTCCATCCTTCCTTTCGTTATTGGTTTTGACCATCTGACACAATGTGCAGGTTTTTATTCACTTTTCTTGCAATATTTTTTATGAACAAATCTTCCTCTAAAGCTTTTACCATTTTAATTGTTCCCATGTGGCCGTATCTCACATGGTAATCTTTGATGATTTGATTTTCTAATGATTGAGGAATTACTAGTTTCCAAGTGTCTTGGTTCTTTTTTGTTTTTATAAATAAGATACCATTGTACACACAGTAAAATTTGTTAATAATTACTTCAGACCCCATCAGTCTTTTTCTGATGTTGGATATTTTTGTATCTTGCTCTTGTTGCAACACTATTTGGTTTACAATATTTTCCAGGTCTTTCCTATCTTTCAATATATAATACACTTTTGCTATCTTCCCCTTTTCTCCTTCAAATGTCTGATTTACTACATTTATTCTGGATAATACGTCAGCCACTATGTTTTTTCGTCCTGGAATATACTCCCATGTAATGTGGTATTCTTGCAAAGCAAGTATCCATCGAGTAAGTCGGCCATGATTCAACTTACACTGTTTGAGAAACGATATTGATTTATGATCGCTTCGGACCGTGATAGGATATCCAAGTATGTATGTCCTAAACTTGCCGCACGCGAATACTATGCTGAGCAACTCCTTTTCTGTAACATTGTAGTTACGCTCGCAACTATTTAGTATTCGGCTGGCGAAGCTAATGACCAGGTGATTGCCATCTTCGTCTTCCTGGTACAGATCTGCGCCTAGACTTACATCACTAGCGTCGCAGTTTAGGTAGAACGGTTTTTCAAAATTGGGGTGGTGTAATATAACAGTATCAACAAATTTTTGTTTAATTAATTTGAGCACTTCCTCTTGTTCCGAAGTTAACAACACGACTCCCTTCTGCAGGTTTATTACTGCTGAATACCTTCTTAGTACATCACATCCGATAAGCATGTTGAATGGTAGCCCACTTGCCCCGAGGAATATAATAGGGATGGTTGATTCTAGATTATTTAACTCCAATGACACTTGTTTTCTCACCGTTTTGTTCTGTTTACCAGTTGCGCCAATGATGATTATATTATTTATTGGCAGTGTAGGGATTGTTGTTCGAGAGTGAGCTTGAAATCGTTCTAATTCAGGCTGGTTAATTAGAGAGATATTAGACCCCATATCCACCATGATAATGGTTATTGTGCCGTTTATTGTCGCCTTTATATGAACAATTTCACTATTATTTTGTGGTAATTGATTGGCCTCTTCTCCGAGTTCTTCTCGAATATCCTTTAAATAATTGTTTTAGATTATCGTGATTACTTTGGTTTCCTTATCTGACATTGTTTGACGTATCAACCCAAGAGATTGGTCATGTGAAGGGCGTTCATACTTTTTCACTGACCCGTTTAGTTTAAAGGTGGTTGCTGGCTGACTACCAGATTATTTGGCTGGTCGTTCGTTTCATTGTTTGGCACTTGCTGCTGGTTATTTCCATTTTGAAGTGGTTCGTTGTTCCTACTCACTGATGGTCGATTGTTATTATCGTTGGACGTGTGGTACCATGATTCTGGGTGCCAATTCGGGTTATATATTCGGTGGTTATTCTGCCTTCTCCCACTGATAAAATTTATGTGACGTCGACCGTCGCTTCCATTTGGATTACCCCCGGGTCCCCGGTTGTACTGGTAACTAGGATGATACCGGTTGCCGTAGTAATTATGGTCATTGGGGTGACCGTTGGTGCGTTGTTCAGGTTCCGCTCCTCTGTAATTATCATTTGGTCGGTTATTATTTGGGCTGTTTCTATTGTTGTTTTGATTCCCTGAATGATGGTTTTGTTGACCTCTGTTACCAGGCTGATTATTCGGAGGGTGATGCTGGGTATTTCTATTGAATGTTTGTTCTTCATTATTATGATTATTGTTTCGGCCCCAGTTATTCCGATTATTGTTTTGTGGATGATTGTATGGTCCATGGAAATTAGTCGTATTATTGTGTTCATTCCACTTGTTATACGGTTGGTTCAGGATCCGGTTTTTTCGGTATTGGCCATCATTCTCCAGGTCTTCCAATAGGCTAGCCATTCCTTGAATTGTTTTTATTTATCCTTGCCTTCGGGCCTTCTGTATTGCTTCTTTGTAATGATAACCCAGCTGTATTACCAAAGACTCCTCGGGTATCTTGGGTTCCAAATTTCTGGCTAAGCATACTTTTCCCAAAAAGTAGGATGTTAAAGTGTGTCCTCCTTGTGACTCGTATCTTCCATTACTGATATCATTGCGGACCACATTCTGTGTGGATTCGGACCAATATTTCTACCGGAATTGTTTCTTAAACTCTTGTGTGTCATTGATCTCGGGTCGAGTGGCCGTCCACCAGTTGTCATGGGTGTCTCGGAACATTTCATCGATCATACTTCTCACACTGGACCACCTGGTTTCTCTATTCTTCTCTATCAGCTCTTCTACCCGTTTGAGGAATTCTATCGGGTTCCTCCGGTAGCTGCGGAAATTAATTATTTCTCGATTTTCACTGGTTATGAACTGTGTGTGATTATATGGTTTTTCTCTTAATGCATCTAATTCTTCCTGCATCAGTTTCTCCCGTATATTGATCCCCTGGATTTTCTCTCTGTTTTCTCTGGTCAGTCCATCTGTTTTATCTATGATGGTGTATACTTTCTCCACCCGATTGCTTACATCTATTTGTAGTTCTTGGTGCCTCTCCTCCAGTTCCTTGACCACCTCCTGTTTGTTCTTCTGGCACCCTTCGGTAAGGACTTGGTAGAATTCCGTCGCTCTCAATTTACCTTCCTCCTCAACATTACTAATTTTATTACTCAATTCTTCACGGACTTGTATCACTGTTTCGTTGGTCTTCGTTACCGTTTGCCTGATCTCCTCTCGACATTCGATTAGTTGTAGCTTCCATTCCTCCTTGGTTTTCTCACTTTCTTCCTCGATTTTCCGTTGGAGAATATCATGATTATTTTCCATCTTTTTATTTACTATCTCCAGATCTTCTTGATCTGTTTCTTCAGCTCCTCGCTCTTGTTTTCCAATGCCTCCTGACTTCCCTGTATCGCCTCCATTTGCTTCTTCAATTCTTCACTGTTTTGGTCCAGTTTTTTATTCCACAATTCCCTGTCTTCTTTCCTTCCCTCTTGTAATTTTTTATTCAATTCCTCCTTGTCTGACTCTAGTTTTTTATTCATTTGTCCGAATTGTTCCATCATTCTCCTGAACATCTCCTGCGTGCTCAGGTCTTCTTTCTGAGTGGGTTCAGTAGGTTGGTCCCCTGTCATTGCTTCCACTTCCTGTTCTGGTTGAGTTGGATTGGGGTTTTCCAGCGGGTCCTCCTGTTGATGTTCTTCCGACAGTTCTCCAGTCGTTTCCTCAACTTCTTCCATTTCTTCTTGGTTTCCTTCCTGGTTTAATGCTTCCTTCCCTTTGCGCCTCGTAACCTTCCTTCCCTTTGCGCCTCGTAACCATACTGTGTCTATTCATAACCGCCGCTAGTTATTCTTTCTAGCCTCACGTTGCTGGTCATCAATATGTAACAATTAAATGGAGTGGTACCGTCCTCGTTTACAGCCCCGCGTTGGGTTCGTCAATTACCTAAGGTTGTACCTGTTAAAATGTGTCACACTTGTTTATTTTGTGTATTGGTGTGAATGTAGTGTGTTTGCCTCACACCGGTCGTTACATAAATCGACGTCACTACTGGAGTCCGTAGCGTTGTCAATATTACCAGTACAACCTACCTGTTAATTCATAGGGGTTGCGAATCCCGGGTGGCGCCAAATTGTTTCTATTAAAACAATTAAAATAGTTTGCTGTCAAACAATAGTGGTTGCTGTCTCGTCCACTCGTGATGAGCGCTAGTTGGTTATTGAATAAAACTTGCTAACACACATATACTCTACAACGTCCTATAAAATAAAAAGATAGTAATACTCGGTACTGTGATTTTAATACAAATTTGGTCATTAATTAATATGACAAATGAATTATAAATACTTTGATAACAGATTACTCCGGCTTACAGCATGAAACACAAATATCTCAGAGTTGGCAAAATTGATTTTAAAACACTTTTCGTTGCCGAAATGGCGTCAGTTACATACAATATATTACCACGTTTAAAATCTGGGGTTCTTTGGATTATGAAATAAGACATAGACGTTGGTTATATTAAAAAAGTACACTACCATACCTTATACGTACTTAGAAAGTATAATATGTTTTTACAAATTGTTCGGTAGTGTCGTATTTTTGTTACAAAATTGTGCTCTTAAGCGAGGTTATATTTTGATTAATAAAATGTTTTTATGTAAGTAAATTATGCATTAACACCTTTGAAAGAAAATAATATTTGTTCAATAGTGAGAAATTTTATCATTTGGAAAATAATTAAAGTAATTTGGTTTTTTGGGATTAAGGAATTTATTCGATACTTATCAGTTCAGATAGCGTTGATGTGTAGTCATCGGGGTAGTGGATATTCTTCAAATTTGGGCTGGTTTTAAGCTTCGAACATCTTTTTCAATCTCGTCTTGGGTTTTTGATAATTAATTTATTTAATTTGGTTCCCAGACATCGTTAATTCTTGGTAGGTCGACATCTATTCGTCTTTGGTCATCTTGGTTCACTTTCGAAACTTTTCGTAACTATTTATATTAAAATTTCAATCATTCCAATTTTGCCGCTTACCCACGCGTCGTTTTTTCGAGTCTCCTATATTTAACGGAAAATAAGCCTTCGAACGGCTCGTTACTATGGTAACAGCAATCCTGGGATTGGTTAATTACTCTTTCAAAGACATTGTTAAGATATTTGAATTTTTATTCAAATTTATTAAGTATTTTCCTAATGGTTTTATTCCTTTATAGTTCCTTTGGGGTAATAAATGATATCACTATTATCTTTCTTTCCTTTCAAAGTTTACAATGATACCTCATAAGGTCATATTCTGTTGTATATTAACTTTAGTCTAAATATTTGACATTTGATAAATTACATATCCTTCTTAAATTAAACTTTTATAATAACATTTCTGTTTTAAAATGATTTACATATAATTACTGGCCATTTACTGGTCTTAGATTAGTAAGGTTTCTTGTGAAAGTGCTACAATTTACATTTGAGTGTTTTTGACAGTTAGATGTTTCCATAGCCAAGTTTAGCCATGATGGTTTTTTGGTGTATTTCTTTTAAATTACATTTTGAATTCAGCCTGATGGGCTTCACTTAGTTATCATATTTGTTTGTGTTTTAACTACTATTCCACATACATTTTCATTACACATATTTTAAAATATAATAATTAGGCTTATGGACTGTAGGTTCCCTTCAGCCATATCCCCTTCATAACATTGAACCAAACTTTTCTTTACAAGTTACTAGTTATTGTTAGTTCTAAGATTAATTCCTTTCTTTTGTTACTACCTAGAGTGATAAACATCATCACTTCTTGCAAAATTATGATAAGTTAATTCCCCTTTCAACATGGGGTGTTTTATTCATTGTAGTCTTAATTTTAACAACAAAACTTTTATTTCTATTCTACTATCTCCTCCATACCATGTTAACACAAATTGCTTTTGTCTGGGCTTTCTCCCTGAATAACATTACATGCTTCTTTTATATTTATTTGGAATATTATTTTTAATTATTTTTAGTTATATAAATGTGTACAAGGTCACTCCAATCATTGATTGTTCAGCAATGTTTTATAAAGTGTTTTCTTACTTATCATTACATTTTTAATGCTTAACATACACTTTCACTTTTTTTTTTTTTAGGGTACTTACACTTCACTATGGCACTTCACTTTGGTTCACTGTTTGTATTGAGTGTTATTTAATGGGTAATTCCTATACTTTCTCCTATTATTTCTCACTATTTCTTTCTAGCATAATATTTATTATTAATAATATAAGGTTAGTTATTTTTTGTGAAATCTAACCTTTCTAACTGTGTTAGTGTACTTTTTCTACACTACATTACTTTACAATCGTATTGTCTTTAAAATGGGTATACAAGTTAATTCAATTATAACAGTAATATTGGTTTCATCAATAAATAATTATTTGGGGTTTATTTACCGTATTCTATCCTTGAGTATACTATTTTTCCCTTTTTTATGTGTGTTAGTCCCCCCTTGGGTTTAATCTGTCTCCTCTTCATTCTTCCTCTTCTTCGTTATCTTCATCTTCAGTAGTCTTCATCTTGGTTCGGTTCTCCTCTTCTCATCTGGTTTGCTTTCTGTTTAATCGTAGGGATCTGTTCTCTTCCTTTGATTCTTCTTTAGTTCTGGGTTCATATCTTCCTTTGTTAGTTCATAATTGTTTGGTCCATCACCTTTTTTCTTGAGTATGGTTCGTGGTTCCCTTCTTTGTGTTTATGTTGTTGGATCAATCACTTGGGTTGGGTAATATCGTCGTACGTCGTGTCATAATATTTACATTTTATACATTTTTAAACATTTTATTTTATATGAAGTATTTTTATATTAAGAATTCTCTTTTTTATCACTGGTACGGGATTTGGCTTAATTGTGTCGTAACATAATGCCTCTCCTCTAAAATCGATCATTTTAATAAAACACTAGCAGTTTTTTATGAAATTATCAGTTATAGATAACCTTTTTCCTTTTCTTTCTTGTTTGTTTCTCCATTCTTCATTTCTCTTCTTACTTAATTCATTCCATTTTATTTGGATCTGTTTTTATTCATTTCCATTGGTGCATTTTCCCTCATACACAACATTTTTTTTTCTAACTTTTATAGTAGCTGGTTTCTCCCATTACTACTCATTTTTCTGAGACCAGAGGCACATCATCTCTGCTCAGTTTATTTGGATTGCTGGACTTTTCAACAGTCAATCTTAAATACCTTCTTTGTCAACTTGTGACTTAAATCAATAATAATAATAATAATATAATATATACTTTGGGATTGTCCACCTTGTGGTTTGTTTTTAGATCACTTTGGCTTTTTACACATTCTTCCTTCCGCTATACCTTAACTATATACTATCATCTACTCATACACTTGGTTGTTTTTATATTTATTCATATGTTAATTTCATCATATCATTATTTTGTTTTCAGTGCTCGTTGTGATCATTTTAATTGTCTTAGACATTTTTTATTCTTTTCTTAGTCATTCAGCAAGATTCTGCTTTAGCCATATCTGTATATTTGTTTTATACATAATCTCTCTCTCTCCTTGTACCAGTTAAAATTTTATTTATTTTTTTTTTCTAGAATCCTTTTGATTCGGTATAATTTCAGGTATTTATCTCAGTAATTTGAGCTTGATTTTATTTTTTGGTTTATTTCATTCTGCATTAAATATCATTTTTGATAATTCTTTGGTAAGTTAATTGCTTACCTTAAAGGAATGTTTGTAGCGTATTCCTTTTTAGTTATTTTTTGTTTAATTATAATAGTAAGTTTGTGATTCTTACATTTTTATTATATAGGAATGTGTGTAACTTATTCCTTATTATCTCACTTTTTACTTCATACTTCATATCTCAATCTTTTATTAGACGGTAAATTAATTTAAATTGAAAGGAATTTGTGTAACTGTTTCCTTTGTTTTTTTTTTTCATTATTATATTAATTCTTTTTATTATTCCGCATATATCATCTAAATATGGTAGTAAGCTGCTCTTACAATTTTTTTTGGAATTTGGAAATATGTTTCATTTCTTTTGGAAGTATTATTACCATTATCTTTTGTGATGATATACGGTCCTGTATATAGCAGTAATAATTTCTTTGCTATACCTTCCATTGTACTTGGCAGTTCACGATTTTTAATTAATATTTTTTCTCCCTCTTTATATTTGATTATTTTGGGTTGGTTTTTTGCATATCTGGCCTTTTGTTTCTCAATCTTTTCCATTATTAGGCTGTACTATTTGTTTTTATCGTACGGGTCTTCTGGGTTTTTTGGGAATTCTATTATCTCTTGTATCTCTCTATTTGGCTTCCTCTCGAACATCATCAAGTAGGGTGTACTTTCAGTAAATTGGTGATAGCTGATATTTAAAAACACTTCGGTTGAAGATAAATATTTGTACCATTCTCTCTGGTTGTTATGACAATAAGTTCTCAAAATGCGTCCCACCTCTCTCAACATTCTTTCTGCTGGATTACTACTAGGGTGGTATACTGAAGTTTTATATGTTTTAATATTTAGTTTTAGTAATTCTTCTCTCCACCTTCTTCCTTTAAACTGCGTTCCATGATCGGTTATTATCATGTACGGTTTTCCAATCTCTGGCATGTATTTATTTTTAATAATATCTAATATTTTCTTTGTTGTGGCTCTGTTTATAGCATATAGTTTGGTGTACTTGGTGTAATGGTCAAGTATGATAACAATGAATTTGTATCCATGTCTTCCTCCGCTACATGGGAATGGTCCACATATGTCGAGGAACACCTTCTCTAGTTTGGCACTTGATGTGATGGGTATCATCGTTCCATCCTTCCTTTCGTTATTGGTTTTGACCATCTGACACAATGTGCAGGTTTTTATTCACTTTTCTTGCAATATTTTTTATGAACAAATCTTCCTCTAAAGCTTTTACCATTTTAATTGTTCCCATGTGGCCGTATCTCACATGGTAATCTTTGATGATTTGATTTTCTAATGATTGAGGAATTACTAGTTTCCAAGTGTCTTGGTTCTTTTTTGTTTTTATAAATAAGATATCATTGTATACACAGTAAAATTTGTTAATAATTACTTCAGACTCCATCAGTCTTTTTCTGAGGTTGGATATTTTTGTATCTTGCTCTTGTTGCAACACTATTTGGTTTACAATATTTTCCAGGTCTTTCCTATCTTTCAATATATAATACACTTTTGCTATCTTCCCCTTTTCTCCTTCAAATGTCTGATTTACTACATTTATTCTGGATAATACGTCAGCCACTATGTTTTTTCGTCCTGGAATATACTCCCATGTAATGTGGTATTCTTGCAAAGCAAGTATCCATCGAGTAAGTCGGCCATGATTCAACTTACACTGTTTGAGAAACGATATTGATTTATGATCGCTTCGGACCGTGATAGGATATCCAAGTATGTATGTCCTAAACTTGCCGCACGCGAATACTATGCTGAGCAACTCCTTTTCTGTAACATTGTAGTTACGATCGCAACTATTTAGAATTCGGCTGGCGAAGCTAATGACCAGGTGATTGCCATCTTCGTCTTCCTGGTACAGATCTGCGCCTAGACTTACATCACTAGCGTCGCAGTTTAGGTAGAACGGTTTTTCAAAATTGGGGTGGTGTAATATAACAGTATCAACAAATTTTTGTTTAATTAATTTGAGCACTTCCTCTTGTTCCGAAGTTAACAACACGACTCCCTTCTGCAGGTTTATTACTGCTGAATACCTTCTTAGTACATCACATCCGATAAGCATGTTGAATGGTAGCCCACTTGCCCCGAGGAATATAATAGGGATGGTTGATTCTAGATTATTTAACTCCAATGACACTTGTTTTCTCACCGTTTTGTTCTGTTTACCAGTTGCGCCAATGATGATTATATTATTTATTGGCAGTGTAGGGATTGGTGTTCGAGAGTGAGCTTGAAATCGTTCTAATTCAGGCTGGTTAATTAGAGAGATATTAGACCCCGTATCCACCATGATAATGGTTATTGTGCCGTTTATTGTCGCCTTTATATGAACAATTTCACTATTATTTTGTGGTAATTGATTGGCCTCTTCTCCGAGAAGTTCTTCTCGAATATCCTTTAAATAATTGTTGTAGATTATCGTGATTACTTTGGTTTCCTTATCTGACATTGTTTGACGTATCAACCCAAGAGATTGGTCATGTGAAGGGCGTTCATACTTTTTCACTGACCCGTTTAGTTTAAAGGTGGTTGCTGGCTGACTACCAGATTATTTGGCTGGTCGTTCGTTTCATTGTTTGGCACTTGCTGCTGGTTATTTCCATTTTGAAGTGGTTCGTTGTTCCTACTCACTGATGGTCGATTGTTATTATCGTTGGACGTGTGGTACCATGATTCTGGGTGCCAATTCGGGTTATATATTCGGTGGTTATTCTGCCTTCTCCCACTGATAAAATTTACGTGACGTCGACCGTCGCTTCCATTTGGATTACCCCCGGGTCCCCGGTTGTACTGGTAACTAGGATGATACCGGTTGCCGTAGTAATTATGGTCATTGGGGTGACCGTTGGTGCGTTGTTCAGGTTCCGCTCCTCTGTAATTATCATTTGGTCGGTTATTATTTGGGCTGTTTCTATTGTTGTTTTGATTCCCTGAATGATGGTTTTGTTGACCTCTGTTACCAGGCTGATTATTCGGAGGGTGATGCTGGGTATTTCTATTGAATGTTTGTTCTTCATTATTATGATTATTGTTTCGGCCCCAGTTATTCCGATTATTGTTTTGTGGATGATTGTATGGTCCATGGAAATTAGTCGTATTATTGTGTTCATTCCACTTGTTATACCGTTGGTTCAGGATCCGGTTTTTTCGGTATTGGCCATCATTCTCCAGGTCTTCCAATAGGCTAGCCATTCCTTGAATTGTTTTTATTTGTCCTTGCCTTCGGGCCTTCTGTATTGCTTCTTCGTAATGATAACCCAGCTGTATTACCAAAGACTCCTCGGGTATCTTGGGTTCCAAATTTCTGGCTAAGCATACTTTTCCCAAAACGTAGGATGTTAAAGTGTGTCCTCCTTGTGACTCGTATCTTCCATTACTGATATCATTGCGGACCACATTCTGTGTGGATTCGGACCAATATTTCTCCCGGAATTGTTTCTTAAACTCTTGTGTGTCATTGATCTCGGGTCGAGTGGCCGTCCACCAGTTGTCATGGGTGTCTCGGAACATTTCATCGATCATACTTCTCACACTGGACCACCTGGTTTCTCTATTCTTCTCTATCAGCTCTTCTACCCGTTTGAGGAATTCTATCGGGTTCCTCCGGTAGCTGCGGAAATTAATTATTTCTCGATTTTTAACTGGTTATGAACTGTGTGTGATTATATGGTTTTTCTCTTAATGCATCTAATTCTTCCTGCATCAGTTTCTCCCGTATATTGATCCCCTGGATTTTCTCTCTGTTTTCTCTGGTCAGTCCGTCTGTTTTATCTATGACGGTGTATACTTTCTCCACCCGATTGTTTACATCTATTTGTAGTTCTTGGTGCCTCTCCTCCAGTTCCTTGACCACCTCCTGTTTGTTCTTCTGGCACCCTTCGGTAAGGACTTGGTAGAATTCCGTCGCTCTCAATTTACCTTCCTCCTCAACATTACTAATTTTATTACTCAATTCTTCACGGACTTGTATCACTGTTTCGTTGGTCTTCGTTACCGTTTGCCTGATCTCCTCTCGACATTCGATTAGTTGTAGCTTCCATTCCTCCTTGGTTTTCTCACTTTCTTCCTCGATTTTCCGTTGGAGAATATCATGATTATTTTCCATCTTTTTATTTACTATCTCCAGATCCTTCTTGATCTGTTTCTTCAGCTCCTCGCTCTTGTTTTCCAATGCCTCCTGACTTCCCTGTATCGCCTCCATTTGCTTCTTCAATTCTTCACTGTTTTGGTCCAGTTTTTTATTCCACAATTCCCTGTCTTCTTTCCTTCCCTCTTGTAATTTTTTATTCAATTCCTCCTTGTCTGACTCTAGTTTTTTATTCATTTGTCCGAATTGTTCCATCATTCTCCTGAACATCTCCTGCGTGCTCAGGTCTTCTTTCTGAGTGGGTTCAGTAGGTTGGTCCCCTGTCATTGCTTCCACTTCCTGTTCTGGTTGAGTTGGATTGGGGTTTTCCAGCGGGTCCTCCTGTGGATGTTCTTCCGACAGTTCTCCAGTCGTTTCCTCAACTTCTTCCATTTCTTCTTGGTTTCCTTCCTGGTTTAATGCTTCCTTCCCTTTGCGCCTCGTAACCATACTGTGTCTATTCATAACCGCCGCTAGTTATTCTTTCTAGCCTCACGTTGCTGGTCATCAATATGTAACAATTAAATGGAGTGGTACCGTCCTCGTTTACAGCCCCGCGTTGGGTTCGTCAATTACCTAAGGTCGTACCTGTTAAAATGTGTCACACTTGTTTATTTTGTGTATTAGTGTGAATGTAGTGTGTTTGCCTCACACCGGTCGTTACATAAATCGACGTCACTACTGGAGTCCGTAGCGTTGTCAATATTACCAGTACAACCTACCTGTTAATTCATAGGGGTTGCGAATCCCGGGTGGCGCCAAATTGTTTCTATTAAAACAATTAAAATAGTTAAATTCTAAGATGATACGTGTTATTAGCATGGACAGCTGGAGCGTTCGAATGGTTCCCGCCGCTATACAGGTTGCCGTCTCGACCACTCGTGATGAGCGCTAGTTGGTTATTGAATAAAACTTGCTAACACACATATACTCTACAACGTCCTATGAAATAAAAAGATAGTAATACTCGGTACTGTGATTTTAATACAAATTTGGTCATTAATTAATATGACAAATGAATTATAAATACTTTGATAACAGATTACTCCGGCTTACAGCATGAAACACAAATATCTCAGAGTTGGCAAAATTGATTTTAAAACACTTTTTGTTGCCGAAATGGCATCAGTTACATACAATATATTACCACGTTTAAAATCTGGGGTTCTTTGGATTATGAAATAAGACATAGACGTTGGTTACATTAAAAAAGTACACTACCATACCTTATACGTACTTAGAAAGTATAATGTTTTTACAAATTGTTCGGTAGTGTCGTATTTTTGTTACAAAATTGTGCTCTTAAGCGAGGTTATATTTTGATTAATAAAATGTTTTTATGTAAGTAAATTATGCATTAACACCTTTGAAAGAAAATAATATTTGTTCAATAGTGAGAAATTTTATCATTTGGAAAATAATTAAAGTAATTTGGTTTTTTGGGATTAAGGAATTTATTCAATACTTATCAGTTCAGATAGCGTTGATGTGTAGTCATCGGGGTAGTGGATATTCTTCAAATTTGGGCTGGTTTTAAGCTTCAAACATCTTTTTCAATCTCGTCTTGGGTTTTTGATAATTAATTTATTTAATTTGGTTCCCGGACATCGTTAATTCTTGGTAGGTCGACATCTATTCGTCTTTGGTCATCTTGGTTCACTTTCGAAACTTTTCGTAACTATTTATATTAAAATTTCAATCATTCCAATTTTGCCGCTTACCCACGCGTCGTTTTTTCGAGTCTCCTATATTTAACGGAAAATAAGCCTTCGAACGGCTCGTTACTATGGTAACAGCAATCCTGGGATTGGTTAATTACTCTTTCAAAGACATTGTTAAGATATTTGAATTTTTATTCAAATTTATTAAGTATTTTCCTAATGGTTTTATTCCTTTATATTTCCTTTGGGGTAATAAATGATATCACTATTATCTTTCTTTCCTTTCAAAGTTTACAATGATACCTCATAAGGTCATATTCTGTTGTATATTAACTTTAGTCTAAATATTTGACATTTGATAAATTACATATCCTTCTTAAATTAAACTTTTATAATAACATTTCTGTTTTAAAATGATTTACATATAATTACTGGCCATTTACTGGTCTTAGATTAGTAAGGTTTCTTGTGAAAGTGCTACAATTTACATTTGAGTGTTTTTGACAGTTAGATGTTTCCATAGCCAAGTTTAGCCATGATGGTTTTTTGGTGTATTTCTTTTAAATTACATTTTGAATTCAGCCTGATGGGCTTCACTTAGTTATCATATTTGTTTGTGTTTTAACTACTATTCCACATACATTTTCATTACACATATTTTAAAATATAATAATTAGGCTTATGGACTGTAGGTTCCCTTCAGCCATATCCCCTTCATAACATTGAACCAAACTTTTCTTTACAAGTTACTAGTTATTGTTAGTTCTAAGATTAATTCCTTTCTTTTGTTACTACCTAGAGTGATAAACATCATCACTTCTTGCAAAATTATGATAAGTTAATTCCCCTTTCAACATGGGGTGTTTTATTCATTGTAGTCTTAATTTTAACAACAAAACTTTATTTCTATTCTACTATCTCCTCCATACCATGTTAACACAAATTGCTTTTGTCTGGGCTTTCTCCCTGAATAACATTACATGCTTCTTTTATATTTATTTGGAATATTATTTTTAATTATTTTTAGTTATATAAATGTGTACAAGGTCACTCCAATCATTGATTGTTCAGCAATGTTTTATAAAGTGTTTTCTTACTTATCATTACATTTTTAATGCTTAACATACACTTTCACTTTTTTTTTTAGGGTACTTACACTTCACTATGGCACTTCACTTTGGTTCACTGTTTGTATTGAGTGTTATTTAATGGGTAATCCCTATACTTTCTCCTATTATTTCTCACTATTTCTTTCTAGCATAATATTTATTATTAATAATATAAGGTTAGTTATTTTTTGTGAAATCTAACCTTTCTAACTGTGTTAGTGTACTTTTTCTACACTACATTACTTTACAATCGTATTGTCTTTAAAATGGGTATATAAGTTAATTCATTTATAACAGTAATATTGGTTTCATCAATAAATAATTATTTGGGGTTTATTTACCGTATTCTATCCTTGAGTATACTATTTTTCCCTTTTTTATATGTTTTAGTCCCCCCTTGGGTTTAATCTGTCTCCTCTTCATTCTTCCTCTTCTTCGTTATCTTCATCTTCAGTAGTCTTCATCTTGGTTCGGTTCTCCTCTTCTCATCTGGTTTGCTTTCTGTTTAATCGTAGGGATCTGTTCTCTTCCTTTGATTCTTCTTTAGTTCTGGGTTCATATCTTCCTTTGTTAGTTCATAATTGTTTGGTCCATCACCTTTTTTCTTGAGTATGGTTCGTGGTTCCCTTCTTTGTGTTTATGTTGTTGGATCAATCACTTGGGTTGGGTAATATCGTCGTACGTCGTGTCATAATATTTACATTTTATACATTTTTAAACATTTTATTTTATATGAAGTATTTTTATATTAAGAATTATCTTTTTTATCACTGGTACGGGATTTGGCTTAATTGTGTCATAACAATATATATATATTGTAACGTGACATACGATAGCACAAGATTTACAAGTATAATTAATGGAAGAAAAGCGGTATACTAAAGGAAAATAAAGAGGAATGATAGAACAACACTACTAACTGATTTTGACTTAGACAATGACGATGACTAGACCCAGTAGGTTGGATAAGGTGAAACAGAGAAAATAATCCAAGCCACAATATAACAACAATTATAAGAACCTAAGTATTAACAAGAATGATATATAAAAAATAAAAGTACAAAATTGGATAGGAAAATAAATAATATGAAACCTATAGGAAAGATAAAATAAAATGAAATGTAAAAACAAATATACTAATAAAATACAGAAAGAATGTTAATAAATAAGCTATCAAAAGACACTAATATAAAATATACCTGAGTAACAATAATTCATTAGGAAAGAGGTAATAAATAATAAACATTGATAGGACCCAGCTAAGATAAATACATTAAATCTAGATTAAGATGTTAGGAGGTGAACACAAAAAGTGATAAATGAATAAGAAAGTAAATAATCAATAATAAACCATTATAGGACCCAGTGATAGTAAATGAACTACATAAACACACTAGTTAAGAAAGTGCAGTGTAGTCAGAAATAAGGTAATGAACTTGTAATAATTGATTATAAATAATCTATTAACCCAGTTATAATAATTAAACAGTATAAATTATAACGGACAGTTGTAAGTAATCATGGGCCTAGAGTAATGAAAAAAGGAAAGAGTATATTAAAATATAAGAATATTTGTGGGAAACAAACCATTGAGAATTATTTTCCATTATATTAAAGAAGTTTGTTAGTATAGTATAAGAATGATAAAAAAGATATTGTTTTATTGTTAAGGAATGAAATTAACAAAGTTATATTAACCATGTTGAAAATAAGTATAAAAAACTAATATGTTAGATTGAATGCAGTAAGGGGAGTTAGACACTATATTCTCTAAAGCGAGTTTATAAGGGAATATTAGTGCATATTTAATGTTCAATTTTGTTATAGGTTATTTGATTGTAATTAACCAAAATGTTATTATGTTGAAAATAATGTTAAACAAAACCGTTTAAACAAATGTAAACTTTAGGTACAGGCATGGTCCTAAAAAGAGTTATTAAGTAGTAGTATTACATTATATGATGATTAAAAATAATCAAATGTTATGATTTAAGTTAGGTTGTTACAGTAATTGTGTTTAGTAACATATAAAATTAACAAAATTGACTATAAACAATTGTAATGAGTATAGGGTAGGTAAATTATGAACTATAGGCATTAGGCCTAGAACTGATAACCAGAAATTTGTGAATTTTAAGATAAAGCAATAGCCATTGATAAAATAAAGTGTATAATCTGTTTAGGTTTCATAATAATAGTGTAGGATACAAAACTGGATAGAAAATAATTAGTTTAAATGTAATTAACAAAAGAAAAACCAAATGGAAAAAATTAGTAAACTGTTATAATTGAAAAAAGGGTAACCTTGTGTGGTATCAAAATAATTTGTAAACAAAAAGCAAACTAATGGTGTTATTGTATTACAGGTAGTATAAGGGAGTTATAATAAGTTAAAGATATTTAATAATTTTTTATAGAAAACGTTAGTTTGATATAACAATGTTGTAAATTATCAACCAATGAGAGTTAGTGTTTGGGATGAGAGTTGACATAACAACCAAACCTTGTTAGAAAGAAACCGTTAATAAATTGTATCATTCCATTATTAGAGTTTGAGTAGGGCAGGTGTATTGAACCCACAAAGAATAAAAAAGAAGTAATTCAACAAAATTTATCAAAAGTAATGATCAAGATGATAAATTAAATCACAGTAGTAACACTGATACTAAACAAATTAATAAATTTACCAGAAAAAATTAAAATTTAACCTGAAGGAATTGCAGAAGAAGCCCAAGTGAAGGAATAATAACCAACTGAAGGAAGAAAATATATGAACACGTAAATGAACCATGGAACCGGCCTTAACCAGGATGACTGAGGGAAAATAAACATCGTAACTGGAGAACTACGAAAATTGAACTTGGAATTAACCGGACCACCCAAGAAAGGACAAGCAGCAGTATTTGGGAGAATCATTACCCTGGATAGCAGAGACGAATGATTGTTAAGTATACTTTAAATACGACTTCACAGAAAAAACACAAGAAAATCAACCATAAGTGAACTACACTTTCCACATCACTTATCACTTTTAATAAACACTTGAACTTGATTTTATTTAACAAACACCTCAAATTGAATAACTATCTCAAACCAACATTGACTTTGTAAGGAATATGTTTTAAAACGTAAAAGTTACTAACGTAGATAACCTCTCACACGCTAATTCCCGTAGCTATAGTTTACTACTGTAATTATAAGTATATCACCTGTTCTATAATATTTATATGGTATTTGTAAAATTTTGTACTTTTATTAGTCCATTTAACAACATTTTCTGTAGTCACAAGAACTTCGACCTGAGATTATAAATAAACGAAATTGTCAACAACCATCAGAGAGTCTCGATATATGGCTGGACAGAATAGCCAACCGTGAATAATTAAACATGCCGGCGCAAAAAATTAAAATTATAATTTGAAGGAAATTGTAGAATTTGAACCCAATTAATGATTGTTAATAAACAAAATAGGGGTCTTTCACTATAGCCTGCGGCAAAAGTCAACTTCCGTCTCCACGTTTGTATTTTTTTTCCGTGTTCGATGTGTACTAGAACTGTTTTTTCACAAGTAACTAATGCCAGGTTATGGAGGTTATGTACGACAATGTAACTTAAATAAAATTTACTTTGTTAGTGTACAATAAAAGGGTGTATTTACTGGAAGTACAGAAATTATTTTCCATTTATCGCACATAATTACGGTACACAGACGATTTTTGGAGGTTGTGTCTACGTTTAACAATGCAACTTAACCTTTTAGATTTTTAAAATTAATTACATTTAACAAAAATTTCCTTTGTTAGTGTACATTAAATTATTGTATGCATACAAGGCTGCTGTACATAACATTAAAGGCTGTATTTATTCGAAGTACCGGAATTAAAACCTAGTTCCAATTTAGAACGTAGACCTATAACCTATTTGCATATTTTATTGGGGTTTATTGGCACATATTTTTATTAAAAGGGTGTATTTATTGGAAGTACAGAAATTAGTTTCCATTTATCGCACATAATTACGGTACACAGACGATTTTTGGAGGTTGTGTCTACGTTTAATAATGTAACTTAACCTTTTAGATTTTTAAAATTAATTAGATTTAACAAAAATTTCCTTTGTTAGTATACATTCAAAGGCTATATTTATTGTATGGATAAAAGGCTGTATATACATTAAAGGCTGTATGTATTCGAATTAAAACCTATCGGTACTTCCAATTTAGAACGTATAACCTAGTAGGCTACGTTATTCGTACATATTTTATTGGAGTTTATTGGTACATATTTTATTAAAAGGGTGTATTTATTGGAAGTACAGAAATTAGTTTCCATGTATCGCACATAATTACGGTACAGAGACGATTTGGGGAGGTTCTGTCTACGTTTAATTATCTAACTTAGATAGTAGGCTTCGTTATTGATGCATATTTTATTGGGGTTTATTGGCACATATTTTATTAAAAGGGTGTATTTATTGGAAGTACAGAAATTAGTTTCCATGTATCGCACATAATTACGGTACAGAGACGATTTGGGGAGGTTCTGTCTACGTTTAATTATCTAACTTAGATAGTAGGCTTCATTATTGATGCATATTTTATTGGGGTTTATTGGCACATATTTTATTAAAAGGGTGTATTTATTGGAAGTACAGAAATTAGTTTCCATTTATCGCACATAATTACGGTACAGAGATGATTTTGGGAGGTTGTGTCTACGTTTAATTATCTAACTTAACCTTTTAGATTTTTAAAATTAATTAGACTTGTAGGGGTGTGCATGGCAGAACTACTTGTAGGGGTGTGCACCCACTTTATAATCATATTTTTGGTAACACTGAGAACTTTAAGCCTTCTTTTATGCTTAAACAAATTATATATACACTTAATTATAGAAAAGCAAAAAGCAAATATGTAATTCAAAAGACTAATTTGCTCTAATAAACACATGCTGAAGTTGAAAACAAAAGAGTTTTTACTTGCCTAACTAATCATTAGTTACTAATGTGACAGTTGGGGCTGCTTTTTCTGCAAAAGGTTAAGAAATGCTGAACTAAAGGCATGTTTGTGGAGTGAAACATAAAAGATAACCCAGACTTCTAAAATGCTCTTAGTGAAATGGGATTTTCAGGAGTAACAACACACTATTTGGTTAACAAGCACATTTTACTAATATTGTAATACCAAGTCAATTAGATAGCTTATATGTGTAGTACTCTATGTGATGCTGATCACATACTGTTAATCAGCAGCACTGCAGAATATTCTAGAGCCACACTCTTGGCATTCATCTGGAACCAGCTGAGTTTTAGAAAGTTGGTGTAATAGGTTGTGCATTCATATAGGATGATATTAGACAGCAGTTTTTAATGAAAGTGACAAATGATCAATTGTTTATTTGTGTTGTAAACTATTGTGATTTTTTTATTACTGTTTGTAGGCTATACAATGTGTCCTGGATAATTATATAAAGAGAACTGTTGTAATATAAGTGTGTTTGTTTTAGCAATTGAGAGTATCTGGTATTCAATAATTCATTCCACTGTTTTAAGTTCATAATTCTTGTCACTGGTTGTAAGAATATTATTTTCATTAATTTTCCAATTCTATGAAGTCTTCAGTAGTTTTACCACGATGAGACTCAACTTTATCACTGAAGATGCCACATCACTGAATGAGCAAAACTTTTCATTAATAATCTCAACAAAGCATGGTTATCAGCTGAAACAAAGTTTTAGTATTAAAAGCTTTAATCACGCAAATCTATAAGGGATACTAAAAAGAAATAACATAATAATTGTATTGGACATAAAGTTATGTCCACAAAACAGATTTTGTTGGAAATAAATAAAACACAATTTGACGCAAATATATTAATTTTATGAATACTTGTTTGGCACATATTACAGAAGGTTACACCATTAAATGAGTTTGCCTAAGTATAAAATTCTTGTCAGATGAAAAACGTGTACAGTCAGAATACTATTTGTTATGTACAATACAAATGATTCACTATGGGTAGCAGTGACACATAAACACTAGACATTGACACTGAATTGTACGTGTTTTGAATGATTCATTGTGTGCTACCTGACCAAGACATGTTTAGTATACTGCTGTGTAACTGCTACAATGATGAATTATAAGTAATACTTTTTGTTTTGGTCATCAACCTTGAAAAGGATAATAGAAACTTTGTATACCACACTTCCAGCAGTTTTACATGATACATTCCTAGCACAAATAAGAAAAGTTTAAATCTGCTGATGATCTAAAGGAGTGATAGTTATTTGCAGACTGACAGGGTTATAAAATAATTCTGAAAGAATTGTTGCTTTTACAATACCATCCTTTATCACCCGACTACTCAAATCTGCCAGTTTTTCACAGAAACTGAAGTTTGATGATTTGATCCTCATGACCTAGTGATGCTCCAAACATTTCAAGGATTCCCCTAGCCTTAAAAAACTTGACTGGCCTCATTGATTGACATGATTAATGTTAAATTTACTTTGGGATACTTCCAAACATAATACAGTTTAAAATAAACAACAAAAATTGTATTTCTAATTTTTCCAGAACTGTATACACATAATTTGATCTGGATAGAACGTGTATTAAACAATAATACTATTTGATGCAAATAATGAAAATATCCGTGTGGAGAACTATACATGACTTCCATGTTTTAAGATTTATATTTAAAATCGTTTTAGAAATGAAATATTTCTACAGAAACTACTTCTATCTTCAGCCTCAACCACAGAAAACACACACACACACACAATTCCTTTTTTCTTTATTTAATATGAATTCAGAGTATTGGCACATATTTTATTAAAAGGGTGTATTTATTGGAAGTACAGATTTAGTTTCCATTTATTGCACATAATTACGGTACACAGACGATTTTTGGAGGCTGTGTCTACGTTTAACAATGTAACTTAACCTTTTAGATTTTTAAAATTAATTAATATTCAACAACTTTGTTAGTGTACATTAAAAGGCTGCATTTATTGTATGGATAAAAGGCTGTATATAACGTTAAAGGTTGTATTTATTCGAAGTACCGGAATTTACTTGCAATTTATAACCTAGTACAATAACGTATAACCAAACAAGTACATTAAAATCCTTTTTACTTCCATGTTCCTTAAGGAAATGGAAGTATGGTGATGGCAAAAAAAATCGTGTTCGAGATTATTGCAGATTCTGATTGTACTACACTCAAAACATGAAAAAAAGTTGTTTTTCGAAAAGTGTCTGTGTGTGTGTGTGTGTGTCTGTCTGTCTATAGATTTTTTTCTATGGCACCCGATAACAGCCGCAAATTCAAACAGAATCAAATAATTTTTTGCATACAGCCCTGAGTGCTCAAGACCTATTGTTTTTGGTGAAGATTGGTTAAGGGAAAAGGGTAGTTTACCTGCAACATTTTTTTTTTAATCAAGGGTAATTTGTTTCTATGGCAAACAATAACAGCCCCAAATTCAAACACAATCAAATAATATTTTGCATGCAGCCCTTAATTGTAGAGTTCTCAAGACCTATTGATTTTGGTAAAGATCGGTTAAGGGAAAGGGGTAGTTTACCTGCAACATTTTATGTTTTAACAAGGGTATTTACTATGGCAAACGACAACAGCCGCAAATTCAAACATAATCAAATAATGTTTTGCATACTGCCCTGAATTGTAGAGATCTCAAGACCTATTGTTTTTGGTGAAGATCGGTTAAGGGAAAGGGGTAGTTTACCTGCAACGGTTTACGTTTTAACAAGAGTGAAGTACTTAATTCTGATAAATAAAGTATCCTGAAAAGAAAATCATACATAAAACATCCTTCAATTTGTCAAACATAAAACACGATTTACAAGGAACACACATAAGTTGTTAGAAATTATCGAACCGAATTCAAATAAATGATTTTAAATATAAACATTAGAACATGGAAGTCATGTATGGTTCTCCATACCAATATTTTCAATTTCAAGAGGAGTGTCAGTTTTTTAGTTTCAAAGGATAAAGAAAACACTTGTTTACAATTACTTCTAAGATGTCAAGGGTAATTGTAAATTGGGGTACCCGTAAATTGAATTTTAGAGCTGTATTTATTATTTATATTTAAACAATTTTTTGTACGCAACATAATAACAAAAGGTTGAAATATTTGCAGTTATTTCAATTTTAAAACGTATACACAATTTTTAATCAATCAAAATGTTTCAATCCATTTTCCGTTTACAATTACCCCACCTAACCGCAAATGTATGGTGTGTCGCTATCTTCAGTTAGCACTTTTAATTTTAATTGCTATGAAAATAAATTGAAATAACATGTATGAAAAAGAAACATAAATTTTAGTAGACTTTAAATGACTTAATACAGGGAGTCTTTAAATTTGTTTTAAAGTTTTTTCCTAAAGCTCTTTAACTTTGCTTAGAATAGCCAAAGACATCACGTGGTCTTTTATTTTACATTACACTTTACACCACGAGGTAAAATTGTGTTGTTACAATGGCTGACGCGCGAATAGATATGAAGCTTGTTCCCATGTTTCATTACATTTTTAATCAGTGTTGTGTTGTGAGTTTGACATTCATTTAATTAAAGAATGATTAGCTACGATGAACTGTTGAGTGTTATTAGTACAGAAAAGGATGCAATTTCTTTTCTTCAAGAAAAAGGTTTGGTTCACAATCCTCGTCAATGTGAACAAGGACACGACATGGTTTTGGCCCTTGGGCAACAACAGCGTTGGTGTTGCAATAAAATGACTTGCCGTGAGTATAAGGTAGTTCGCAATGGCACATTTTTACAGGGGTCCAGATTACCGCTGAGAACAATAATAAAATTTATTTATTTGTGGTGTGAAGGCCGGAGTAGTGTTAAAAACAGTAAAAAACAACTGGAAATCGGCGTCAACACACACACAGAGTGGACGGCTTACTTAAGATATATCTGTACCGTAGACGTCACGAGAAACCCAAAGAAAATTGGAGGACCAAATTTAACAGTTGAAATCGACGAGAGTGTGTTTGCCAAGAGAAAAAATAATGTTGGCCGAGTGTATCCACAGCAGTGGGTTTTCGGTGGATACTGCCGAGAAACGAAGGAATGCTTTCTGTGTAGTGTGGAAGATAGATCAGCCGCTACCCTGCTACCTCTCATAGTGGCAAATATTGAACCAGGGTCTACTATAATGTCAGATGAGTGGCGTTCGTACCGTCAAATTGTTAATTTGCCACAACAGTACAGTCATTTGACTGTAAACCATAGTTATAACTTTGTGGATCCTGAAACTGGTGCGCATACTCAAGGCGTCGAAAGCATGTGGCGGTCCTGTAAACGGCGAAACATGATTGAATGTGGTACGAGAAGGGAACGCTTAAATTCCTATTTAAGTGAGTTCATGTGGCGAACAAGAAATAGAAATGAGGATTTGTTCCAGAAAATGCTGGAGACCATCAACAAATATGAGCCCCCTTCTTACTAAAAACAAATATGATTTTGGTAAGTATTATCAATTTTGGTAAGTATGTTCTATTTAGTGTGAGAGATATTATTTAATATTGGAATTATATTGCCAAATACAGTTAGACAACACGTTGATTAGAAAAGACTTTATTCACTGAACTAACCTTCCTAGAATACATACATCCGTTATAACAATAATAATACGCGCATGCGTATTGTACATACATTGTTTAACCATATTTATATAGTACATATGATATATTTGGCATTTAGAATACGTTTTCATAATGATATTGACTTTGAAATCACATGCTTAGTTTAATTATTCATTGCTCAAGCTTAATCCAATACCATTTCCAAGGATTTTAAGTATTCTGTAAAAGTATTTTGTTTCCTTATTGAACACAGTACATGACACATTAAAAGTATTCAGTACTTAAAAGTAGGTTAGGTTACATTATTTAATCTAAACAACTTCACAGCAGCTGTAACAAAGTTAATTATAAAATAATAATCATTTTGTATATTTTCTTTTACAAGTGGATTTTAAGCCAAAAAGCTGATATCATATAAAGTGTAATAATCATGTGCAGTGTATTATTATTTTTAATATCATAGGTTACAGATTAAACTAACCTTATACTCACGAGGTATAATTGTACTGATTTCACCTGTAAAAGAACGGTTGGCTGAAAATAAGACACAATTGTAACACATTCACAACTAACAGTTGAAAACAAATTGCTGTTGTATAAACAAGTGCTGAGACCTGTGTGGACTTATGGTGTACAACTCTGGGGATGCACCAAGAAATCTAACATTCAAATGATACAAACTTTTCAAAACAAAGTACTTAGGAGTATCGTTGATGCCCCCTGGTATATTAGGAATGACAATCTGCACAAAGATCTCAAAGTAGAATATGTCAGTGAAATCGTAACAAAATATGCAGTTAACCATGACATGAGAATTCAGACTCATATAAATCCTGAAATGCTTTGCGTGGTGGAAGAAGCTCCGCACACGCTAAGAAGGCTTAAAAGATTGAAGCCCCAAGATTTGGTGACACATTAGTGCATTTAAATCTGTAAAACTCTAAAAGAGAGAAAGACAATAATCTCAACCCGGGGAACAGCCAGTGGGCTTCTACCCCATAAACCGTGACGTAATATTAAAGAAAAGCAACTTGTTGGGCTCGCTCAGTTGTTGCAAAGGGAGGTGTTTTTAGTGGGTTAGAGTCCCACACTACCTGGAGCTACGGGGCTCCAGTGTGTCTATAGAGATTTTCACCTGCCCTGCCGGAAGAAAAAAAAAAAATTGTAACACATATCAGAACCTGTGTGTATGTGTTTTGGTGGACGGGTCAATAATCTGTAAACCCTTTAATATTGGTCTCCTAGAATGTTGACTGATTAAACAAAATAATTGATTAATGTTCATATGTCAGTACTTTGTGTGTCCGGTGATGTAGGCCTAATTTATTTTTCTTTGCAGGCACAAGAAAAGGGTAGAAACATTTAGGCCTACATCATCATTACGCAGGCTGAGGAACTGAAACTTCCAGCGCTATATTCAGGTTTGTAATTTACACAGTGAAACCAGTCGAAACAAAGTATTAAAATCCTTTGAAAATATTAAAAGCAGGCACATTACATCATACATACACAGTATCATCATTGTATGGTGTTCTGTTGTGTGACAGGTCCCAGATATTACCAATCATCTCCATTCATATGTATTGGCCTTGAACTTTTGAGCTTTCATCTCTACATAAGATACTCCACTTCGCATTTTGTACACAAGCTCATCTTCTCTCCTTTCATGGTTCTTTCAAAAACTGGTGTTAATTGTTCATTTTCTCTCAGGATTAAATATACTTATACTTAATATTCAATGAATGTTTTAGTGGATAGTTAGTGAGGATCGGTCAATAATACAACTTTTAGTTATTTTGCGTCGACGTTTCGACAATATTTATTGTTATCTTCAGGACCTGTGTATGAAATACAATAGAAATATCAAACATAACGAAACAATTAAATATTTGGGCGAACGTGTTGGTGATGTGAGTGTGTCCGTGTGTATGTATGTATAATTTTTTATGTGAAGACTTATGATAGTTTGTTTACATCTTCAAATTATCTTTAAGAAAGCGAGCAAATTATAGTATGAGAGAACTTAATTTATACAGTATTACAATTTAAATTACTAAATATAATGTTATTTTAATTAATTAAACAAACAGTAATCTAATCTAATATCCAATTGTTGGTTACTGTTTGTTTAATTAATTAAAATAACATTATATTTAGTAATTTAAATTGTAATACTGTATAAATTAAGTTCTCTCATACTATAATTTGCTCGCTTTCTTAAAGATAATTTGAAGATGTAAACAAACTATCATAAGTCTTCACATAAAAAATGATACATACATACACACGCACACACTCACATCACCAACACGTTCACCCAAATATTTAATTGTTTCGTTATGTTTGATATTTCTATTGTATTTCATACACAGGTCCTGAAGATGACAATAAATATTGTCGAAACGTCGACGCAAAATAACTAAAAGTTGTATTATTGACTGATCCTCACTAACTATCCACTAAAACATTCACTGATTGACGGTCACTAAAAATTTAAGGATTTAATATTCAATACTTAAAAGTTGGTTAGGTTACATTATTTAATCTAAACAACTTCACAGCAGCTGTAACAAAGTTATTTATAAAATAATTATCTGCTGTATTTTTTCCTTTACAAGTGGATATTAAACAAAAAACCGATATCATATTCTTATACCATAAGAAGTAATATAATCGGGAGCCATTCCACATCAAATCAACGCAGGGTATAAACCTGACCATCTCAGAATTTGATGAAATTTGGTATGTAGGTAGTCCTCATGGAGATTAATAAAAATACAAATTTTTTTTCAAATATCTCAAACGGTTTAGAAATTACGGATATGTAAAGTTTTCAAAAAATGGCCAAAAACGCACGTCCGACATATTTTGAAATCACCACAGCTGCTCTCCTAATTGAGCTAGAGAGATGGGAGTGGTGTTATTTTACTCAGTTTTTCATGCAGTTTTCAATGATATACAGCACAACATACCTTTTCATAAAAAGTTTTTTTGTAAACACAAAATCAAAATTTTAAATTTAATTTTCTCAAAAAGTGCATTTTTTAAAAATTCCTACAAATAGTTTAGACCTTTGGTAAGTGATTCTCGAAATTTCAAAGTGGGAGGCTAATGGGTTCATAGTTAAATAATAATTTAAAAAAAGAGCGTTTTATAAAACTGATAGTAGGCCTAGATATTAAAACATATTTCATTACTATATTAAATTATTTATACACTTTACATTAAATCTTTAACACTTACATCTTTAGCAAAATTTTATGTAGAACTTGATGATAGAGCTTGTGAAGTTGTTGTGGCTTCTTCAGGTGTTATTACATAAATCCTTCCAGTAGGAGTTGTAGGATCAACTTTGCTAAGCACGTCTGTCAGTGATATCCACAATACGTCCGGCTTCCTTGGATATGAAAATGATGATGAAGGGCCAGCAGGATGTAGAAATGTCACTTTTAGTTCATCCTCTTCTTCATTCTTCTCCAACACATATGCCAGCCACCACTTTTGGTCATATACGGCCGTTATATAACCGTTTACTTCTGACATTTGTAGTTTTTCTGAGGATTTTTGGATGATCACTGTTCCTTCTGTTGTATCTTCAGAGAATATTTTTACTCAAATCTTTGATACGCTTGAATGAACAGGTATATAAGCATGATACTGTTGAGTTCCCTTAATAGTTACTGCTTGGCTGAAACGGTCATTCAGAAATGTTTCGGACTCAACATACTCATCTTGTGTGGAGAAGGTGAAATTAATTCCAGATAAATTTTCAACTGCCCATTCATAAAATTGGATAGGTGTTAAAATTTGGTTGTCATATGGACGTTGCAGGCTTGCTCTTGCAGCAAGTCTCTTGACTGAGCCCCCAACCCCATCACATGGTCCTTTCCCATGTGCAGTTGCGGAAAAATGCCATTCAGCCTCTACACCAAAGTCTTGCTTGTGATAACATAAATTGATAAAATTTTTCTTATTTTTATATTGTGCAGCACACCCATCTGAGTAATAAAAAATCTTTTTTGGCACTGTTTGAAACTTTGTTGTCATGAACTCGACAAGTTTTTTTTGGAATGTATACACAGAAACAGTGTTATGCTCTAAACAAGGTGAAATTACAACAAAACTTGAGTGTTTAATTTTATCATCTTCTCTGTAATAAATCACAAAAGGGTGTATTGTCACATGTTCGCTTGCCCAGTGATAACTTTGAGCTTCGTCCCGAACGACAATGTTATAGTTTTCAGAGAAATCTAAGTTTACTACAAACCCTGACTCTTTTAAATTTTCTTTTTTGTCATTAATGAATGAAGACTGCTGCTTTGCAATAAAATCATGTTTGATTAAGAGAGTCAGTTTGTCACAAAAAACATTTATAAAATCTTCATTAGATTTCTGTAAAGTTTCAAGGTTGCAACGATCAACAGACACCCACTGACGATAGGTGACATTTTCTTCAAAAGCCTCTTCAATGATTTTGCGAATTGGGGCAACACCAGGGCATTCTCTACATTCACTCATATAGCAATTAATGTTTGGTGAATTACACAGCATTTTTGCCAAACAGTGTTTATATGTATTTAGTTGTCTATTTGTAGTGCTCAATTCTATGTCTTTTGACCTCACTGTAACTGTTTATTCTCCGTTTCTTCCAGCAATTGTTCTTGTAACCTGTCTTGTATGTTACTGTACTAATTTTTAAAATAAACATGTATCTTGTAGCATAAGCTATTAACCGTAGTGCATACTCCTTCTTTATCTAAAAAGTGGTAGATATGTAATACTAACCTATTAAAACTGTGTATTTAATAATACTAACTTATTAACCATAATGCATGTTCCGTTGAATATTGTTTTTACAGAAACACCAGCTAGCCACAGGTGGTCGTGAGTGGTAAGGAGGTGACTCTATACGCTTCTCGATACATCACCTGGAATGATATTCTGGACCTCTGCGGACCTCCACATGTACTCACTTAAATAGGAATCTAAGTGTTCCCTTCTTGTACCACATTCAATCATGTTTCGGCGTTTACAGGACCGCCACATGCTTTCTACGCCTTGTGTATGCGCTCCCGTTTCAGGTCCACAAAGTTATAACTATGGTTTACAGTCAAATGACTGTACTGTTGTGGCAAATTAACAATTTGACGGTACGAACGCCACTCATCTGACATTATAGTAGACCCTGGTTCAATATTTGCCACTATGAGAGGTAGCAGGGTAGCGGCTGATCTATCTTCCACACTACACAGAAAGCATTCCTTCGTTTCTCGGCAGTATCCACCGAAAACCCACTGCTGTGGATACACTCGGCCAACATTATTTTTTCTTTTGGCAAACACACTCTCGTCGATTTCAACTGTTAAATTTGGTCCTCCAATTTTCTTTGGGTTTCTCGTGACGTCTACGGTACAGATATATCTTAAGTAAGCCGTCCACTCTGTGTGTGTGTTGACGCCGATTTCCAGTTGATTTTTACTGTTTTTCACACTACTACGGCCTTCACACCAGAAATAAATAAATTTTATTATTTTTCCCAGCAGTAATTTGGACCCCTGTAAAAATGTGCCCTTGCGAACTACCTTATACTCACGGCAAGTCGTCTTACTGCAACACCAACGCTGTTGCTGCCCAAGGGCTAATACCATGTCGTGTCCTTGTTCACATTGACGAGGATTGTGAACCAAACCTTTTTCTTGAAGAAAAGAAACTGCAGCATCCTCTTGTGTACTAATAACACTCAACCATCGTAGCTACTTACAACACAACACTAATTAAAAATGTAATAAAACTGGAACAAGCTGTAACAACACCAATAAATTAGCAAATTCATAAGTGTGTTTTATTTTGGTTTCCACTGTACTATGTGACGATCAGTGAGACCGTCGTAACATTTTAACGAAACATCCCAATTAATTCAATATTATACGTTGAGGATTATAATTTTACATATACACTAATGTAAAATATAAAACATTATTGTTATCTGATTTCAAGCTTGCAGAGTCAATCCAAATAAATTATGTCTGAATGTATGTACACACATAACAGGCAAAATACAAGTGTTCTGTCTTGTCTGCTGTCATAGAAAATATATTCTGTATTTCTTTATGGTTGCAACTTCATTCATGTGAGTGAAAATTAATTTATATAAATCTCAAATCATCACCGGAATCTACACTGTTGACTGTAAACAAATACAATAAATTCCTTTTGTGATCACTTTGGGCCAATATGAATTTAATAGCACTAGCCGAATAATAACAATAACTGATAACAAGATTATGCAAGATTTGCCATTACTTTCCTATACCTGTGATTACAGGCATATTGATATACCTGTTACTATGTATAGAGGAGTTACTATATATATTGTATGTTAAAACTGTGAGGTGTATTTTATAATCTGGAACATTTTATACCAAATGATTTAATCACAAAAGATTATGTAAAACACAAAATTACAACAAACACACCAAAAGTATCTATAGAAATTAAAAAAAAAAAACAAAATTATATAAATGACAAATTATTCAATAAATGATTAAATATGTACCATAATTTATTAGATACTGCAATTATTTTTTATAGAAACAAACATCCACTAGCAGCTACAAAACCAATTTTCCCTATAATGTACCTAGCAAGATCCTGATCTTTTCGATACATTGTTGGATTGTTAATGCTAGCATTTTTTTATTCTTTTCCCTAAACATTTTGAAACCATAATTTCAAAGCGATACTACCTGAGATGCCTTTCCATTGTGTTTCCTTTTGCTCCAAAAAAAAATATTTTGTGGTATTGATGTCTTTATTCTTTAAAATTTTGTGTGAGGGAGATTGCAAAATTTTTAACTGAACTGTAGCATTTCATTGTCCCAGTTTTTTGTCATTTTTTGTGCTACTGTAAAGTGTTCACTTTTTATTTACACCTAAGTCATGCCGTTTTTATTTTACATTTTTACACTTTCTGTCAAGCTACTGTAAAGCTACATTAAAATATACAATTTTATTTTTAAAAAATGATCAAATCAAGCACTTGTCTGTAATGAACAGAACACTGTGTAATAACTGAAATACATGAGAGTTTTATTTAAGGTTATTGCTGGCTCTCACATCCTACCTTCCAGTATTTGCGTATCATCCGTCAGAACAGTGAATAACTCAACAGGATACTAAGTCATTCTTACTACTGTTCAGATGCATTTAGCATATACACCAGAGGCAGATTTATGCATAGGCAAAGTAGGCTACTGCCTACGGGCAGCAAATTTTGTAAAGGTTGTTATGTTGTTTTTATACCTAAGAGATGTTTCAAATGCTGCTCCGTTTCGTCTCAATATGATAAGAAGCTTTTAAAAATACAGTATATGTTGTTTAGTAACAAGGCTTATTACATAAAGAGAATAGTTCATCATTTACTTCTGATCTGTATATGAAGTAGGCCCTACATCGTTTTTTCACAATTACATTTACATACATTATATATGTGATACTTCCATTATATTAATTATTTAACTATGTATAAACTTATATAACTTATTTAACAGACTATGAGCATAGTATAATTTCATACCCAACTCTAGTGCCAGTTGAGCTTCAACCTGCCGAGGAGGGAAATAAGAGGTCTACACATAGTACGTGTCCGTTAAACACCTGTTGTATTTTACATAAATCGTAAAATATATATTCATCAAATAAATTGATAGGCAAAAAGTGATAAGTGAAAGGATGATTATGTCAAAAGATGTGTATATAATGTATTTTCATTTATTATGTTAGGGTAATATTAGTGGAATGATAATATTCTACCACTACTGTATTACAGTATACAAATGTAGTGATATATCTTGGCACAATACTATATAATAAATCTGGATAAAAGGCTCATTTCAAATAGAAAGGATAGCTGGTGTGATCAGACATAACAAATTTGTATTAGTTTTTTGAGAATGTATTCCTATCAAACTGCAATAAGCATATTTTCAAACCTTTATGGATGTGTGTCATGGAATTTACAGATTGCACCAAAAGAAACAGTTAAAATATATCTTCAATTAAACAAAAATTGGTCTTGTAATATGAGTCAGTAATACAGCAGGAACTAATCAGTTAATTGCTATTACAAAATGCCTTATTCCTTTTTCATGATGATCAGATTTTGCTATACGCCTGCATAAATAAAAATTAGGTAAACTGCTTAACTCTCAACACAAAGTATTTAAACTATTTAACATGAAAAGTTCATCATGTCACATATTCTAGTAACAAGGTAAGTTTTTGGAATAGTGTTTTAGCTGAATTTATACACTAGGAGGACACTCAGCATTTAGTTTGTGTGTGTAACTCTGGTTAATCAAAGAGAATTATTTGTGTAAATTCAAATTTAGTAATACAAATCTACTACCATAAAGGCCTGGAATGCTATGCGTTAAAGAATTTTAATTAACTTTATATGGGGAAATCTGGTTTACATACATTATTTCTGAAAATAATAATCCTGAAATGTAATCAGTACTTATATCAAGTTAAGTGCAATAATTAAATAGATTCTTCAACTTGCACGTTGCAAACTTCAGGTGCTAATCCTTTACATTATTTTTAATTCAACATCAATTTATGTTCGGCAACGTTAAAAAGAACATGTTATGGCCTCTGAGAAAGTACACAGTGAGTGGAAGCTGGCTTAAATGAAGGTAAACATTTTATCTAATAATTAGTGTCCCGTGTTAGAAAACATGTGCAATACATATTATAAAAAGAAGGATATTGTTTTTACTTCCATGTTCCATAAGGACATGGATGGCAAAAAAAATCGTGTTCGAGATAAGGGCTGACTCTGATTGTACTACCCTCAAAACATAAAGAAGTAATTTTTTGAAAGATGTCTGTGTGTAGAATTTTGTCTATGGCGAATGATAACTGCCGCAAATTCAAATATTTTTTGCATATTGTAGAGGACTCAAGGTCTGTTGATTTTGGTGAAGATCGGTTAAGGAGAAGGGGTAGTTTACCTGCAACGTTTTATGTTTTAACAAGAGTAAAGTACTTAATTTTGATAAATAAAGTATCCTGAAAAGGTCATAATAATCCACTCTAGAAAGGTACATGAAATATCCATAAATGAAAAGGGGTAGGGGGATAATTTTCTATAATTTAAAATGATAGGTGAAGTGGAGGGGATAATTTTTTATATGTGTACTACGTTATCAGCAACGATGAAGTAGTTTGTTGATAAACTTCCTTTCCAGGCTGTTTGGCCGTGGTCCAATGTTTTCTGCAAAACCAAACGTTTCGGAAGTGCCATCATCAGTGAAAATCAAGTGCGCTAACGTGAGGTGGTATATGTTAGTGACCACAATTCTGTGGTTGAGGCTGAAGATAGAAGTAGTTTCTGTAGAAATATTTCATTTCTAAAATGATTTTAAATATAAATCTTAAAACATGGAAGTCATGTATGATTATCCACACCGATATTTTAATTATTTGCACAAATAGTATTATTGTTTAATACACGTTCTATCCAGATCAAATTATGTGTATACAGTTCTGGAAAAATTAGACTGGCATACAATTTTTTTTGTTTATTGTAAACTGTATTATGTTTGGAAGTATCCCAAAGTAAATTTAACATTAATCATGTCAATCAATGAGGCCAGTCAAGTTTTTTAAGGCTAGGAGAATCCTTGAAATGTTTGGAGCATCATTAGGTCATGAGGATCAAATCATCAAACTTCAGTTTCTGTGAAAAACTGGCAGATTTGAGTAGTCGGGTGATAAAGGATGGTATTGTAAAAGCAACAATTCTTTCAGAATTATTTTATAACCCTGTCAGTCTGCAAATAATATCACTCCTTTAGATCATCAGCAGATTTAAACTTTTCTTATTTGTGCTAGGAATGTATCATGTAAAACTGCTGGAAGTATGGTATACAAAGTTTCTATTATCCTTTTCAAGGTTGATGACCAAAACAAAAAGTACTACTTATAATTCATCATTGTAGCAGTTACACAGCAGTATACTAAACATCTCTTGGTTAATACCTGTACTCTGGTCAGGTAGCACACAATGAATCATTCAAAACAAGTACAATTCAGTGTCAATGTCTATAGTGTTTATGTGTCACTGCTACCCATAGTGAATCATTTGTATTGTACATAACAAATAGTATTCTGACTGTACACGTTTTTCATCTGACAAGAATTTTATACTTAGGCAAACTCATTTAATGGTGTAACCTTCTGTAATATGTGCCAAACAAGTATTCATAAAATTAATATATTTGTGTCAAATTGTGTTTTATTTATTTCCAACAAAATCTGTTTTGTGGACATAACTTGTTAACCAAATAGTGTGTTGGTACTCCTGAAAATCCCATTTCACTAAGAGCATTTTAGAAGTCTGGGTTATCTTTTATGTTTCACTCCACAAACATGCCTTTAGTTCAGCATTTCTTAACCTATTGGGCATGAGCCACTGCTGGGTCCCGAGAGGGCATTTGGAGGGTTGCAAAGTCAGGTTCAGAAATTTATTTACTGTGTCTTAAAAAGCTACTACATGTAAATAACTAAGATATATCATTTTAACAATTTAAATTCAACCTGTTTTGTACATAGTCTAAACTGTACATTTTTGTTATTCATGCTCTACCATTGCTTTTTACCAGCTCTGATGTTTAACTCTCTATAACCTGATTGAAAGTTGCTTCCCAGAGGGATACAGTGAATTCAATTGGATTCAAGACCCATTCTTGTATTTTGAAAGTTCTAACATGTTGTCAGTAAAACTAAATGAGCAATTGTGTGATATCATCTGTGATGCTGGGATTAAAACTAAATTTTTAGTAAATTATTTTGTATAGTTAGTGATAACATGAGACATGTCATGGACAACAAAATCCATAAACTTTTAGATTCTGATTTAACAAAGTTCTGGATATCTTTAAGAGATGAATATCCTGAACTTTCGGAGTTGCTCATCCCATTCCCCACCTCATTCTTGAGTGAAATGGGATTTTCATCTCAAGTGAAAAGCAAGCACAGAAATAGACTTGACGCACACTCAGATTTATGACTTAATTTAACCACTCTTGAATCCAACATACCCCAGCTTTTGCAGAAAAAGCAGCCCCAACTGTCACATTAGTAACTAATGATTAGTTAGGCAAGTAAAAACTCTTTTGTTTTCAACTTCAGCATGTGTTTATTAGAGCAAATTAGTCTTTTGAATTACATATTTGCTTTTTGCTTTTCTATAATTAAGTGTATATATAATTTGTTTAAGCATAAAAGAAGGCTTAAAGTTCTCAGTGTTACCAAAAATATGATTATAAAGTGGGTGCACACCCCTACAAGTAGTTCTGCCATGCACACCCCTACAAGTCTAATTAATTTTAAAAATCTAAAAGGTTAAGTTAGATAATTAAACGCAGACACAACCTCCCAAAATCGTCTCTGTACCGTAATTATGTGCGATAAATGGAAACTAATTTCTGTACTTCCAATAAATACACCCTTTTAATAAAATATGTGCCAATAAACCCCAATAAAATATGCATTAATAACGAAGCCTACTATCTAAGTTAGATAATTAAACGTAGACAGAACCTCCCAAAATCGTCTCTGTACCGTAATTATGTGCGATAAATGGAAACTAATTTCTGTACTTCCAATAAATACACCCTTTTAATAAAATATGTACCAATAAACTCCAATAAAATATGTACGAATAACGTAGGCTACTAGGTTATACGTTCTAAATTGGAAGTACCGATAGGTTTTAATTCGAATACATACAGCCTTTTATCCATACAATAAATACAGCCTTTGAATGTACACTAACAAAGGAAATTTTTGTTAAATCTAATTAATTTTAAAAATCTAAAAGGTTAAGTTACATTGTTAAACGTAGACACAACCTCCAAAAATCGTCTGTGTACCGTAATTATGTGCGATAAATGGAAACTAATTTCTGTACTTCCAATAAATACACCCTTTTAATAAAATATGTGCCAATAAACCCCAATAAAATATGCAAATAGGTTATAGGTCTACGTTCTAAATTGGAACTAGGTTTTAATTCCGATACTTCGAATAAACATAACCTTAACATAACATTAAAAGGGTGTATTTATTGGAAGTACAGAACTTAGTTTCCATTTATCGCACATAATTACGGTACACAGACGATTTTTGGAGGTTGTGTCTACGTTTAACAATGTAACTTAACCTTTTAGATTTTTAAAATTAATTAGATTTAACAAAAATTTCCTTTGTTAGTGTACATTCAAAGGCTGTATTTATTGTATGGATAAAAGGCTGTATATACATTAAAGGCTGTATGTATTCGAATTAAAACCTATCGGTACTTCCAATTTAGAACGTATAACCTAGTAGTCTACGTTATTCGTACATATTTTATTGGAGTTTATTGGTACATATTTTATTAAAAGGGTGTATTTATTGGAAGTACAGAAATTAGTTTCCATTTATCGCACATAATTACGGTACAGAGACGATTTTGGGAGGTTCTGTCTACGTTTAATTATCTAACTTAGATAGTAGGCTTCGTTATTGATGCATATTTTATTGGGGTTTATTGGCACATATTTTATTAAAAGGGTGTATTTATTGGAAGTACAGAAATTAGTTTCCATTTATGGCACATAATTACGGTACAGAGACGATTTTGGCAGGTTGTGTCTACGTTTAATTATCTAACTTAACCTTTTAGATTTTTAAAATTAATTAGACTTGTAGGGGTGTGCATGGCAGAACTACTTGTGCACCCACTTTATAATCATATTTTTGGTAACACTGAGAACTTTAAGCCTTCTTTTATGCTTAAACAAATTATATATACACTTAATTATAGAAAAGCAAAAAGCAAATATGTAATTCAAAAGACTAATTTGCTCTAATAAACACATGCTGAAGTTAAAAACAAAAGAGTTTTTACTTGCCTAAATAATCATTAGTTACTAATGTGTCAGTTGGGGCTGCTGTTTCAGCAAAAGCTGGGGTATGTTGGATTCAAGAGTGGTTAAATTAAGTCATAAATCTGAGTGTGCGTCAAGTCTATTTCTGTGCTTGCTTTTCACTTGAGATGAAAATCCCATTTCACTCAAGAATGAGGTGGGGAATGGGATGAGCAACTCTGAAAGTTCAGGATATTCATCTCTTAAAGATATCCAGAACTTTGTTAAGTCAGAATCTAAAAGTTTATGGATTTTGTTGTCCATGACATGTCTCATTTTATCACTAACTATACAAAATAATTTACTAAAAATTTAGTTTTAATCCCAGCATCACAGATGATATCACACAATTGCTCATTTAGTTTTACTGACAACATGTTAGAACTTTCAAAATACAAGAATGGGTCTTGAATCCAATTGAATTCACTGTATCCCTCTGGGAAGCAACTTTCAATCTGGTTATAGAGAGTTAAACATCAGAGCTGGTAAAAAGCAATGGTAGAGCATGAATAACAAAAATGTACAGTTTAGACTATGTACAAAACAGGTTGAATTTAAATTGTTAAAATGATATATCTTAGTTATTTACATGTAGTAGCTTTTTAAGACACAGTTAAATAAATTTCCGAACCTGACTTTGCAACCCTCCAAATGCCCTCTCGGGACCCAGCAGTGGCTCATGCCCAATAGGTTAAGAAATGCTGAACTAAAGGCATGTTTGTGGAGTGAAACATAAAAGATAACCCAGACTTCTAAAATGCTCTTAGTGAAATGGGATTTTCAGGAGTAACAACACACTATTTGTTTAACAAGCACATTTTACTAATATTGTAATACCAAGTCAATTAGATAGCTTATATGTGTAGTACTCTATGTGATGCTGATCACATACTGTTAATCAGCAGCACTGCAGAATATTCTAGAGCCACACTCTTGGCATTCATCTGGAACCAGCTGAGTTTTAGAAAGTTGGTGTAATAGGTTGTGCATTCATATAGGATGATATTAGACAGCAGTTTTTAATGAAAGTGACAAATGATCAATTGTTTATTTGTGTTGTAAACTATTGTGATTTTTTTATTACTGTTTGTAGGCTATACAATGTGTCCTGGATAATTATATAAAGAGAACTGTTGTAATATAAGTGTGTTTGTTTTAGCAATTGAGAGTATCTGGTATTCAATAATTCATTCCACTGTTTTAAGTTCATAATTCTTGTCACTGGTTGTAAGAATATTATTTTCATTAATTTTCCAATTCTATGAAGTCTTCAGTAGTTTTACCACGATGAGACTCAACTTTATCACTGAAGATGCCACATCACTGAATGAGCAAAACTTTTCATTAATAATCTCAACAAAGCATGGTTATCAGCTGAAACAAAGTTTTAGTATTAAAAGCTTTAATCATGCAAATCTATAAGGGATACTAAAAAGAAATAACATAATAATTGTATTGGACATAAAGTTATGTCCACAAAACAGATTTTGTTGGAAATAAATAAAACACAATTTGACGCAAATATATTAATTTTATGAATACTTGTTTGGCACATATTACAGAAGGTTACACCATTAAATGAGTTTGCCTAAGTATAAAATTCTTGTCAGATGAAAAACGTGTACAGTCAGAATACTATTTGTTATGTACAATACAAATGATTCACTATGGGTAGCAGTGACACATAAACACTAGACATTGACACTGAATTGTACTTGTTTTGAATGATTCATTGTGTGCTACCTGACCAAGACATGTTTAGTATACTGCTGTGTAACTGCTACAATGATGAATTATAAGTAGTACTTTTTGTTTTGGTCATCAACCTTGAAAAGGATAATAGAAACTTTGTATACCATACTTCCAGCAGTTTTACATGATACATTCCTAGCACAAATAAGAAAAGTTTAAATCTGCTGATGATCTAAAGGAGTGATAGTTATTTGCAGACTGACAGGGTTATAAAATAATTCTGAAAGAATTGTTGCTTTTACAATACCATCCTTTATCACCCGACTACTCAAATCTGCCAGTTTTTCACAGAAACTGAAGTTTGATGATTTGATCCTCATGACCTAGTGATGCTCCAAACATTTCAAGGATTCCCCTAGCCTTAAAAAACTTGACTGGCCTCATTGATTGACATGATTAATGTTAAATTTACTTTGGGATACTTCCAAACATAATACAGTTTAAAGTAAACAACAAAAATTGTATTTCTAATTTTTCCAGAACTGTATACACATAATTTGATCTGGATAGAACGTGTATTAAACAATAATACTATTTGATGCAAATAATGAAAATATCCGTGTGGAGAACTATACATGACTTCCATGTTTTAAGATTTATATTTAAAATCGTTTTAGAAATGAAATATTTCTACAGAAACTACTTCTATCTTCAGCCTCAACCACAGAAAAAACACACACACACACACACACACACACACACACACACACACACACACACACACACACACAATTCCTTTTTTCTTTATTTAATTTGAATTCAGAGTATTGGCACATATTTTATTAAAAGGGTGTATTTATTGGAAGTACAGATTTAGTTTCCATTTATTGCACATAATTACGGTACACAGACGATTTTTGGAGGTTGTGTCTACGTTTAACAATGTAACTTAACCTTTTAGATTTTTAAAATTAATTAATATTTAACAACTTTGTTAGTGTACATTCAAAGGCTGCATTTATTGTATGGATAAAAGGCTGTATATAACGTTAAAGGTTGTATTTATTCGAAGTACCGGAATTTACTTGCAATTTATAACCTAGTACAATAACGTATAACCAAACAAGTACATTAAAATCCTTTTTACTTCCATGTTCCTTAAGGAAATGGAAGTATGGTGATGGCAAAAAAAATCGTGTTCGAGATTATTGCAGATTCTGATTGTACTACACTCAAAACATGAAAAAAAGTTGTTTTTCGAAAAGTGTCTGTGTGTGTGTGTGTGTCTGTCTGTCTATAGATTTTTTTCTATGGCACCCGATAACAGCCGCAAATTCAAACAGAATCAAATAATTTTTTGCATACAGCCCTGAGTGCTCAAGACCTATTGTTTTTGGTGAAGATTGGTTAAGGGAAAAGGGTAGTTTACCTGCAACATTTTTTTTTAAATCAAGGGTAATTTGTTTCTATGGCAAACAATAACAGCCCCAAATTCAAACACAATCAAATAATATTTTGCATGCAGCCCTTAATTGTAGAGTTCTCAAGACCTATTGATTTTGGTAAAGATCGGTTAAGGGAAAGGGGTAGTTTACCTGCAACATTTTATGTTTTAACAAGGGTATTTACTATGGCAAACGACAACAGCCGCAAATTCAAACATAATCAAATAATGTTTTGCATACTGCCCTGAATTGTAGAGATCTCAAGACCTATTGTTTTTGGTGAAGATCGGTTAAGGGAAAGGGGTAGTTTACCTGCAACGGTTTACGTTTTAACAAGAGTGAAGTACTTAATTCTGATAAATAAAGTATCCTGGGGTACCCGTATCCTGAAAAGAAAATCATACATAAAACATCCTTCAATTTGTCAAACATAAAACACGATTTACAAGGAACACACATAAGTTGTTAGAAATTATCGAACCGAATTCAAATAAATGATTTTAAATATAAACATTAGAACATGGAAGTCATGTATGGTTCTCCATACCGATATTTTCAATTTCAAGAGGAGTGTCAGTTTTTTAGTTTCAAAGGATAAAGAAAACACTTGTTTACAATTACTTCTAAGATGTCAAGGGTAATTGTAAATTGGGGTACCCGTAAATTGAATTTTAGAGCTGCATTTATTATTTATTTTTAAACAATTTTTTGTACGCAACATAATAACAAAAGGTTGAAATATTTGCAGTTATTTCAATTTTAAAACGTATACACAATTTTGCTTAGAATAGCCAAAGACATCACGTGGTCTTTTATTTTACATTACACTTTACACCACGAGGTAAAATTGTGTTGTTACAATGGCTGACGCGCGAATAGATATGAAGCTTGTTCCCATGTTTCATTACATTTTTAATGTTGTATTTTACATAAATCATAAAATATATATTCATCAAATAAATTGATAGGCAAAAAGTGATAAGTGAAAGGATGATTACGTCAAAAGATGTGTATATAATGTATTTTCATTTATTATGTTAGGGTAATATTAGTGGAATGATAATATTCTACCACTACTGTATTACAGTATACAAATGTAGTGATATATCTTGGCACAATACTATATAATAAATCTGGATAAAAGGCTCATTTCAAATAGAAAGGATAGCTGGTGTGATCAGACATAACAAATTTGTATTAGTTTTTTGAGAATGTATTCCTATCAAACTGCAATAAGCATATTTTCAAACCTTTATGGATGTGTGTCATGGAATTTACAGATTGCACCAAAAGAAACAGTTAAAATATATCTTCAATTAAACAAAAATTGGTCTTGTAATATGAGTCAGTAATACAGCAGGAACTAATCAGTTAATTGCTATTACAAAATGCCTTATTCCTTTTTCATGATGATCAGATTTTGCTATACGCCTGCATAAATAAAAATTAGGTAAATTGCTTAACTCTCAACACAAAGTATTTAAACTATTTAACATGAAAAGTTCATCATGTCACATATTCTAGTAACAAGGTAAGTTTTTGGAATAGTGTTTTAGCTGAATTTATACACTAGGAGGACACTCAGCATTTAGTTTGTGTGTGTAACTCTGGTTAATCAAAGAGTATTATTTGTGTAAATTCAAATTTAGTAATACAAATCTATTACCATAAAGGCCTGGAATGCTATGCGTTAAAGAATTTTAATTAACTTTATATGGGGAAATCTGGTTTACATACATTATTTCTGAAAATAATAATCCTGAAATGTAATCAGTACTTATATCAAGTTAAGTGCAATAATTAAATAGATTCTTCAACTTGCACGTTGCAAACTTCAGGTGCTAATCCTTTACATTATTTTTAATTCAACATCAATTTATGTTCGGCAACGTTAAAAAGAACATGTTATGGCCTCTGAGAAAGTACACAGTGAGTGGAAGCTGGCTTAAATGAAGGTAAACATTTTATCTAATAATTAGTGTCCCGTGTTAGAAAACATGTGCAATACATATTATAAAAAGAAGGATATTGTTTTTACTTCCATGTTCCATAAGGAAATGGATGGCGAAAAAAATCGTGTTCGAGATAAGGGCTGATTCTGATTGTACTACCCTCAATACATAAAGAAGTAATTTTTTGAAAGATGTCTGTGTATAGAATTTTGTCTATGGCGAATGATAATTGCCGCAAATTCAGATAATTTTTTGCATATTGTAGAGGACTCAAGGTCTGTTGATTTTGGTGAAGATCGGTTATGAAGAAGGGGTAGTTTACCTGCAACGTTTTATGTTTTAACAAGAGTAAAGTACTTAATTTTGATAAATAAAGTATCCTGAAAAGGTCATAATAATCCACTTTAGAAAGGTAGATGAAATATCGATAAATGAAAAGGGGTAGGGGGAAGTTGAAGGGGGAGGGGATAATTTTCTATAATTTAAAATGATAGGTGAAGGGGAGGGGATAATTTTTTATATGTGTACTACATTATCGGCAACGATGAAGTAGTTTGTTGATAAAATTCCTTTCCAGGCTGTTTGGCCGTGGTCCAATGTATTCTGCAAAACCAGACGTTTCGGAAGTGCCATCGACTGCCATCATCAGTGAAAATCAAGTGCGCTAATGTGAGGTGGTAGATGTTAGTGACCACAATTCTGTGGTTGAGGCTGAAGATAGAAGTAGTTTCTGTAGAAATATTTCATTTCTAAAACGATTTTAAATATAAATCTTAAAACATGGAATTCATGTATGGTTCTCCACACATTAGATTGTACTGGGTTCTAAATTGGAAGTAGAATTCTTGAAAAGAACGAATCCATAATATTTTTACCATGTGGGGCGCATTCCTTGAAACATGTGGGTGTTAATGTTGCAAAACTCAATGCAGATGTGATGACATTTTTCGGGCATGTTGCAAGTCTTTACTCATTTTTCTCTAGCAGCCCTAGAGAAAAATGTTGGGAAGTTTTGAAAAAGCACATTCCTTTATCACTGCAGAGCTTCCCTGAAACAAGATGAAGTGAGAGGATCCAAGCTGTCAAACCGATAGTTAAGCACTACCCAGGAGTACTTAAATTGTTGGATATACTTTAGAAGAGATGTCTTCTAGTCTAACTCCCTCTGCCTACAACATCATATCAGGGTTTAAGAAATATTTCAATTCCACAAAGAGCTTAATGTTGGCATCATTTTGGTTCAAAGTGCTTTAATATATTGACTAAAAAAATGTTGTTATTCAAAGCAAAGGAATCACACTCGTTGAAATAACTCTAGTGGAAGATTTGCTGACAGAATTGAAATTGTTGCGTGATAACCCAGACAGCATAATTGAAGAACCAAACTTAATTGCAAAAGAACTAATAAAAGTTCCTCCTGAATCTCCCAAAAGGTGGAAAAAAAGTACAGATCAATCCAATAGTGATTTTTCAGTAAACAAAGATCAAGAAAATAAATTTAAAACCTCAGTCATGTACCCAGGATTAGAGTTTGTAATGGGCAACATAAAAACACGATTCACTGCAATTAGTTCAATTCGTGACTTGTTTCCACCAGTATTGAACTTTACGGACATGGAAAATGATGAATTAGAATTGAAAGTAAAAGTTCTCATTAGCAAGTTTAAAAAGGAATTGGCAATGGATCTATTTGAAGAAATATTACACTTGAAGAACATTTATAAAACAGAGTTTGAATCAGAAAAGAATCCACTAAGCCTACTCCAAAAACCTTCAAACTGTATTTGTGAACTTCTGTCTTGCCTATAGGCTTTTCTGTACTATTCCAGTTACAGTTTCGTCTCCTGAAAAATCTTTGAGCAGTATAGCGAATTCACTGAAAACTTGGCAGAGAAGCACTACCTACCAAGAAAGGCTTAATAATTTGGCAATTTTAGCTATTACAAATGAATTGGCTAACAGTATTCCACTCTAACCCATTATTAATACTTAATCATTTGGGTGTTAACAGAAACTGCACATTGCTTTTTATTGCATTATGTTGAAAAAAGGATTTTAATGTACTTGTTTGGTTATAGGCCTACGTTAGATTGTACTGTGTTCTAAATTGGAAGTAGGTTTTAATTCTGGTACTTCGAATAAATACAGCCTTTTATCCATACAATAAATACAGCCTTTGAATGTACACTAAGTAAGGAAATGTTTGTTAAGTCTAATTAATTTTAAAAATCTAAAAGGTTAAGTTAGATAATTAAACGTTGACACACCCTCCCAAAATCGTCTCTGTACCGTAATTATGTGCGATAAATGGAAACTAATTTCTGTACTTCCAATAAATACACCCTTTTAATAAAATATGTGCCAGTAAACCCCAATAAAATATGCACCAATAACGAAGCCTACTATCTAAGTTAGATAATTAAACGTAGACACAACCTCCCAAAAATGTCTCTGTACCGTAATTATGTGCGATAAATGGAAACTAATTTCTGTACTTCCAATAAATATACCCTTTTAATAAAATATGTACCAATAAACTCCAATAAAATATGTACGAATAACGTAGCCTACTAGGTTATACGTTCTAAATTGGAAGTACGGATAGGTTTTAATTCGAATAAATACAGCCTTTAATGTATATACAGCCTTTTATCCATACAATAAATACAGCCTTTGAATGTACACTAACAAGGAAATTTTTGTTAAATCTAATTAATTTTAAAAATCTAAAAGGTTAAGTTACATTGTTAAACGTAGACACAACCTCCAAAAATCGTCTGTGTACCGTAATTATGTGCAATAAATGGAAACTAATTTCTGTACTTCCAATAAATTCACCCTTTTAATAAAATATGTGCCAATACTCTGAATTCAAATTAAATAAAGAAAAAAGGAATTGTGTGTGTGTGTGTGTGTGTTTTCTGTGGTTGAGGCTGAAGATAGAAGTAGTTTCTGTAGAAATATTTCATTTCTAAAACGATTTTAAATATAAATCTTAAAACATGGAAGTCATGTATAGTTCTCCACACGGATATTTTCATTATTTGCATCAAATAGTATTATTGTTTAATACACGTTCTATCCAGATCAAATTATGTGTATACAGTTCTGGAAAAATTAGAAATACAATTTTTGTTGTTTATTTTAAACTGTATTATGTTTGGAAGTATCCCAAAGTAAATTTAACATTAATCATGTCAATCAATGAGGCCAGTCTAGTTTTTTAAGGCTAGGAGAAACCTTGAAATGTTTGGAGCATCAGTAGGTCATCATGATGGATCTAATAAACAAACTTCAGTTTCTGTGAAAAGCTGGCAGATTTGAGTAGCCACTTGATAAAGGATGGTATTGTAAAAGCAACAATTCTTTCAGAATTATTTTATAACCCTGTCAGTCTGCAAATAACTATCACTCCTTTAGATCATCAGCAGATTTAAACTTTTCTTATTTGTGCTAGGAATGTATCATGTAAAGCTGCTGGAAGCATGGTATACAAAGTTTCTATTATCCTTTTCAAGGTTGATGACCAAAACAAAAAGTACTATTTATAATTCATCATTGTAGCAGTTACACAGCAGTATACTAAACATCTCTTGGTTAATACCTGTACTCTGGTCAGGTAGGACACAATGAATCATTCAAAACAAGTACAATTCAGTGTCAATGTCTAGTGTTTATGTGTCACTGCTACCCATAGTGAATCATTTGTATTGTACATAACAAATAGTATTCTGACTGTACACGTTTTTCATCTGACAAGAATTTTATACTTAGGCAAACTCATTTAATGGTGTAACCTTCTGTAATATGTGCCAAACAAGTATTCATAAAATTAATATTTGTGTCAAATTGTGTTTTATTTATTTCAAACAAAATCTGTTTTGTGGACATAACTTTATGTCCAATACAATTATTATGTTATTTCTTTTTAGTATCCCTTATAGATTTGCGTGATCAAAACTTTTAATACTAAAACTTTTTTTCAGATGATAACCATGCTTTGTTGAGATTATTAAAGAAAAGTTTTGCTCATTCAGTGATGTGGCATCTTCAGTGATAAAGTTGAGTCTCATCGCGGTAAAACTACTGAAGACTTCATATAATTGGAAAATTAATGAGAATAATATTCTTACAACCAGTGACAAGAATTATGAACTTAAAACAGTGGAATGAATTACTGAATACCAGATACACTCAATTGCTAAAACAAACACACTTATATTAAAACAGTTCTCTTTATATAATTATCCAGGACACACTGTATAGCCTACAAACAGTAATAAAAAAATCACAATAGTTTACAACACAAGTAAACAATTGATCATTTGTCACTTTTATTAAAAACTGCTGTCTAATATCATCCTATATGAATGCACAACCTACTACACCAACTTTCTAAAACTCAGCTGGTGGCAACATCCTAATTATCAGGCTAATGTGATAAAGTTCCAGATGAATGCCAAGAGTGTGGCTCTAGAATATTCTGCAGTGCTGCTGATTAACAGTATGTGATCAGCATCACATAGAGTACTACACATTTAAGCTATCTAATTGACTTGGTATTAGAATATTAGTAAAATGTGCTTGTTAACCAAATAGTGTGTTGTTTCTCCTGAAAATCCCATTTCACTAAGAGCATTTTAGAAGTCTGGGTTATCTTTTATGTTTCACTCCACAAACATGCCTTTAGTTCAGCATTTCTTAACCTATTGGGCATGAGCCACTGCAGGGTCCCGAGAGGGCATTTGGTGGGTTGCAAAGTCAGGTTCGGAAATTTATTTACTGTGTCTTAAAAAGCTACTACATGTAAATAACCAAGATATATCATTTTAACAATTTAAATTCAACCTGTTTTGTACATAGTCTAAACTGTACATTTTTGTTATTCATGCTCTACCATTGTTTTTTACCAGCTCTGGTGTTTAACTCTATAACCAGATTGAAAGTTGCTTCCCAGAGAGATACAGTGAATTCAATTGGATTCAAGACCCATTCTTGTATTTTGAAAGTTCTAACATGTTGTCAGTAAAACTAAATGAGCAATTGTGTGATATCATCTGTGATGCTGGGATTAAAACTAAATTTTTAGTAAATTATTTTGTATAGTTAGTGATAACATGAGACATGTCATGGACAACAAAATCCATAAACTTTTAGATTCTGACTTAACAAAGTTCTGGATATCTTTAAGAGATGAATATCCTGAACTTTCGGAATTGCTCATCCCATTCACCACCTCATTCTTGAGTGAAATGGGATTTTCATCTCAAGTGAAAAGCAAGCACACAAATAGACTTGACGCACACTCAGATTTATGACTTAATTTAACCACTCTTGAATCCAACATACCCCAGCTTTTGCAGAAAAAGCAGCTCCAACTGTCACATTAGTAACTAATGATTAGTTAGGCAAGTAAAAACTCTTTTGTTTTTAACTTCAGCATGTGTTTATTAGAGCAAATTAGTCTTTTGAATTACATATTTGCTTTTTGCTTTTCTATAATTAAGTGTATATATAATTTGTTTAAGCATAAAAGAAGGCTTAAAGTTCTCAGTGTTACCAAAAATATGATTATAAAGTGGGTGCACACCCCTACAAGTAGTTCTGCCATGCACACCCCTACAAGTCTAATTAATTTTAAAAATCTAAAAGGTTAAGTTAGATAATTAAACGTAGACACAACCTCCCAAAATCGTCTCTGTACCGTAATTATGTGCGATAAATGGAAACTAATTTCTGTACTTCCAATAAATACACCCTTTTAATAAAATATGTACCAATAAACTCCAATAAAATACTGTATGTACGAATAACGTAGCCTACTAGGTTATACGTTCTAAATTGGTTAAGTTGCATTGTTAAACGTAGAAACAACCTCCAAAAATCGTCTGTGTACCGTAATTATGTGCGATAAATGGAAAATAATTTCTGTACTTCCAATAAATACACCCTTTTAATAAAATATGTGCCAATAAACCCCAATAAAATATGCAAATAGGTTATAGGTCTACGTTCTAAATTGGAACTAGGTTTTAATTCCGGTACTTCGAATAAATACAGCCTTTAATGTTATGTACAGCAGCCTTGTACGCATACAATAATTTAATGTACACTAACAAAGGAAATTTTTGTTAAATCTAATTAATTTTAAAAATCTAAAAGGTTAAGTTGCATTGTTAAACGTAGACACAACCTCCACAAATCGTCTGTGTACCGTAATTATGTGCGATAAATGGAAAATAATTTCTGTGTTTCCAGTAAATACACCCTTTTATTGTACACTAACAAAGTAAATTTTATTTAAGTTACATTGTCTACATAACCTCCATAAACTGGCATTAGTTACTTGTGAAGAAAACAGTTCTAGTACACATCGAACACGGAAAAAAGTACAAACGTGGAGACGGAAGTTGTATTTGGCCGCAGGCTATAGTGAAAGTCCCCAAATTTCTAGCCTGTGGGGAATCGGGGTCTTTCACTGTTTCCTGCGGCCAATTACAACTTCCGTCTCCACGTTTGTATCAAGTAACTAATGCCAGTTTATGGAGGTTATGTAGACAATGTAACTTAAATAAAATTTACTTTGTTAGTGTACAATAAAAGGGTGTATTTACTGGAAGTACAGAAATAATTTTCCATTTATCGCACATAATTACGGTACACAGACGATTTGTGGAGGTTGTGTCTACGTTTAACAATGCAACTTAACCTTTTAGATTTTTAAAATTAATTAGATTTAACAAAAATTTCCTTTGTTAGTGTACATTAAATTATTGTATGCATACAAGGCTGCTGTACATAACATTAAAGGCTGTATTTATTCGAAGTACCGGAATTAAAACCTAGTTCCAATTTAGAACGTAGACCTATAACCTATTTGCATATTTTATTGGGGTTTATTGGCACATATTTTATTAAAAGGGTGTATTTATTGGAAGTACAGAAATTATTTTCCATTTATCGCACATAATTACGGTACACAGACGATTTTTGGAGGTTGTGTCTACGTTTAACAATGCAACTTAACCAATTTAGAACGTATAACCTAGGCTACGTTATTCGTACATACAGCATTTTATTGGAGTTTATTGGTACATATTTTATTAAAAGGGTGTATTTATTGGAAGTACAGAAATTAGTTTCCATTTATCGCACATAATTACGGTACAGAGACGTTTTTGGGAGGTTGTGTCTACGTTTAATTATCTAACTTAACCTTTTAGATTTTTAAAATTAATTAGACTTGTAGGGGTGTGCATGGCAGAACTACTTGTGCGCCCACTTTATAATCATATTTTTCGTAACACTGAGAACTTTAAGCCTTCTTTTATGCTTAAACAAATTATATATACACTTAATTATAGAAAAGCAAAAAGCAAATATGTAATTCAAAAGACTAATTTGCTCTAATAAACACATGCTGAAGTTAAAAACAAAATAGTTTTTACTTGCCTAACTAATTATTAGTTACTAATGTGACAGTTGGAGCTGCTTTTTCTGCAAAAGCTGGGGTATGTTGGATTCAAGAGTGGTTAAATTAAGTCATAAATCTGAGTGTGCGTCAAGTCTATTTGTGTGCTTGCTTTTCACTTGAGATGAAAATCCCATTTCACTCAAGAATGAGGTGGTGAATGGGATGAGCAACTCCGAAAGTTCAGGATATTCATCTCTTAAAGATATCCAGAACTTTGTTAAGTCAGAATCTAAAAGTTTATGGATTTTGTTGTCCATGACATGTCTCATGTTATCACTAACTATACAAAATAATTTACTAAAAATTTAGTTTTAATCCCAGCATCACAGATGATATCACACAATTGCTCATTTAGTTTTACTGACAACATGTTAGAACTTTCAAAATACAAGAATGGGTCTTGAATCCAATTGAATTCACTGTATCCCTCTGGGAAGCAACTTTCAATCTGGTTATAGAGAGTTAAACATCAGAGCTGGTAAAAAACAATGGTAGAGCACGAATAACAAAAATGTACAGTTTAGACTATGTACAAAACAGGTTGAATTTAAATTGTTAAAATGATATATCTTAGTTATTTACATGTAGTAGCTTTTTAAGACACAGTAAATAAATTTCCGAACCTGACTTTGCAACCCACCAAATGCCCTCTCGGGACCCTGCAGTGGCTCATGCTCAATAGGTTAAGAAATGCTGAACTAAAGGCATGTTTGTGGAGTGAAACATAAAAGATAACCCAGACTTCTAAAATGCTCTTAGTGAAATGGGATTTTCAGGAGTAACAACACACTATTTGGTTAACAAGCACATTTTACTAATATTCTAATACCAAGTCAATTAGATAGCTTAAATGTGTAGTACTCTATGTGATGCTGATCACATACTGTTAATCAGCAGCACTGCAGAACATTCTAGAGCCACACTCTTGGCATTCATCTGGAACTTTATCACATTAGCCTGATAATTAGGATGTTGCCACCAGCTGAGTTTTAGAAAGTTGGTGTAGTAGGTTGTGCATTCATATAGGATGATATTAGACAGCAGTTTTTAATAAAAGTGACAAATGATCAATTGTTTACTTGTGTTGTAAACTACTGTGATTTTTTTATTACTGTTTGTAGGCTATACAGTGTGTCCTGGATAATTATATAAAGAGAACTGTTGTAATATAAGTGTGTTTGTTTTAGCAATTGAGTGTATCTGGTATTCAGTAATTCATTCCACTGTTTTAAGTTCATAATTCTTGTCACTGGTTGTAAGAATATTATTCTCATTAATTTTCCAATTATATGAAGTCTTCAGTAGTTTTACCACGATGAGACTCAACTTTATCACTGAAGATGCCACATCACTGAATGAGCAAAACTTTTCTTTAATAATCTCAACAAAGCATGGTTATCAGCTGAAAAAAATTTTTTAGTATTAAAAGTTTTGATCACACAAATCTATAAGGGATACTAAAAAGAAATAACATAATAATTGTATTGGACATAAAGTTATGTCCACAAAACAGATTTTGTTTGAAATAAATAAAACACAATTTGACACAAATATTAATTTTATGAATACTTGTTTGGCACATATTACAGAAGGTTACACCATTAAATGAGTTTGCCTAAGTATAAAATTCTTGTCAGATGAAAAACGTGTACAGTCAGAATACTATTTGTTATGTACAATACAAATGATTCACTATGGGTAGCAGTGACACATAAACACTAGACATTGACACTGAATTGTATTTGTTTTGAATGATTCATTGTGTCCTACCTGACCAGAGTACATGTATTAACCAAGAGATGTTTAGTATACTGCTGTGTAACTGCTACAATGATGAATTATAAGTAGTACTTTTTGTTTTGGTCATCAACCTTGAAAAGGATAATAGAAACTTTGTATACCATGCTTCCGGCAGTTTTACATGATACATTCCTAGCACAAATAAGAAAAGTTTAAATCTGCTGATGATCTAAAGGAGTGATAGTTATTTGCATGCAGACTGACAGGGTTATAAAATAATTCTGAAAGAATTGTTGCTTTTACAATACCATCCTTTATCAAGTGGCTACTCAAATCTGCCAGCTTTTCACAGAAACTGAAGTTTGATTATTAGATCCATCATGATGACCTACTGATGCTCCAAACATTTCAAGAATTCTCCTAGCCTTAAAAAACTAGACTGGCCTCATTGATTGACATGATTAATGTTAAATTTACTTTGGGATACTTCCAAACATAATACAGTTTAAAATAAACAAAAAAAATTGTATTTCTAATTTTTCCAGAACTGTATACACATAATTTGATCTGGATAGAACGTGTATTAAACAATAATACTATTTGATGCAAATAATGAAAATATCCGTGTGGAGAACTATACATGACTTCCATGTTTTAAGATTTATATTTAAAATCGTTTTAGAAATGAAATATTTCTACAGAAACTACTTCTATCTTCAGCCTCAACCACAGAAAACACACACACACACACACACACACACACACACACACACACACACACACACACACACACACACACACACACACACACACACACACGCGCGCACAATTCCTTTTTTCTTTATTTAATTTGAATTCAGAGTATTGGCACATATTTTATTAAAAGGGTGTATTTATTGGAAGTACAGAAATTAGTTTCCATTTATTGCACATAATTACGGTACACAGACGATTTTTGGAGGTTGTGTCTACGTTTAACAATGTAACTTAACCTTTTAGATTTTTAAAATTAATTAGATTTAACAAAAATTTCCTTGTTAGTGTACATTCAAAGGCTGTATTTATTGTATGGATAAAAGGCTGTATATACATTAAAGGCTGTATTTATTCGAATCAAAACCTATCCGTACTTCCAATTTAGAACGTATAACCTAGTAGGCTACGTTATTCGTACATATTTTATTGGAGTTTATTGGTACATATTTTATTAAAAGGGTGTATTTATTGGAAGTACAGAAATTAGTTTCCATTTATCGCACATAATTACGGTACAGAGACGATTTTGGGAGGTTGTGTCTACGTTTAATTATCTAACTTAGATAGTAGGCTTCGTTATTGGTGCATATTTTATTGGGGTTTACTGGCACATATTTTATTAAAAGGGTGTATTTATTGGAAGTACAGAAATTACTTTCCATTTATCGCACATAATTACGGTACAGAGACGATTTTGGGAGGGTGTGTCAACGTTTAATTATCTAACTTAACCTTTTAGATTTTTAAAATTAATTAGACTTAACAAACATTTCCTTACTTAGTGTACATTCAAAGGCTGTATTTATTGTATGGATAAAAGGCTGTATTTATTCGAAGTACCGGAATTAAAACCTACTTCCAATTTAGAACACAGTACAATCTAACGTAGGCCTATAACCAAACAAGTACATTAAAATCCTTTTTTCAACATAATGCAATAAAAAGCAATGTGCAGTTTCTGTTAACACCCAAATGATTAAGTATTAATAATGGGTTAGAGTGGAATACTGTTAGCCAATTCATTTGTAATAGCTAAAATTGCCAAATTATTAAGCCTTTCTTGGAAGGTAGTGCTTCTCTGCCAAGTTTTCAGTGAATTCGCTATACTGCTCAAAGATTTTTCAGGAGACGAAACTGTAACTGGAATAGTACAGAAAAGCCTATAGGCAAGACAGAAGTTCACAAATACAGTTTGAAGGTTTTTGGAGTAGGCTTAGTGAATTCTTTTCTGATTCAAACTCTGTTTTATAAATGTTCTTCTAGTGTAATATTTCTTCAAATAGATCCATTGCCAATTCCTTTTTAAACTTGCTAATGAGAACTTTTACTTTCAATTCTAATTCATCATTTTCCATGTCCGTAAAGTTCAATACTGGTGGAAACAAGTCAAGAATTGAACTAATTGCAGTGAATTGTGTTTTTATGTTGCCCATTACAAACTCTAATACTGGGTACATGACTGAGGTTTTAAATTTATTTTCTTGATCTTTGTTTACTGAAAAATCACTATTGGATTGATCTGTACTTTTTTTCCACCTTTTGGGAGATTCAGGAGGAACTTTTATTAGTTCTTTTGCAATTAAGTTTGGTTCTTCAATTATGCTGTCTGGGTTATCACGCAACAATTTCAATTCTGTCAGCAAATCTTCCACTAGAGTTATTTCAACGAGTGTGATTCCTTTGCTTTGAATAACAAAATTTTTTTAGTCAATATATGAAAGCACTTTGAACCAAAATGATGCCAACATTAAGCTCTTTGTGGAATTGAAATATTTCTTAAACCCTAATATGATGTTGTAGGCAGAGGGAGTTAGACTAGAAGACATCTCTTCTAAAGTATATCCAACAATTTAAGTACTCCTGGGTAGTGCTTAACTATCGGTTTGACAGCTTGGATCCTCTCACTTCATCTTGTTTCAGGGAAGCTCTGCAGTGATAAAGGAATGTGCTTTTTCAAAACTTCCCAACATTTTTCTCTAGGGCTGCTAGAGAAACACCATACTTCCATTCCTTAAGGAATATGGAAGTAAAATGAGTAAAGACTTGTAACATGCCCGAAAAATGTCATCACATCTGCATTGAGTTTTGCAGCATTAACACCCACATGTTTCAAGGAATGCGCCCCACATGGTAAAAATATTATGGATTCGTTCTTTTCAAGAATTCTACTTCCAATTTAGAACCCAGTACAATCTAATGTGTGGAGAACCATACATGACTTCCATGTTTTAAGATTTATATTTAAAATCGTTTTAGAAATGAAATATTTCTACAGAAACTACTTCTATCTTCAGCCTCAACCACAGAATTGTGGTCACTAACATCTACCACCTCACATTAGCGCACTTGATTTTCACTGATGATGGCAGTCGATGGCACTTCCGAAACGTCTGGTTTTGCAGAATACATTGGACCACGGCCAAACAGCCTGGAAAGGAATTTTATCAACAAACTACTTCATCGTTGCCGATAATGTAGTACACATATACAAAATTATCCCCTCCCCTTCACCTATCATTTTAAATTATAGAAAATTATCCCCTCCCCCTTCAACTTCCCCCTACCCCTTTTCATTTATCGATATTTCATCTACCTTTCTAGAGTGGATTATTATGACCTTTTCAGGATACTTTATTTATCAAAATTAAGTACTTTACTCTTGTTAAAACATAAAACGTTGCAGGTAAACTACCCCTTCTCCTTAACCGATCTTCACCAAAATCAACAGACCTTGAGTCCTCTACAATATGCAAAAAATTATTTGAATTTGCAGCAATTATCATTCGCCATAGACAAAATTCTATACACAGACATCTTTCAAAAAATTACTTCTTTATGTATTGAGGGTAGTACAATCAGAATCAGCCCTTATCTCGAACACGATTTTTTTCGCCATCCATTTCCTTATGGAACATGGAAGTAAAAACAATATCCTTCTTTTTATAATACGTATTGCACATGTTTTCTAACTCGGGACACTAATTATTAGATAAAATATTTACCTTCATTTAAGCCAGCTTCCACTCACTGTGTTCTTTCTCAGAGGCCATAACATGTTTTTTTTTTTAACGTTGCTGAACATAAATTGATGTTGAATTAAAAATAAAGTAAAGGATTAGCACCTGAATTTTGCAACGTGCAAGTTGAAGAATCTATTTAATTATTGCACTTAACTTGATATAAGTACTGATTACATTTCAGGATTATTATTTTCAGAAATAATGTTATGTAAACCAGATTTCCCCATATAAAGTTAATTAAAATTCTTTAACGCATAGCATTCCAGGCCTTTATGGTAGTAGATTTGTATTACTAAATTTGAATTTACACAAATAATTCTCTTTGATTAACCAGAGTTACACACACAAACTAAATGCTGAGTGTCCTCCTAGTGTATAAATTCAGCTAAAACAGTATTCCAAAAACTTACCTTGTTACTAGAATATGTGACATGATGAACTTTTCATGTTAAATAGTTTAAATACTTTGTGTTGAGAGTTAAGCAATTTAATAATTTTTATTTATGCAGGCGTATAGCAAAATCTGATCGTCATGAAAAAGGAATAAGGCATTTTGTAATAGTAATTAACTGATTAGTTCCTGCTGTATTACTGACTGATATTACAAGACCAATTTTTGTTTAATTGAAAAGATATATTTTAACTGTTTCTTTTGGTGCAATCTGTAAATTCCTTGACACACATCCATAAAGGTTTGAAAATATGCTTATTGCAGTTTGATAGGAACAAATTCTCAAAAAACTAATACAAATTTGTTATGACTGATCACACCAGCTATCCTTTCTATTTGAAATGAGCCTTTTATCCAAATTTTTTACATAGTATTGTGCCAAGATATATCACTACATTTGTATACTGTAATACAGTAGTGGTAGAATATTATCATTCCACTAATATTACCCTAACATAATAAATGAAAATACATTATATACACATTTTTTGACATAATCATCCTTTCACTTATCACTTTTTGCTTATCAATTTATTTGATGAATATATATTTAACGATTTATGTAAAATACAACAGGTGTTTAACGGACACGTACTATGTGTAGACCTCTTATTTCCCTCCTCGGCAGGTTGAAGCTCAACTGGCACTAGAGTTGGGTATGAAATTATACTATGCTCATAGTCTGTCTGTTAGCAGCTAGTGGCATCATTGACATTCACTCATGTCAAATTACAGAGTCGGTAAAGGATGTTCGAAATTTGAATGTAAACAAATTAATAGTTAAATAATTAATATAATGGAAGTATCACATATATAATGTATGTAAATGTAATTGTGAAAAAACTATGTAGGGCCTACTTCATATACAGATCAGAAGTAAATGATGAACTATTCTCTTTATGTAATAAGCCTTGTTACTAAACAATATATATTTTTAAAAGCTTCTTATCATATTGAGATGAAATGGAGCGGCATTTGAAACATCTCTTAGGTATAAAAACAACATAACGACCTTTACAAAATTTGCCGCCCGTAGGCAGTAGCCTACTTTGCCTATGCATAAATCTGCCTCTGGTGTACATGCTAAATGCATCTGAACAGTAGTAAGAATGACTTAGTATCCTGTTGAGTTATTCACATTTCTGACGGATGATACGCAAATACTGGAAGGTAGGATGTGAGAGCCAGCAATAACCTTAAATAAAACTCTCATATATTTCAGTTATTACAGACAAGTGCTTGATTTGATAATTTTTTTTAAATAAAATTGTATATTTTAATGTAGCTTTACAGTAGCTTGACAGAAAGTGTAAAAATGTAAAATAAAAACGGCATGACTTAGGTGTAAATAAAAAGTGAACACTTTACAGTAGCACAAAAAATGACAAAAAACTGAGACAATGAAATGCTACAGTTCAGTTAAAAATTTTGCAATCTCCCTCACACAAAATTTTAAAGAATAAAGACATCAACACAACAAAATATTTTTTTTGGAGCAAAAGGAAACACAATGGAAAGGCATCTCAGGTAGTATCACTTTGAAATTATGGTTTCAAAATGTTTAGGGAAAAGAATAAAAAAATGTAATTAGATACATTAACAATTCAACAATGTATCTAAAAGATCAGGATCTTGCTAAGTACATTATAGGGAAAATTGGTTTTGTAGCTGCTAGTGGATGTTTGTTTCTATAAAAAATAATTGCAGTATCTAATAAATTATGGTACATATTTAATCATTTATTGAATAATTTGTCATTTATATAATTTTGTTTTTTTTAAATTTCTATAGATACTTTTGGTGTGTTTGTTGTAATTTTTTGTTTTACATAATCTTTTGTGATTAAATCATTTGGTATAAAATGTTCCAGATTATAAAATACACCTCACAGTTTTAACATACAATATGTATAGTAACACCTCTATACATAGTAACAGGTATATCAATATGCCTGTAATCACAGGTATAGGAAAGTAATGGCAAATCTTGCATAATCTTGTTATCAGTTATTGTTATTATTCGGCTAGTGCTATTAAATTCATATTGGCCCAAAGTGATCACAAAAGGAATTTATTGTATTTGTTTACAGTCAACAGTGTAGATTCCGGTGATGATTTGAGATTTATATAAATTAATTTTCACTCACATGAATGAAGTTGCAACCGTAAAGAAATACAGAATATATTTTCTATGACAGCAGACAAGACAGAACACTTGTATTTTGCCTGTTATGTGTGTACTTACATTCAGACATAATTTATTTGGATTGACTCTGCAAGCTTGAAATCAGATAACAATAATGTTTTATATTTTACATTAGTGTATATGTAAAATTATAATCCTCAACGTATAATATTGAATTAATTGGGATGTTTTGTTAAATTGTTACGACGGTCTCATCCTAATTATCAGGCGATAAAGTTCCAGATGAATGCCAAGAGTGTGGCTCTAGAATATTCTGCAGTGCTGCTGATTAACAGTATGTGATCAGCATCACATAGAGTACTACACATTTAAGCTATCTAATTGACTTGGTATTAGAATATTAGTAAAATGTGCTTGTTAACCAAATAGTGTGTTGTTTCTCCTGAAAATCCCATTTCACTAAGAGCATTTTAGAAGTCTGGGTTATCTTTTATGTTTCACTCCACAAACATGCCTTTAGTTCAGCATTTCTTAACCTATTGGGCATGAGCCACTGCAGGGTCCCGAGAGGGCATTTGGTGGGTTGCAAAGTCAGGTTCGGAAATTTATTTACTGTGTCTTAAAAAGCTACTACATGTAAATAACCAAGATATATCATTTTAACAATTTAAATTCAACCTGTTTTGTATATAGTCTAAACTGTACATTTTTGTTATTCATGCTCTACCATTGTTTTTTACCAGCTCTGGTGTTTAACTCTCTATAACCAGATTGAAAGTTGCTTCCCAGAGAGATACAGTGAATTCAATTGGATTCAAGACCCATTCTTGTATTTTGAAAGTTCTAACATGTTGTCAGTAAAACTAAATGAGCAATTGTGTGATATCATCTGTGATGCTGGGATTAAAACTAAATTTTTAGTAAATTATTTTGTATAGTTAGTGATAACATGAGACATGTCATGGACAACAAAATCCATAAACTTTTAGATTCTGACTTAACAAAGTTCTGGATATCTTTAAGAGATGAATATCCTGAACTTTCGGAGTTGCTCATCCCATTCACCACCTCATTCTTGAGTGAAATGGGATTTTCATCTCAAGTGAAAAGCAAGCACACAAATAGACTTGACGCACACTCAGATTTATGACTTAATTTAACCATTCTTGAATCCAACATACCCCAGCTTTTGCAGAAAAAGCAGCTCCAACTGTCACATTAGTAACTAATGATTAGTTAGGCAAGTAAAAACTCTTTTGTTTTTAACTTCAGCATGTGTTTATTAGAGCAAATTAGTCTTTTGAATTACATATTTGCTTTTTGCTTTTCTATAATTAAGTGTATATATAATTTGTTTAAGCATAAAAGAAGGCTTAAAGTTCTCAGTGTTACCAAAAATATGATTATAAAGTGGGTGCACAAGTAGTTCTGCCATGCACACCCCTACAAGTCTAATTAATTTTAAAAATCTAAAAGGTTAAGTTAGATAATTAAACGTAGACACAACCTGCCAAAATCGTCTCTGTACCGTAATTATGTGCGATAAATGGAAACTAATTTCTGTACTTCCAATAAATACACCCTTTTAATAAAATATGTACCAATAAACTCCAATAAAATACTGTATGTACGAATAACGTAGCCTACTAGGTTATACGTTCTAAATTGGAAGTACCGATAGTTTTTAATTCAAATAAATACAGCCTTTAATGTATATACAGCCTTTGAATGTACACTAACAAAGGAAATTTTTGTTAAATCTAATTAATTTTAAAAATCTAAAAGGTTAAGTTGCATTGTTATACGTAGACACAACCTCCCAAAATCGTCTGTGTACCGTAATTATGTGCGATAAATGGAAAATAATTTCTGTACTTCCAATAAATACACCCTTTTAATAAAATATGTGCCAATAAACCCCAATAAAATATGCAAATAGGTTATAGGTCTACGTTCTAAATTGGAACTAGGTTTTAATTCCGGTACTTCGAATAAATACAGCCTTTAATGTTATGTACAGCAGCCTTGTATGCATACAATAATTTAATGTACACTAACAAAGGAAATTTTTGTTAAATGTAATTAATTTTAAAAATCTAAAAGGTTAAGTTGCATTGTTAAACGTAGACACAACCTCCAAAAATCGTCTGTGTACCGTAATTATGTGCGATAAATGGAAAATTATCTCTGTACTTCCAGTAAATACACCCTTTTATTGTACACTAACAAAGTAAATTTTATTTAAGTTACATTGTCTACATAACCTCCATAAACTGGCATTAGTTACTTGTGAAGAAAACAGTTCTAGTACACATCGAACACGGAAAAAAAATACAAACGTGGAGACGGAAGTTGTCTTTGGCCGCAGGAAACAGTGAAAGACCCGGGAATCGAAACAAGCGTCTACTCAACCAATATCCAAGCTGAGGAGCGACCAATCTGGCGACGTGGTGGGGGCACTGGAGGGGCGAGCGAAGGTGCGTCCCATCACATCTGTTAACTGTACGGGCAGACGCTGCTTGTGTGATACATTTGCATTCTGGGCTGACAAGCGTCTGCCCGTACGATTAATAGATGGGATGGGATGCGGCTGCTTTCTATCCGAGTAGGGATGGCAACATTGACTGGTATATCGATATATCGGTCTTCCGATATATCGTAACAGCTATATCGATATATCCGATATATTGCTTGAAATATATCGATATATAACAATATATCGGTAAGACCAATATATGAGCCAATGACTGCAAGCTCTCAGTCTGCACTGCTGTCCAACTCCAATTCCAATGCAATGCAGTGTTGCACGAGCACGACAAAAAATCCTGACGTTGTTTATAGCAGATAGTAATAAATTAATCTCATTATTAACCCTCTAATGGTAAGGTGCGGGTCGGATCCGACCCATGCGCAATTGTTCCGAACATCTCTCCATTCTAACTTTTCTCCAAACGGTTTAACACTAAGATACCCTCTCAGTCATTCATAGGGAAGGTATAGGAATAACCCCAGTTTCTAGGTAATTGTTCCTCGATCACTGTGTTTGTTTTTTCTGGGCACTTCTCTTTTCAGGTCGGATGCGACCCGACCTTACCAAAAATGCTTTAAAATTTTTCAACGCTTCCTATATATTTTTTGCAGTTTCGTAAGAATGCATGGCTTGTGAACTTTATACATGCGTAGTACTGTAACTAATGTTTAGTCTTGTTTTGTAGACTAAACATGAACACAACACTTGCCATTGTTTTGTAATTTTGTAACCAGTTTCTCTCTTGTTTCTCCAAAGTCGAGCCTAGACATCAACAATCGTATATTTTGGAATGTCTACACTTTGTGTACATGTTACGATTCACAAAAAAGCGTAGTAGTATATGGTTGACATTGCTCTGGCATCATAGCAATACTAACACGTGTAAGAGCCAGACAGTACCACTGAGTGGACAATAGAATACAATTTACTCTAATTACTGTGACTTTTTTCATTGAATTTAGATTTTCTATTCATTTTTTATTTTTTGCATAATGGCTTGTAACAAAATATTGTACACTGCTGAAAAAATATTAGCAGAGTTTCAAAGGCAAGAAGAAGAAGACTCAGACTTAGAAGAAGAAGATTTTGACAAAGAAGTTTCCGAGACTGAAGATAACATTCTTATAGACAGCGATAACGAAGATGACGAGTTCGACTTAGCTGAAGGGACACAGGATTGTAGCAGTGCTGATGATTTTTTTATTGTACTTCAAACAAGTTTTTAATATTTAAGTCATTCTTGTAATAATGTTTAAACATTTAGAATACTCTCAGACTCTATAAAATGTGGTGACACTTTGCATAAAGCACACGCATTTGTGGCAGTGGGGATTTTGATAGCAAAGTGGAGAAATTTTGAGTAGCCATGTGGGGAAAAGAGGACTGATTGACCTGGCGACACTGATGATGACAGGATTTTTGAATTGGGAAAGACGAAGAAACCATCTGGACGAACAAACCGGTACGCTCCAAATTTTCACGAACCTCATCTTTAAATGTTATCACACACCTGCCCGGACCAAAAGGCGATGCTCGAGGGATCGTTGATGAGGTACAATTGTTTTCTTTATTTGTAACCGATGAGATGCTGGAAAAAATTGTTCTCCACACTAACAGTGAAATAGAAAGATCGAAGATCAAATACCAATCTGTACAGTGGTTTACATCTCCCACAAACCTGATAGAGATAAGAGCTCTTATTGGGCTGTTGTATATGAGCGGTGTTTTGAAGAACTCTGGTTTATGTCTTGATGATATGTTTTCTGTAATCTATGGACCGGCTGTATTTCGCTGTTCAATGTCACAGAAAAGATTCTCTTTTCTAATCCAGAACTTACGATTTGACGACAAAACTACGAGAGATCCAAGGAAAAATAACTTCGCGGCGTTTCGAGACCTTACCTTGCATGCGTAAAAGTCCACCTTACCGTTAGAGGGTTGAAGTACTAAAACACAATTTGTTACAACCTTATTAAAACATCATTTTAAGAGAAGTGAATTTAATGTTTTACATTTTTTAAATCAATAACAAAAAAACGATATATATCGCGTTTTTAGACATGTATCGATATAATCCAAAAATATATAAATAACGTATATCGATAAAAAATATATCGATATATTTAGAAATATATCGATAAATTTCAACTATCGATATATCGTTGCCATCCCAATATCCGAGTCTTTATAGACTTGACGATAAACCTGTAGCTTATTTTCGGTTTTGTTTAGCTGTGTGCGGTCTTCCTACATGTGTTCTCTCGTAAGCAGAAATACTTACAATATTTTATGTAATCGTTCAGCGCTACAGAATGCGAATGTTTCATACTTTTGTCTATTTATTTGAAAGATCGTGCTAAGGATCCACTGTTATGTATTTTTAAACTTAATATGTGACGTTTTAAATTATACTGGTGAATTGTTGTATAAGTGCACATATCACATTTATAAATTTGTTTTGGCTCAGTAGAATGGGTTGATTTGATGTGTCGCTGCAAATTATTTTTTTGGGAATACTGTTTGTTACACAAAGTGCAAGTAAATGTAGCTGTTTCAATTTGCTCCCCTTTGGCATTTCTTTTGTGAACAATTCTAATATGCCGTTTACAGTAAGAACTCTTACTGAACTCTTTGCTGCATAAATCACATTTTACGGCAGTAGTACTCATCTGAAAATAAACATAGCATTGTTTTCATTGAACTTAAATTTAATAAGCAAATTTCAGATGAAACGGTAACAACTAAACTTTAATTTATTCTTCCCATAATGGTCCTGTATTTTGTTTAATATACTTTCTGAAGTGACAGTTTGGGAATACAGTACTGCTGCATTGTGCCATTCTACCACATGTTCCACTTCTGGCAGCTGGGTTCTAACAGCAGATTATTGTTCAGATTAAAAGTTGTGCACGCGTGCGCACACACGCACGCACATACACACATAGTATTCTTAACTGCCCATTAAACAAAACATTAAATTTTGTTTCTAAAAATAACTAAAAATTACAAATGTCTACAAGATAATTCTTCTTATTCTCTTTTCTTTCAAACATTAGGCCTGCTGCCTGTTATGCTTTTGACCATGGCAGAACTGACATTTCACCACTGCCAGAGAGAAATCAGCTACATAGCAACTGTGTGTGTGTGGGGCCCAGAGACGCCAGACAAGACTGCTGTATTATTACTCAGCAATATGGGTGTGCAGGCAGACTGACTAATTTTTGTTTAGTAAAGTAACAGTATTATAGAGCGATCATACAATAAATAGTATAAATTCCACACAGTTAAATGTGTGTTATAATTTCTTTTAGTCTAACAGCTAGATGGATTTTTACACTTTTTTCAAATTATTGATTCCATTTTTGAGCCATGGGGTCAAAGAATTTTGAAATTTCTAAAACTGTACAGTATATTCAGATTTTCGTTAAAATTCTCTTTAATCGATGTCCCACATGGAATTTGTGATTTTGTCAAACTTTTGCCCCACTTTTTGAAACCTGGTGTCCCAAAATTTGAAATGTACAAAAAACAATACTATATTTGTATACACTAATCTTAGTTCTATTGCCAAACAAACTAGAAGAAGGAATACTCAGATCTTTTGTTAGTCACTTTTTTTTTTTAAATAGTGTTTTGAGGAGGAAAGAGTGGTTAGACTTGTGAATTATATTGTTCATCTTGCTGTATAAGGAAAAGTCAAGAACTACTTTTACAAGAAATTGTGTGGTTGTAACAGGTATTTTACATTTCCCTGGAACGAATCCAATTGTTATCTCACTGAAATGTATTTCAATTGTGAAAGCATTACATATCAAGTAACTGAATGTAATGAGAATGCACCTGCGCGCGCGCGCGCGCACACACACACACACACACACACACACACACACACACACACACACACACACACACACACACACACACACACACACACACACACACAGTGTACTTATCTGTTACTTGTTTGTTCCATAACATTGATTACAATTGCAGCAAAATTGATCAAAATGACATCAAATACATGTACTACCCTCAAAACACGAAAAAAAGTCATTTTTCGAAAAGTTTCTGTGTGTAGATTTTTTTCTATGGCCAACGATAACAGCCGCAAATTCAAACAGAATCAAATAATTTTTTGCACACAGCCCTGAATTGTAGAGTTCTCAGGACCTATTGATTTTGGTGAAGATCAGTTAAGAGAAAGCGGTAGTTTACCTGCAACATTTAATGTTTTAATAAGGGTAATTTTTTCTATGACGAACGATAACTGCCGTAAAGTCAAACAGAATCAAATAATTTTTTGCATACGTCCCTAATGTGTAGAGCACTCAAGGTCTTTTGATTTTGGTGAAGATCGGTGGAGAAGAAGGGGTAGTTTACCTGCAACGTTTTATGTTTTTATATGTGTAGTACGTTATCGGCAACAAAGAAGTAGTTTAGTGTAAAAATTTCTTCCCGGGCTGTTTGAGCAAAGTACAATGTTATCTGCAAAACCAGACGTTTCGGCAGTGCCATCGACTGTCATCATGAGTGAAAATCGAGTGCGATAATGTAAGGTGGTATACGTTAGTGACCACACAGTACTGTGGTCAGGCTGAATCTATAAGTAGAAAGAAGTAGTTTCTGTGGAAATATTTCATTTCCATTATGATTTTAAATATAAACCTTTGAACATGGAAGTAATGTATGGTTCTCCATACAGATATTTTAATTGCTTTTAGTTTTACATTTGATATGTAAACGCATCAAGACAGAAATAATCGCTGCTGATATTGAGTTTAGCAATTTAAAATGATAATGTTTGTTATATAGTAAATATATTTTGTAATATAATTATTTAGAAAACATGATAGAAGACAATTCTTACCTTTAACTTGGTTACACAAGCACGCATCCAAAATAGATACAAAAGCGCGCGCGGTAAAAACTTACCAAAATCAGCTGACAAGTATCAGCTGAGCCCGCCAGGTGACACGTGTGTCAGTGTCACGGTCGGTTAGGCACTTTCCCCTCCAGTGCCCCCACCACGTCGCCAGATTGGTCGCTCCTCAGCTTGGATATTGGTTGAGTAGACACTTGTGGAATCGAAGGTGTGGAAGCGTTACGTTTTTCGATGACGATTTTTGTGGAATGACCCCCAGCCTAAAAACATTATCATGTTAAAAGTTAGTGAAATTTTCATTATGTGCTAACGTTGATGTATCTACTTTAATATGTGTTCAACGGACCCAGCCGCCCCCCAAAATTTTCTTAGCCCACCAATTGGCCCGCAGATAGGAGCGGATGTAGTACATATCTGTTAAGTGCCAATCTAAACGATGGGAAACGTTTTACGGACAGGAAACAAATAGCATTTGGGATTTAATGTTAAGCAAATGTTAAAGCAGTAAATGATGCTAAGCAGTTTTGTAACTTTACAAAGTGGGTACAAAAAGAACAAACATACGTCAATTCCTCGTAGCCTAATTGACACGACAGGAAAGCAACATTGTTAAAAAGGTTTGTAGTGTGGTTGTTCGAAATTAAGGCAATAGTTCCGAATGACACCCTTGTCTGGAAAAGCCACGAAAGCTGCAAAAACCGATGTAGTATTTTTACTACCGTACCTCAGTAAGTAACAGAAAATTTGATGTGATGTTCTGCACAACCGAGTTTTCATGTGGTACTTGGTTTAAGGTTTCTACCAATAAAAAATTAGTGATCCGAGTCAGTAGTGATATATTTATAAATGTAAGTATTCAATAATTGTGGCTTATTAAACCGTAAAGTTTAATTAAAATACTAAAACAGGAAATGGTTGATTCGGGAATCACAAAATTTGTGTTATATCAGGATGTTTGCAAACCGATGGGCCTACTTTGCAGAAAAATTGCATTGTCACGTAAAGCAATACATCAATAAATTATACTGAAACTGCTTTACAGCCGGAGGATACCTTAATAGTATCGAATTAATTATAGCAAGTTTTCAAATTTCATCTTTGAAATATCTGAAATACAGATTATCACGCACGGTTCTTACCCGACGCTTTTCTATTCTATTTTAAATAGAAAAGTGAGATTGCTATAAAAAATAAAGATGGCGTTATTTTCTCTCACTAAGTTGTGGAATATTTTTTTAAGTTTCATGATTTTAATTTTCCTGTCCCGATTTGTGTTCCTTCCTGTCCCGGCTTGAGCTATATGGAGAATCTCTTTTCCGGATACTTACTTTTAATTTTAAAGATATTAGTTTCTTCGTAATAGTTTTACTCAAATGAAATAAAATTAAATATACTTGACCAACAATCACTGCATTTTTGTAAATTTACATAGATCGTAACCACGGAAATATTATTAGAATTTTTTAATTAGATTTGGAATCGCCGGCATGGAAATGTTTAGTCTCAAAATTCTTCTTTTTTAACACGTCCCTACAAGTCACCGATGAAGACGAATATTGTAAGTTGTTTTATAAACGAATACTAATTTGAGAACATTATTAAAAAATAAGATTTTTATTAAAAAAAAAACAAATATTTTGCCTTTTGAAGTAATAAATCCCTAATTCTGTCATACTGATTAACTGAGTGAAGGCAAATGCATTAGATAATTAAAAGAGTGGAATTTTAAATAATTTTACACGCTTGTTTAGAAAATTTTGTCAGGCCTGTATTAACTAGCATTAACAATATATGCATAGGTATTCTAAATTATGTACTACAATAATATTTTTAAGTTAAATTATTACATTGTAATTATCAGATGCAATGTATTTAGCAAGTTAACGTCAACAATAAAAAATCAGTTATTTAAAAGTAAACTGATAACAATTTGTTTTTGTTTTAGATTCATCTCGGCTGTGTCAACATTCCAACGCCTGGGAGAGGGACGGTTGAACCCAGGCGCCCCCAGAGGGCTCTATCGGACGTAGCACCATCAGCAGCCGCTAAGACGGGGACCCTGGGCGCCTTCGAAGGGCTCTCGGGCGAAGATCCATTCCCGAAATCCATCTAGAGCATGTCTGACGTAGGGAGCGGATTTCACCGGACTTGCCACACTAACATTGCTTCGCCCACTTCCCACGTGAACTTGTGGGAAGTGGCTCTGTGGTCACGACAAGAACGGTTGTGCCCGCTTCCCTCAGGTTGCGTGGGAAGCGGTACTGGACGTGACAACAAATTCAAATATCAGGCCTTTTAATATCCCGGGTATGACGACTCGAATACCCGGCTGCATCAACATTCCAACGCCTGGGAGAGGGACGTTTGAAACCAGGAGCACCCACAGGGCTTTGGCGGACGTAGCATCTTCAGCAGCCGCTAAGACGGGGGACCCTGGGCGCCTTCGAAGGGCTCTTAGGTGGAGATCCATCCCCGAAATCCAAAAGCATTCAGTTCGATCCCTTACCATGTGAGTTCATTTTTTATCATAAATTAAACTATGTTTAATATTTACGTTATTCTTGTAATAGTATTTTAACATTTATGTATATACCTTAGGGGCATGTTCACATTTATGTATGTGGAGGAGTTGTCGGCTGGTGAATGGTACCGAAAGGTGTTGTTTCAGAGCCGCCCTCACTGAATTTAATTTAACGACCATTGGGAGGGCCTACGGCTACTAGAGATTGAGTCGTATCTCACAATCGAGTTACGATTCATATCATAGTTCTGCCAGCAAATCCTACTCCGAACTCCAAGATGGGACAGGGTGCAACGAGATTTCCGGTGCCTCCAACAAGAAACAATCTACTGTTAACAGGGGTGGACTGGCATCCCTGGTGGCCCTCGGTTGGAAGCAGTCAAGAGCCCCTCTGCAGCTACACACACAAACGCGCATGCGCTTATTGGTGAGCGTATACTTTTTTAAAAGTAATATAATAGACCTATAATAACATTAGGCCCACTATACACGTTTCTCTACATTGTTGTTGTTTTCCGTTTACTTAAAAAGTTAATTTTTTGTTTCTACTGTAAAGAACATTTATACCCTACAAATCTACATAAAATCCCAATTAAAAATATTCCACAGTGTATTACGGTGGTGGAGCCCCATTGTCACTCTGTCACACAAATCCATCGCCCCAGTAGCGTAACTTTTTTAACCGGGCCCACCTGCAAGTTTATGCCATGGGCCCCCTTTTGAATCTTGGCATAAGGCCCTGAGGCCCTCCCAGGCCTCAGTGCCCCCCCAGCCCTGAATGCTGCAATAACATTCAAACGAAAATGACAGTATCCTACTACTCGTCGCGTCAGTCAGTTGCTGTGCGGCGTGCCTCTACAGTAACCTCCTTCGCTTTCCTTCATTAGTAAATACTAATTAGGCTGTATATAAACAAAGCTGAGATCTGACCAAAATAAATCCTGAAGATTTATTTCCAACAATATTTAGACGAGAAAAGGTTTTTAATGCTGGTAAAAATAAATATATTTCTCGTTTTTTCATGAAATAACATTTTCATGGCTCGGGGGCCCCCCTGAGCCTCCTCGGGGCCCTCGGCGATCGCCGACCAGCCGACCTGGCCAGTCCGCCCCTGTTTACAGGCTTAAAAATGTATGGAATTATCCCATATTTTATGTACGAGGCTTGATCAAAAAGTTCCTGCAATTTTTGAATTTCTTTGCTATAAATACCCGATTAAAAAAAGGGGAAGGTAGTAGTTGGTTCAGTACCGCTGAGGTTTTTGCCGGAAAATGTCTTACCCTAGCGGTGTTTTGGGGGCGGGGTGTTTGTAGGTTTCATAAAAAAATAAATGAACGAACATGCACGTCTTTTATTTTATTTGTTTCTCACAATTCTGACTAATATGTAAGACTTACATGCTACATTTATATCTACATATATTATATAACGTTGCAGAAATCAGACCTTATAGGGTATCCACAAGTATTAGATAAATGATAAAAGGTAAAATAATTTAATGAATAATAATGAAAAAAAATATAAAATGGAATTAAGAAAGAAAAAAGGAGAACTGTAAACAAGAATAATAAATAAATGAATAGACTAGACTGACAAACAAATGACTATGACCCAACCCCAGAGATTGGCCAGATAAAGACAATAAGATGAGAAAAGACAAATTAATGATAAAAGGCACAAATGAGTAAAGCAAATATAATAACTAACCATGAATAAAACAATAATAAAGAAAGTACACTAACCATAAGAAATAAGTAAGACGATTATTAGTAGATAAAGTATGTTGTTAAGAACCTTATTATAATAAGAAAGTAGACACAAAATATTGAAAGAATAATTATAAATGTTTGTTTAAAATATCATTGAAACCAAGAGTGAGAGATAGGTAGGGAGTGATAACCATAAATAGTAAAAGTGATGTGATAAGTGAGGAATAATAATAACTAATCAAACAGGCAGGACTGTGGAAATTAATGAGTTCAGTCAGTGCAAATTTAAGAGTACTCAACCAAAAAGATTAAAAAACAATGTTGGAATAACAATGATAATAATTCCTAATTATGCTTTTCATTCTTGGATTTCGTTGTCCATGACGTGTCCGTTACTTAACTAAATATCACTATAATATTGACGACTCGGAACACTAAGTTTTTTATAAGTAAAAACGTAAAGTTTTACCTTACAGCCTAAACCGGCTTTCACCTATAGAAGGCTTCATCAGAGGCTGTCGTAAGTAGCGCTGTTCGTCTTGTTGTTGGCGACGAGATAGTTTTTCGAAAGATCGAAGCTGTGTGTGTGTGTGTGTGTGTGTGGTGAGATGTGTTCGAATAATGCGTGCGATTTGAATTGTGTCTGTTCGTTTAGGATGTCGTTTTTATTTGTTTTTGTGTGTTTGTATATTTCTAATTGTTCTAGAGTGTCTAGTTTTCGGCCTTTTGTGTGTATGTGTAGTATGTTCATGTTATTGTCGATGTTTTTATATGTGTGGTTTGCTTCAATGAGGTGGTTTGCGAAGGTAGATTCTGTAGTGGTGTGGAGTGCTTTTGTGTGTTCAATGTATCTCTGTTTGAAGCTACGTCCTGTCTGGCCTATGTAGAATTTATTGCAATTTGAACAATTTAGCTTATATACACCGGGTAGATCGAATTTGTTTTGTGCTTTGGGCATGCGTTTTGATAGTGTGTGTTCTGTTTTGTTAGTAGTTTTGTAAGCGATTCTGTATCCTGCTTTTTTGAATTTGTGGGCAATTTTTTCTGTTTGTTTGTTGATGTATGTTAGTGTTATGAATTTGTTGTTTTCTGTCTTTGTCTGTTGTTTGTTTTGTGTTTTGTGTAGGAGTTTACTGACTATTGTTCTATATGCTTTTCAATGAGTAAGGGGATTGCCAATTTTGGTATTAGTTACAAAAGATCCCTATGTCTTTGTAACAGTTAATGTGGGTGCAAAGAGAGATCAATAACAATAAGATACGTTACTTATTCAGTCAGAAAGAAATAAATTAAACTGTGCTGAAGAAACTGAACTGAGGAAAATAAGATTAATTTATGGTAAACAGTTTTGTTAGTTTAAAGAAAATTAGTTTGTTTGTTTAGTGTTCATAGGAGTATAAACCAAGAAGGCATAACTTTAAGGTAATATGTTTGTATTTTTTATGTAAGTAATAATATTATAAAGAGATAAGGAGTATGTTCATTTCAAGTAATAACATACAATATAACAATTGTAATTAATAAGAAGGAATATGGCTGAACAATAGACAGACCATTAAATTATTTCTATATTATGTTTTGTTAATAGATTTAAGTGTTAAATCGGTGTGTGAGAAATGGGAGTAGGAATAAACTAGCAATGATATAAACTTAACAAGCAACAGATTAATCACTATTATATAAATAGAAAAGAAGAAATATCAGATAAGAAATAATTTTGTAAAAGTATAATAACACTAATAGATGGTAAAACAGTTTCAAAGTAAATCAAAAGCCAATAAGTGCGAAATGAAAATAAGCAGAACATATGTATTTAATAAATAATGTTTAAATAGAGCAAAATAAGAAATTCTAAGATGTTACAGTTTAGGCCTATAAATGACATAGCTGTCTAACTTCAGAAAACCAATTGTAAACAATTGAATATTGTATTTGAATAATAAGACCAAGTAAATTAGGTGATTACCATTAACTAACAATAATAATATGTCAGAATTGTAATAAACAGTATAAATAAGGGAAATATGTAATAACATAGTATTAGCAATTTTGTCCAAAAACATTAATACATGACCTAGACCAGCCTTGTGAAATGTCAAATTGATCTTTGAAAGAAAATAGGGACATCTATATTAATATTTCAAGCATTGGTAATATCACCAAGGAACAATAACCATTATAAAATATTTATTAATTTTGAACAGAAACCCAGGATTTATAACAATAGGTTCAAATGTGTTTAACCAATCAGAGTAAAGGCGGTTGCCATAACAACAAAACCTTATTATAATTTTGACCGTTATGTAACGGGAGTTACATTATTAACTATCCAGCGGTACAGATGCTATATTGACTGCGGCTCTATTAAAGGCTAATAAAGAAGAAAATCAGATATAAATGAAAGTAAAATGAACATAAGAAGTCAACCATAGTTCCAGCAACTCAAGGAGGAACAATAAACAAAATTTTAAAATTAAAATAAATAAAAATTGAATAAAAAGAAACAGATGCCAGAAGGAGACGGGCAACCATATCATTGAAAATAAACGAATGTACTATGACAACCTTGAAGAAATCCTGACGTCCCATAACCAAAACAACATGGTTTTGTTAAGTATAAATTAAATTATCAATAATTACGAACTACAACTGATTAACTTTTTCACAATATATAACTCTCACTCTGAACTTTGAACACCAAATTCTTTCAAGGATTAATGGATCATATTTATTCACACTGAATGTAACTGTAAGATAACGTATGTCTGAAGCCTATAAATTTGACACACACTTTTAAACACCAAGAGTTGAATTTCATGTAAACCTTTTTAGTATTTAAGCACCACAAATGTACGGTGGTGTACTTTATTTAACATCTTGTTTTAAATCTTTTCGTAACCAAAACAACTCATTGGCAGAATAACTTGTGTAAATAAGAAAGCTAGCCATTGTGGCATAAAACGACTGCTGCCACCATTGCTCTCAGCTGAGTGAAAATTAATTTGTTGCCGGGGTGAAACTTTATTATAATACTCTCTATTGTGCAAAAGTTATCAAAAATTAGCGAATTTTAGACTCAAATAAACAAGTACGAATCATTACTAACTGTCCTTTGTTTTTATTGAAATTGTATTATATAGTCTGTGTTCTTTAGCGGAGAATAGAATTCTTTGCCAAAAATTAAGGTTGGCAACACGTCCAAAGACAAGCGAAATTCAACTACTCCAGTCTACGAGGTAATTCGAATTCATCATCACCGTACAGGAGACAAACTAATTTGAATCTTTTAATTGTTTTCTAAAAAACAATTTGGCGCCATTTTGGAAATAAATATATAAAATAAGGACAGGTAAGGATATCGGTACTGGTTATTCGTGCGTTCGTAACGGACGTAGTGTGTGTGATATAAGTTTCAAATTGACGACGACACGGTAAGACCTTGAGAGTACTCAGAATACTTTTACACTTTTACAAATTGGACGGAAACAGCATGTTATAATATATATATTGTTACATGACATTTTGCCATGCCATTTTAACATAAATATGCTTTAATAATCTTACCCAAAAGTACCAAGAAACATAAGAGTTTCAGGAAATAAGTGATTAAAGACTTAATTAAATATTGTTTATTTTATTGTTTAATTCATGATAACGAAGACTGTAATAATTATGTTTATCACAGTTAAAATAATGTCAGTAATGTTAAGTAAGGAGGACAATGTTAAGGAACTTACTTATGAAATTTTGTTTTATTTATAAAAACTATAAATTTATAAATACAGTAAGTTAAGGGGAATTGTTATATATTACTAAGAGTTATTAGTAATTAGTTTGGGTTACATTAATTAATATTATATATTATAGTGTTAATAACACTAATGTTTATCTTAACAAGAAAGTACCAAAATAATAGTAATAGATTTTTGTAAAGCTAGGCATATTGAGCTTAGACAGTTAAGGTATATGAATAAGAATTTCTATTAAAATGATAATGAAACAATGTCAGGTTATGTTATAGGATTACTAAATGTGTCAAATAAGTTTAATAATGTGAAAAGTACAAGCAGAACTAATAATAAATAAGTTTGGAACAAATAAAATAAACAGTGTAAATTGATAACTCAAGGAATATATAACAGAAGATAGTCAAAAGTGGTGTCAAAATAATCATTGTTTCATCAGAAGATCAAAGAAACCAATAAAGTGAAGATCAAAGCTCTTATAAAAAAGGTATATCAGTTTAAAGAAAATGAAAGATAAAATAGTAAGAGTTTGTTTATGTTAATGCTATGATATCACCAGGGTGACATAATATGTTACATTAGAAACCAATAGAAGAGCTGAGATAGGCCTTAGCAACTAAAATGTTAAAATAAATGAAATAAGAATTGTATTATTGGATCTGAACGAGAAAGGTTGAATTAAACACCAGATAGTGACAAATTTAAATTATTAGACATTTTATATCAGTGGACCTAAATAAAAAAGTTAAATAATCATCCTCAACCAGACTAAATAGAAGAATTAAGTGCTACATTACTAGAAAGAAGTAAACCAATGAATCTCTGAAAAAATACAATCAATTACACAGGAAGAGAAGTATATTTTGATATATAATTAAACTGAACTATTCCATTATAGGCCTAGGCCATAGTTTCCAAAGACACTGATTACACTTTTAATAAGAACAATTTGGAACTTTTACTGAGAACAATATTAATGAATAATCTTACCATCAGTATGAAAAAACTATTAGTGCAGAGTATTATTATAATATAAAGTGAACTAGATCTAAAAAAACATTTAACTAACATAACCTAAACACTGAACATTGTTAAACTATTCATATAATCCTGTTAAGGTACTTTGTAATTATGGTAATTATCGACTTTCTGGGCCGCCCTGGTATTGGAGTGACATATTCTTTTTTCTATTCTTCGATGTTATATAAACACGCGAAAAATAATTTTAAACGGTGGTCGAACCTATTTACGGAGAAAAAAAATTAAATTATTACTCCCATAAGAACGCATGCAATGGGGAATGAGCGCCATATTGACTGTGTAGACAGTGAGCCGAATTTGACTGGAAATCATGTTGATACATTTTCAAAACAAAGTTTACATGATACTTCCATGTTCAAAATTGCGTTGAGCCCACCCCGAGTTTATTATTAGTAACCTCGGAGGCCGGAGACTAAAGCATGTGCGGTGAGCCGGCTACCCAAAATCACTCTCAGCGGTGGATACTGTAGGAAACTGATGAGCCGGCCACCCAAGAGTCCGAAATGTAATGCTTTGCATTGTAGGCAATTGAATTACATTAAGGCAAAATGTAGTGGTGATCCCACTAACTACTCAGTTAATATGGCGCTCATTCACTTTTGCATGCGTTCTTATGAGAGTAAATATTTTTTGTTTCTCCGTAAATAGGTTTGACCGCCGTTTAAAATTATTTTTCGCGTGTTTGTATAACATCGAAGAATAGAAAAAAGAATATGTCACTCCAATACCAGCGCGGCCCAGAAAGTCGATATTTACCAGATACCGTAATTATTTATAATCCCATGTATTTTGGTACTTTTCCTCTAATAACTGTTGTTTATATCGTAGTCAAAAGAACCTAACGTAACACAATCTATTTGTATTTTATTTAATAAATATAAATGTGTGCCTTGAGATATAAGAATCAATACTGCTACTGCTGCCATACTGAGCATATGTAAAGAACAGCCGGTTATATTTTTGTTAACGATTATATATGTTATTTAAAAAACAATTTAAAGAAAATAATAAAAGGATTTTGAGTGTAATAAATACAGATAAAAGGTTTATTCGTTTCTTTATTTAATGAATACAAAATGGGTATGATATTCTAAACAATATATCTGGGACTGTGAATTGGCTTTAGCAATTAGATTAAGTTGGCAACACTCCTCATTTGAAAGAAATGGCAGACTATTCAAATCTGCTTTGATGAGCTTTAGTTATCACATTCATCTCTTAAAGAAAAGATTAAAAGAGATTTAATAGTAGCTGATAAAGAAACCATATAATATAATTTTTTTAATAAAAATTAATAATTAATATTTTACAAATAAATATTATTTGCAACCGGTGATTGCAAATTGGCGCTCAACAAATATTACCCTGACCAGATACTCATCCTATAAACTATTAACAAGTATACACATTAAATAACCAGAATATAATAAAGATAAGAAGGAAATTATACGTTACAGAATTGACACCAACAACGTGTGGCGTAAAGAACCCGTAGAGTCTATTTATAACGTTACAGAATTGGAGCCCAACTAGTGAGGCTAGAGATAGAATAACATTGTATTTTTATTATAAGTGTTATAGCAATTTCTACTCTAGTGGCAGCTACGGTTAAACAACAGAGATGTCAAGGAAAAGAGCAACTTCACGTAAACGTATGGAAGAAGAAGAAATAGAATTAAATATAGAAGACAAGGAAGCAACAACAGTTGGAGAAGTAGAAGTAATGGTAAGAGAGACCCCAATAACAGTGACTGATGAAATGGAAACAGTGGTAAGGGATACACCAGGGGACCAACCAGGTAAACCTGTACGAAAGGAAGACATGAGCATGCAGGAGATGTTGAGAATTCTAACGGAAGGGAATAACAAAGCCAGCGAAACATTATTGAAACAAATAAATGAAAAAATGGATAGTAACAGTGAAACATTAAAGAAACAAATGGGGGAAGATAATGAAACATTATTAAAACAAAATAATGAGGATTAAAGAAACAAATGAAGGAAGATATGGAAAAAATGGACAAGAAAATGGACAGTAACAGTGAAACACTTAACAAGAAAATGGACAGTAACAGTGAAACATTAAAGAAACAAATGAGGGAAGATAGTGAAGAATTAAAGAGGCAAATCGAAAGTAATAATGAAACATTACAACAACAGTTGAACAAGGATATTAGACAAAGTAATGAAGAATTAAAAGGACTATTGAAGGAAGAGAGTGAGAAAAATAAAGAGGAATTAAAACAGCAGTTAGAAGAGTATAAAGAAGAAATAAGGAATAGAATTACAGAAACTAATCAGAAGGTTGAGAAAACCGAGGGAAATTTAAGTCAATTACCGGTACGCGAAGAGGTGAGAAACAAAATAATTGAAGTGGAAGATAACAGTAAAACTAGTATTGGAATACTGCAAAAAAATACGCAGGAACAATTTGAGATAATACAAAATAAAGTAGACGAAATATACAATCAGGTTGAAACCAAGGTAGGGCAGGTACAAAGTCAAGTGACTGACAACAGGGAGAAAATAGAAGAAATCCAACAGAGGGATATAAACAACCTTAAGGAAGCGATAGAGGTACTAAAACATAGACCAATAAACTATGTACCTACACTTATAGGAGAAAACAAAGAAGTTATAAATTTTAAAGAATATCGTCAGAACCCTCTAGAATTTTTGGAGAGGCTAGAAGAAGGTTTGAATAGAACCAAAGAAAGTCGTTGGCAAATAATAAAGAATCTCCTCGATGATAGTTTTAAAAATATTAATGATAACTGGTGGAAAGCAGTAAGAAATTAAATTACCAAATATAATGAATTTAAACAAATTTTTAAAGTAAAGTATTGGTCTGAGTCCATCCAAAATATAGTTAAGGACAATTTGAGCACTGGCAGATATGATGCTGGAAGAGGACAGACACTGACTGCTTATTTTTTGGGTGAAGTCTGGGTAGCCCAACATTTACAACCAAAAATCCCTGAAGAGTGTCTCATAGCCAAATTGTCATATCATTTTGGAGAAGATATTGTACGTGCTTGTCGATGCGGACAAATAAAAACTATTGGAGAGATGGAGGCTCTTTTAGAAGGTTTTGAGAGGGAAAATTATTATTACAAGAGTCGAAGAAGAACCGAGGATTGGAATGATAGGAACAAGGAACAATCACACGACAATCGACAGCCAATAAACCACTTACGGACAGATGGATATAATAGAAACCCGAATAACAGGCGATTTCAAGGAAGACGTCAGGACTGTAATCAGGAACAAAATTAGGATAGACGAGATGGGAGAAACAACGACAACAGATGACAATGGAATGATAACGGTGAAGAATATCGGAGGTCCAGAAGTGGGGATAGAAATAGAGACACACCCTCTGGAAATCCACCAAATAACAATCAGGGAACCAATCAAGCCCAAGTAAACTATATAATGGCGGAGGAGATTGATTCGGGGAGACATGATGAACAGCGACAAAGAAAGGTGGACAAATGAGTTAACCGTCGGAAAAACCAAGGACATAATCCTGGTCCCAGTAATAAAGATGAAAGAAGATATACCTATGACAACATTGAAATGTATGGGAGTGATCCACAATGGGGCAATCCCATAGCAAGATTTGTAGACGAGTTCAATAGACAAAATCCACGGGAAAAACGTAATAGTGGGGCAATCCGGATTGTAGATGACACCGAAAATGGTTAAACGGATTCAACACAAACTATAGAGAAAAGGGACTGATTGTATAATTACCGACAAGGCAAACTATTGGAAAAATGAGAAGGAAAAATAATGATAATTGTAATAACAAATGAAGATTCAGAAAACATAAACAAATAAAACCCAAAATTCTAAAATAAGTAAGATCATCTTACAGGATACTTCAGAGGAATTATTTTGAATCAATTAAGAAAAGAATATAACGGTTAAGAATGATAATAAGGAGATAATAATAAGTAAAGAAAATAAGTACTTAAACAAATAAATGAAGTAATGAACTTGCTGAAAAAAAGAATTGATGTTTGTAAATAAATAGAGTAACAATAACTATAGTTGTAACTACTAAAAAGGGGTATTGAAAAAGAAGATGAATAAAATAGTGGCAAATGAATCAATTAACGATGAAATGAAAATAAATAGAAGAGAAGAAATATACTAAGGATATTACCAAAACTGAAAATAAGTTATATGAAAGTAAGGGGAACTGCTGGGATGCAATTTATAATAATGAGAAGAGGTAAGAAGGCAATATGATTCTGAGAGGGTATTTAAAGTAACGCAAGAGTTAACATTTTCTAAGAGTGTAGAAAGCTATGGCACCACTCAATAATTATTATGATGGGCAGGGGCCAACGAGCACTGTACCATGCACGGGGTGAATGGTCGGGTGAGGATTAGGTTAGAATAGTGCCACTCACAGCTGATATGCATTCACCGTGCCATTTAAAGTTAGGGAGGAATTGATAACCCCAATTAAGGAATCCACAGGAACAGGAGAAACGCCAGAGAAAAGAAGAAATCAGTTGGTAACCACTTATATAAAGGAAATGAAGAAAAAATAATATATTTTGTAGATTCGCCCAAGAAGAAAAAGAAGTTGTTAATAAATGAATATATAATAACACAGCTTATGAAAACTCATCAAAACCCAATACCTGAAACCATAATGAAGAAGAGGATGAAAATAAGATTTAAAATACAATGTGAAAGAAAAGGTTTTATCAACAAACAGGCATTTGCCAAGTTCTACAAAAGAAATTGCAAGGATGATTCAGAAGACATTATTGAAAGAAGTACTTACGAGATAAATCAGTTTATTTGAGCAATCTGTTTATTACTAAAATAACCCGTTTTCTGGGGGGGGGGGTATTATGTTACATAACATTTTGCCATGCCATTTTAACATAAATATGCTTTAATTATCTTACCCAAAAGTTCCAAGAAACATAAGAGTTTCAAGAAATAAGTGATTAAAGACTTAATTAAATATTGTTTATTTTATTGTTTAATTCATGATAACGAAGACTGTAATAATTATGTTTATCACAGTTAAAATAATGTCAGTAATGATAAGTAAGGAGAACAACGTTAAGGAACTTACTTATGAAATTTTGTTTTATTTATAAAAACTATAAATTTATAAATACAGTACGTTAAGGGGAATTGTTATATATTACTAAGAGTTATTAGTAATTACAGTAGAGCGTCAATAATTCGGATTAATTGGGACCGGACCCCTTCCGGATTATCAAATTGTCCGGATTTTCGAAATGAACCAATAAAAGCGCCGGTAAACGTCTTCAGTAAAAAAAAACTTGCTAAAATCGTTCATAATTCACTCTGATGGTTACAGAAGTGGAGCGGATGAATAAAACCATTAATTTAGTTAAATTTTTACGTTTTTCAATTACAGAAAAAAATACTGTATGTACAGTATTGCATTTACAGACTGTCTTATTTTATGTACAGTAAATCTAGACCTACAACAAAATACAGTAAAGTACAGTAATAAAAATACCTACAGTAAATCATACAGTATTTGAGCTTTTAAAAAAATCTTTTATGGACTTTTGAACAGCGGTAGTGGTTCGTTTTTTGCAGCTAAGTCCTTGATTCGTTTTAGGAGAATGAGCTGGGTTGGTGTGCTCTCAGTCTGTTTTTCAAGCCATGACATCAGTGTCTCTGCTGCCATAAATGCTTCGGAATGTGTCGGCCCTGCTTCTTCAATGTCATTTTTATTCTCGTCCCCATCAGATTCTACTGTTTCTGCGTCCCTTAAAATGAAAAAGTACGCCTAAATAAACAAGCGAAACAAATGTTTTCTTTTTCTAATTTTATAGAAAAATGGACAAGTGCAAAGTTGGCTAAATATTTTAAAAATAGAACAGTGAATTTAAAACGACTAACAGTACAGCGTCAGATAATGCAAACAGTTTGTTTGGCTAAAATAAAAAAAGTTACAGTAGGCCTACTGTATGTTTAAGCAGTGCTACATACCTTCAGACACCATGTCAGCTATTTCTTGATCGCTCAAAATCTGGTACCCAGGATCGTTGTCATCAACAGCCAACCACTCACTGGCATCATTTTCGTCACACTGTTCAAATCCCGGGATCGTGCTGCAGATTTCTGTCACCTCGCTTACAACGCATCTTCATTTTCATTTGCATTTTCTTCAATCCTGCTTTCTTCATCAGGCCATAATTTTCTCCAGGCTCTTTGCAAATTACTTTTGGTGAGAGTTTCCCAAGCATCGGCAAGCATGTAAATGCTATCTTTAACGTTCAACTTTGTTATAAACTGAACTACACTCTCTTCGTCCTTTTCTGCCAATAAAAGGCGACGCAGGAGCTGCTTTCTATAGATCCTCTTAATTTTCTCAATCAGTCCCTGGTCCATTGGCTGCAGAGTTGCAGTAACGTTAGGTGGGAGAAATTGCACTTCGAAATTCTGATCGATTTTGTTTAATACTTCGAGAGGGGGATGTGTGGGTGCGTTATCAATGATAAGAAGAACTTTCCCACTTTTCTTTTTCTCCTCACGGAATTTTGTAACACTAGGGATAAAATCATTTTTAAACCAATCAAGAAAAATGATTGAAGTCATCCAAGCACTTTTCTGAGACGTGTACGAAACAGGAAGGATGTGCACATTTTTAAAGCAACGTGGTTTTTTGCTCTTCCCAATCACTAACAATTTTACCTTGTGCTCCCCACTGGCATTAGCACATACCATAGCCGTTATTCTCTCTTTGCTTACTTTAAACCCGGGAGCAGATTGTTCGCGTCTTGACGCCAGCGACTTGCGTGGAAGGGCTCGCCAGTTTATCCCGGTCTCATCGGCGTTGTATATGTCATCCCTAGAATAACCTTTTTCTAGTGCTTCCTTAATAAACTTCTCTTTAAAAACTCTTCCAGCCGCTAAATCTGAGGAAAGTTTTTCTCCTTCGATGTCTAACTCTCTAATCCCGTGCCTAGATTTGAAGTTCTTAAGCCAGCCAGAACTGGCTTTGAAATCTTTTGGTCCATTAAGCTGTTCATTAAATTGTAAGGCTTTTTCACAAATCAATGGGCCTGAAATTGGCTCTCCTAAGCTTCTCCTTTGAGTGAACCACACGTACATTGCGTCTTCTAAGGCTTTGTTGTTTGCTGAACGTGCAGTTTTTCTTTTCAGCGTCCCTTCTTCAGAGTCCAGTTTTGATGCAAATTGTTCCACCTGGGCTCTTTTCGCCTTAATATCACTTATTGTAGAAGTTCCTACCCCATAAATCTTTGCAGTGATACCCCACTTTCACCTTTTCCTAACCTTTCTAAAATTTTTAACTTGGTTTCAACGGTTAAAAAAGTGTGCTTTTTCTTCGAACTCCACGCCATCAAGGGTACAGAACAGTACTGTAATGTGTTACAAAAAACAAAACACAGACAAACCGACACACACACAAACAATCGATTTGGTAAACAAAAACTTAGTGCACGCACAGAGAACAATACTCGAGGTCAGTGGCCTGACGCGACTGACAGGGGCAGGGTAGCAGGTATACATGTGACTGTGCGACCTTGACTCTCCCGCTTTCACTTCCCCTCCCTCCTCCACACAACACACAATTCGCGCTCCACTCTGTAGGGCACAGCGAGTTGTACAGTTCTGCCGACGCTTTTAAACAAATGTATTCACTTCATGCGATTTTTTTTCGCCAGAATCGAATCCGGATTATCGACGGTACGGATTTTTGAAGTCCGAATTATTGACGCTCTACTGTAGTTTGGGTTACATTAATTAATATTATATATGATAGTGTTAATAACACTAATGTTTATCTTAACAAGAAAGTACCAAAATAATAGTAATAGATTTTTGTAAAGCTAGGCATATTGAGCTTAGACAGTTAAGGTATATGAATAAGAATTTCTATTAAAATGATAATGAAACAATGTCAGGTTATGTTATAGGATTACTAAATGTGTCAAATAAGTTTAATACTGTGAAAAGTACAAGCAGAACTAATAATAAATAAGTTTGGAACAAATAAAATAAACAGTGTAAATTGATAACTCAAGAAATATATAACAGAAGATAGTCAAAAGTGGTGTCAAAAAAATAATCAGTGTTTCGTCAGAAGATCAAAGCTCTTATAAAAAAAGGTATATCTGTTTAAAGAAAATGAAAGATAAAATAGTAAGAGTTTGTTTATGTTAATGCTATGATATCACCAGGGTGACATAATGTGTTACATTAGAAACCAATAGAAGAGCTGAGATAGGCCTTAGCAACTAAAATGTTAAAATAAATGAAATAAGAATTGTTTTATTGGATCTGAACGAGAAAGGTCGAATTAAACACCAGATAGTGACAAATTTAAATTATTAGACATTTTATATCAGTGGACCTAAATAAAAAAGTTAAATAATCATCCTCAACCAGACTAAATAGAAGAATTAAGTGCTATATTACTAGAAAGAAGTAAACCAATGAATCTCTGAAAAAATACAATCAATTACACAGGAAGAGAAGTATATTTTGATATATAATTAAACTGAACTATTCCATTATAGGCCTAGGCCATAGTTTCCAAAGACACTGATTACACTTTTAATAAGAACAATTTGGAACTTTTACTGAGAACAATATTAATGAATAATCTTACCATCAGTATGAAAAAACTATTAGTGCAGAGTATTATTATAATATAAAGCGAACTAGATCTAAAAAAACATTTAACTAACATAACCTAAACACTGAACATTGTTAAACTATTCATATAATCCTGTTAAGGTACTTTGTAATTATGGTAATTATCGACTTTCTGGGCCGCCCTGGTATTGGAGTGACATATTCTTTTTTCTATTCTTCGATGTTATATAAACACGCGAAAAATAATTTTAAACGGTGGTCGAACCTATTTACGGAGAAAAAAAATTAAATTATTACTCCCATAAGAACGCATGCAATGGGGAATGAGCGCCATATTGACTGTGTAGACAGTGAGCCGAATTTGACTGGAAATCATGTTGATACATTTTCAAAACAAAGTTTACATGATACTTCCATGTTCAAAATTGCGTTGAGCCCACCCCGAGTTTATTATTAGTAACCTTGGAGGCCGGAGACTAAAGCATGTGCGGTGAGCCGGCTACCCAAAATCACTCTCAGCGGTGGATACTGTAGGAAACTGATGAGCCGGCCACCCAAGAGTCCGAAATGTAATGCTTTGCATTGTAGGCAATTGAATTACATTAAGGCAAAATGTAGTGGTGATCCCACTAACTACTCAGTTAATATGGCGCTCATTCACTTTTGCATGCGTTCTTATGAGAGTAAATATTTTTTGTTTCTCCGTAAATAGGTTTGACCGCCGTTTAAAATTATTTTTCGGGTGTTTGTATAACATCGAAGAATAGAAAAAAGAATATGTCACTCCAATACCAGCGCGGCCCAGAAAGTCGATATTTACCAGATACCGTAATTATTTATAATCCCATGTATTTTGGTACTTTTCCTCTAATAACTGTTGTTTATATCGTAGTCAAAAGAACCTAACGTAACACAATCTATTTGTATTTTATTTAATAAATATAAATGTGTGCCTTGAGATATAAGAATCAATACTGCTACTGCTGCCATACTGAGCATATGTAAAGAACAGCCGGTTATATTTTTGTTAACGATTATATATGTTATTTAAAAAACAATTTAAAGAAAATAATAAAAGGATTTTGAGTGTAATAAATACAGATAAAAGGTTTATTCGTTTCTTTATTTAATGAATACAAAATGGGTATGATATTCTAAACAATATATCTGGGACTGTGAATTGGCTTTAGCAATTAGATTAAGTTGGCAACACTCCTCATTTGAAAGAAATGGCAGACTATTCAAATCTGCTTTGATGAGCTTTAGTTATCACATTCATCTCTTAAAGAAAAGATTAAAAGAGATTTAATAGTAGCTGATAAAGAAACCATATAATATAATTTTTTTAATAAAAATTAATAATTAATATTTTACAAATAAATATTATTTGCAACCGGTGATTGCAAATTGGCGCTCAACAAATATTACCCTGACCAGATACTCATCCTATAAACTATTAACAAGTATACACATTAAATAACCAGAATATAATAAAGATAAGAAGGAAATTATACGTTACAGAATTGACACCAACAACGTGTGGCGTAAAGAACCCATAGAGTCTATTTATAACGTTACAGAATTGGAGCCCAACTAGTGAGGCTAGAGATAGAATAACATTGTATTTTTATTATAAGTGTTATAGCAATTTCTACTCTAGTGGCAGCTACGGTTAAACAACAGAGATGTCAAGGAAAAGAGCAACTTCACGTAAACGTATGGAAGAAGAAGAAATAGAATTAAATATAGAAGACAAGGAAGCAACAACAGTTGGAGAAGTAGAAGTAATGGTAAGAGAGACCCCAATAACAGTGACTGATGAAATGGAAACAGTGGTAAGGGATACACTAGGGGACCAACCAGGTAAACCTATACGAAAGGAAGACATGAGCATGCAGGAGATGTTGAGAATTCTAACGGAAGGGAATAACAAAGCCAGCGAAACATTATTGAAACAAATAAATGAAAAAATGGATAGTAACAGTGAAACATTAAAGAAACAAATGAGGGAAGATAATGAAACATTATTAAAACAAAATAATGAGGATTAAAGAAACAAATGAAGGAAGATATGGAAAAAATGGACAAGAAAATGGACAGTAACAGTGAAACACTTAACAAGAAAATGGACAGTAACAGTGAAACATTAACCCTTTCGGTGCTTTATTCGACTATAGTCGAATTGACATATCATACCCTTACGTGCTTAATTCGACTTTAGTCCACATCAGCCAATTTTTGTTTCCGTTGGCTGCTTTATTCGACTATAGTCTCGTAATGCATAAAAACATAGTTTCACCTTATTTAATGGTGCTGCGCTCTTGTAGCAGCACTGAAACTACGAGGTGTGACAGCTGTTTTGTTGGCCCAGCTGATTTTCATAGACGCAAGTGTTTGTTAACGGTTGTAGTTTGGTTTCTTTAATTTCATTATTTTGTTCGTATTGTGTATAATTGTTAGTATTTACCTTATAATATTATATATATATACTGAATTTTGTGTTGTGTAAGTGTCGTATATATGGTGTATAGTGTTTCATTTTACGTATGTTTACAGTTTCGTATTTGTTAACCTTATAGTGACGTTTTGAGAATTTCTTTGTTCTTTAAGGTACAGTTTTAGTTGTAATTTTTTAATATTTTTATAATGGCGCATACACCACTTACTGACACACAAATAGTACAAATTTTAGACGATCCAGATTTCTTTTTGGGTGATGATGATTCGTTTTATGAGAGTGACAGTGACTCGGACTGTATGGTAGATATCTGTGACGATGAGTTGCAGTCTAACGATGAAAATAATTTAAGTAACAGTAACACCAATCAAATTTGGCAAAACGTTAGTGATGTTTTATCAAGAAATATGATAGAACTTGATTCTATCCCCGAATTTAGTGGTCACCGGGCTGTAAAAGACTTTCAAGGGCTTGAACCAGTCGATTGTTTTTATAAGTTTTTTCCACAAAAAATTTTTGATCATGTAGCAGAACAAACAAATTTATATTTCATTCAGTGTGTCGATAAGACATTTGATTTTCCACCACACTCAAGGGTCCATAAATGGACAGAAGTTAATGCCATTGACATAAAAGCATTTGTGGCTGCTGAAATAGGGATGGGACTGTGCAATAAAACTGAAATATTTTCTTATTTTGAAAATAAATTCTGGCTAACTCATACACCAGGTTTTAGGCAGCTGTTTACTAAAAATAAATATTTTCTTCTTAAATCTTTTTTACATTTTAATAATAATATCAACCAGATGCCAAAGGGAACTGATGGTTACGATCCATTATACAAGGTCAGACCAATAATTGATATGACCAAAAATACATACCTAAACCATTTTGAACCTGGGGAAGCATTGTCTGTTGATGAGACCATGGTAAAATTTAAAGGTAGGTTGTCGTTTAAACAATACCTTCCATCAAAACCATCAACTAAGTGGGGCATTAAAGTGTGGTCACTCTGTGATGCAGACACAGGATTTCTCTGTCGGTTTTCGGTGTACACAGGGAAAGATAAACAAACAGGGCAGCAGGAAAAAGGACTGGCAAGCCGAGTTGTAAAATCTTTGTTAGAAGGACTTCAAAATAAAGGCCATGTTATCTATCTTGATAACTTTTATTCCAGTGTAGATTTATTTAGAGACTTACAAGGAATGGGATTTGGTGCATGTGGAACAGTGCGTGTTAATCGAAAAGGACTTCCACAGGACATGAAAAATATAAAAAAGAAGAAAGGAGACTTACCAGACATATGGATTAATAACCAGAGTCAGATTTTAGCATGTTCTTGGCAAGATACTGGTAAAGTAAGTATGATATCTACTGTTGGGAATACTGGAATTACAGAAGTTGACGTCCGGTCTAAGAAAGGTAATCGAAGTGTCTATAAACCAAATGTGCAAGTTCTTTATAATAAAAACATGGGAGGGGTAGACAAATTTGACCAGTACTGTTCAACATATCCATATGGTCGTAGATCGAGAAAGTGGTACCAGACAATTTGGCATTTTATTATTGAAGTTGCGCTTGTAAATGGTTGTATTGCCTACAACATGCAAAACCAATCTCGTGTATGTACTAACAAAGACTTTAGACAAATGGTAATAGATGGACTTGTAAGTGACTACAAAAAGTTAAGCATACACAAGAGGAAAGGGCGAAAAATCAGCATTGCGAGTAATGAAAGACTTGTAGGACGACATTTTCCAACACAATTTGAAGATAAAACTCATAAACCTAACTGTGTTGTATGCAGCATTATGCCGTCCTCCTGTAAAAAGAAAGGAAAAGGTGGATGCAAAAGGAAGCAAACAACGTTTTATTGCCCTGATTGTTGGGACACCCCTCCATTGTGTGTGACACCTTGCTTTAGAATATACCACAGGCAAACAGTTTATAGGAAAATGTGTCAGTGTAAGGTATAAACTGTAGCAAAAACTTTTACTTATATAAATAATACATAATAATAAAAAAACAATCTCTAAGTTTGAAAGTTTTTTTTTTTTTTTTTTTTTTACAAAGTGGTGAAATTATTCTGTATAAACAACGTGTGAATAGTTAAAAGTAGAATATAAAACTGGAGAAAACATCAAGATTGAAGAACTGCATTGTTTTTTTTTTTGAGGTAGGTTTTCTATATAAGTGTATGCAATTGTGTGCGCGTGTGTGCGCGTGTGTGTGTGTGTGTGTGTGTGTGTGTGTGTGTGTGTGTATGTAAAAGTAAACATTTTTAGAGCAAAATAAGTTTACCATGACTTAGGTACTATATGTGGGAATTCAAGAAAAAAATATCAGATAGTAAAAATAATTTTAATTTTTTGGCCAATAATGCAACTTTTCAGCAACATGAGAGAAAATTAATGAGCACCGAAAGGGTTAAAGAAACAAATGAGGGAAGATAGTGAAGAATTAAAGAGGCAAATCGAAAGTAATAATGAAACATTACAACAACAGTTGAACAAGGATATTAGACAAAGTAATGAAGAATTAAAAGGACTATTGAAGGAAGAGAGTGAGAAAAATAAAGAGGAATTAAAACAGCAGTTAGAAGAGTATAAAGAAGAAATAAGGAATAGAATTACAGAAACTAATCAGAAGGTTGAGAAAACCGAGGGAAATTTAAGTCAATTACCGGTACGCGAAGAGGTGAGAAACAAAATAATTGAAGTGGAAGATAACAGTAAAACTAGTATTGGAATACTGCAAAAAAATACGCAGGAACAATTTGAGATAATACAAAATAAAGTAGACGAAATATACAATCAGGTTGAAACCAAGGTAGGGCAGGTACAAAGTCAAGTGACTGACAACAGGGAGAAAATAGAAGAAATCCAACAGAGGGATATAAACAACCTTAAGGAAGCGATAGAGGTACTAAAACATAGACCAATAAACTATGTACCTACACTTATAGGAGAAAACAAAGAAGTTATAAATTTTAAAGAATATCGTCAGAACCCTCTAGAATTTTTGGAGAGGCTAGAAGAAGGTTTGAATAGAACCAAAGAAAGTCGTTGGCAAATAATAAAGAATCTCCTCGATGATAGTTTTAAAAATATTAATGATAACTGGTGGAAAGCAGTAAGAAATTAAATTACCAAATATAATGAATTTAAACAAATTTTTAAAGTAAAGTATTGGTCTGAGTCCATCCAAAATATAGTTAAGGACAATTTGAGCACTGGCAGATATGATGCTGGAAGAGGACAGACACTGACTGCTTATTTTTTGGGTGAAGTCTGGGTAGCCCAACATTTACAACCAAAAATCCCTGAAGAGTGTCTCATAGCCAAATTGTCATATCATTTTGGAGAAGATATTGTACGTGCTTGTCGATGTGGACAAATAAAAACTATTGGAGAGATGGAGGCTCTTTTAGAAGGTTTTGAGAGGGAAAATTATTATTACAAGAGTCGAAGAAGAACCGAGGATTGGAATGATAGGAACAAGGAACAATCACACGACAATCGACAGCCAATAAACCACTTACGGACAGATGGATATAATAGAAACCCGAATAACAGGCGATTTCAAGGAAGACGTCAGGACTGTAATCAGGAACAAAATTAGGATAGACGAGATGGGACAAACAACGACAACAGATGACAATGGAATGATAACGGTGAAGAATATCGGAGGTCCAGAAGTGGGGATAGAAATAGAGACACACCCTCTGGAAATCCACCAAATAACAATCAGGGAACCAATCAAGCCCAAGTAAACTATATAATGGCGGAGGAGATTGATTCGGGGAGACATGATGAACAGCGACAAAGAAAGGTGGACAAATGAGTTAACCGTCGGAAAAACCAAGGACATAATCCTGGTCCCAGTAATAAAGATGAAAGAAGATATACCTATGACAACATTGAAATGTATGGGAGTGATCCACAATGGGGCAATCCCATAGCAAGATTTGTAGACGAGTTCAATAGACAAAATCCACGGGAAAAACGTAATAGTGGGGCAATCCGGATTGTAGATGACACCGAAAATGGTTAAACGGATTCAACACAAACTATAGAGAAAAGGGACTGATTGTATGATTACCGACAAGGCAAACTATTGGAAAAATGAGAAGGAAAAATAATGATAATTGTAATAACAAATGAAGATTCAGAAAACATAAACAAATAAAACCCAAAATTCTAAAATAAGTAAGATCATCTTACAGGATACTTCAGAGGAATTATTTTGAATCAATTAAGAAAAGAATATAACGGTTAAGAATGATAATAAGGAGATAATAATAAGTAAAGAAAATAAGTACTTAAACAAATAAATGAAGTAATGAACTTGCTGAAAAAAAGAATTGATGTTTGTAAATAAATAGAGTAACAATAACTATAGTTGTAACTACTAAAAAGGGGTATTGAAAAAGAAGATGAATAAAATAGTGGCAAATGAATCAATTAACGATGAAATGAAAATAAATAGAAGAGAAGAAATATACTAAGGATATTACCAAAACTGAAAATAAGTTATATGAAAGTAAGGGGAACTGCTGGGATGCAATTTATAATAATGAGAAGAGGTAAGAAGGCAATATGATTCTGAGAGGGTATTTAAAGTAACGCAAGAGTTAACATTTTCTAAGAGTGTAGAAAGCTATGGCACCACTCAATAATTATTATGATGGGCAGGGGCCAACGAGCACTGTACCATGCACGGGGTGAATGGTCGGGTGAGGATTAGGTTAGAATAGTGCCACTCACAGCTGATATGCATTCACCGTGCCATTTAAAGTTAGGGAGGAATTGATAACCCCAATTAAGGAATCCACAGGAACAGGAGAAACCCCAGAGAAAAGAAGAAATCAGTTGGTAACCACTTATATAAAGGAAATGAAGAAAAAATAATATATTTTGTAGATTCGCCCAAGAAGAAAAAGAAGTTGTTAATAAATGAATATATAATAACACAGCTTATGAAAACTCATCAAAACCCAATACCTGAAACCATAATGAAGAAGAGGATGAAAATAAGATTTAAAATACAATGTGAAAGAAAAGGTTTTATCAATAAACAGGCATTTGCCAAGTTCTACAAAAGAAATTGCAAGGATGATTCAGAAGACATTATTGAAAGAAGTACTTACGAGATAAATCAGTTTATTTGAGCAATCTGTTTATTACTAAAATAACCTGTTTTCTGGGGGGGGGGTATTATGTTACATAACATTTTGCCATGCCATTTTAACATAAATATGCTTTAATTATCTTACCCAAAAGTACCAAGAAACATAAGAGTTTCAAGAAATAAGTGATTAAAGACTTAATTAAATATTGTTTATTTTATTGTTTAATTCATGATAACGAAGACTGTAATAATTATGTTTATCACAGTTAAAATAATGTCAGTAATGATAAGTAAGGAGAACAACGTTAAGGAACTTACTTATGAAATTTTGTTTTATTTATAAAAACTATAAATTTATAAATACAGTACGTTAAGGGGAATTGTTATATATTACTAAGAGTTATTAGTAATTACAGTAGAGCGTCAATAATTCGGATTAATTGGGACCGGACCCCTTCCGGATTATCAGATTGTCCGGATTTTCGAAATGAACCAATAAAAGCGCCGGTAAACGTCTTCAGTAAAAAAAACTTGCTAAAATTGTTCATAATTCACTCTGATGGTTACAGAAGTGGAGCGGATGAATAAAACCATTAATTTAGTTAAATTTTTACGTTTTTCAATTACAGAAAAAAATACTGTATATACAGTATTGCATTTACAGACTGTCTTATTTTATGTACAGTAAATCTAGACCTACAACAAAATACAGTAAAGTACAGTAATAAAAATACCTACAGTAAATCATACAGTATTTGAGCTTTTAAAAAAATCTTTTATGGACTTTTGAACAGCGGTAGTGGTTCGTTTTTTTGCAGCTAAGTCCTTGATTCGTTTTAGGAGAATGAGCTGGGTTGGTGTGCTCTCAGTCTGTTTTTCAAGCCATGACATCAGTGTCTCTGCTGCCATAAATGCTTCGGAATGTGTCGGCCCTGCTTCTTCAATGTCATTTTTATTCTCGTCCCCATCAGATTCTACTGTTTCTGCGTCCCTTAAAATGAAAAAGTACGCCTAAATAAACAAGCGAAACAAATGTTTTCTTTTTCTAATTTTATAGAAAAAATGGACAAGTGCAAAGTTGGCTAAATATTTTAAAAATAGAACAGTGAATTTAAAACGACTAACAGTACAGCGTCAGATAATGCAAACAGTTTGTTTGGCTAAAATAAAAAAAGTTACAGTAGGCCTACTGTATGTTTAAGCAGTGCTACATACCTTCAGACACCATGTCAGCTATTTCTTGATCGCTCAAAATCTGGTACCCAGGATCGTTGTCATCAACAGCCAACCACTCACTGGCATCATTTTCGTCACACTGTTCAAATCCCGGGATCGTGCTGCAGATTTCTGTCACCTCGCTTACAACGCAATCTTCATTTTCATTTGCATTTTCTTCAATCCTGCTTTCTTCATCAGGCCATAATTTTCTCCAGGCTCTTTGCAAATTACTTTTGGTGAGAGTTTCCCAAGCATCGGCAAGCATGTAAATGCTATCTTTAACGTTCAACTTTGTTATAAACTGAACTACACTCTCTTCGTCCTTTTCTGCCAATAAAAGGCGACGCAGGAGCTGCTTTCTATAGATCCTCTTAATTTTCTCGATCAGTCCCTGGTCCATTGGCTGCAGAGTTGCAGTAACGTTAGGTGGGAGAAATTGCACTTCGAAATTCTGATCGATTTTGTTTAATACTTCGAGAGGGGGATGTGTGGGTGCGTTATCAATGATAAGAAGAACTTCCCCACTTTTCTTTTTCTCCTCACGGAATTTTGTAACACTAGGGATAAAATCATTTTTAAACCAATCAAGAAAAATGATTGAAGTCATCCAAGCACTTTTCTGAGACGTGTACGAAACAGGAAGGATGTGCACATTTTTAAAGCAACGTGGTTTTTTGCTCTTCCCAATCACTAACAATTTTACCTTGTGCTACCCACTGGCATTAGCACATACCATAGCCGTTATTCTCTCTTTGCTTACTTTAAACCCGGGAGCGGATTGTTCGCGTCTTGACGCCAGCGACTTGCGTGGAAGGGCTCGCCAGTTTATCCCGGTCTCATCGGCGTTGTATATGTCATCCCTAGAATAACCTTTTTCTAGTGCTTCCTTAATAAACTTCTCTTTAAAAACTCTTCCAGCCGCTAAATCTGAGGAAAGTTTTTCTCCTTCGATGTCTAACTCTCTAATCCCGTGCCTAGATTTGAAGTTCTTAAGCCAGCCAGAACTGGCTTTGAAATCTTTTGGTCCATTAAGCTGTTCATTAAATTGTAAGGCTTTTTCACAAATCAATGGGCCTGAAATTGGCTCTCCTAAGCTTCTCCTTTGAGTGAACCACACGTACATTGCGTCTTCTAAGGCTTTGTTGTTTGCTGAACGTGCAGTTTTTCTTTTCAGCGTCCCTTCTTCAGAGTCCAGTTTTGATGCAAATTGTTCCACCTGGGCTCTTTTCGCCTTAATATAACTTATTGTAGAAGTTCCTACCCCATAAATCTTTGCAAGTGATACCCCACTTTCACCTTTTCCTAACCTTTCTAAAATTTTTAACTTGGTTTCAACGGTTAAAAAAGTGTGCTTTTTCTTCGAACTCCACGCCATCAAGGGTACAGAACAGTACTGTAATGTGTTACAAAAAACAAAACACAGACAAACCGACACACACACAAACAATCGATTTGGTAAACAAAAACTTAGTGCACGCACAGAGAACAATACTCGAGGTCAGTGGCCTGACGCGACTGACAGGGGCAGGGTAGCAGGTATACATGTGACTGTGCGACCTTGACTCTCCCGCTTTCACTTCCCCTCCCTCCCCCACACAACACACAATTCGCGCTCCACTCTGTAGGGCACAGCGAGTTGTACAGTTCTGCCGACGCTTTTAAACAAATGTATTCACTTCATGCGATTTTTTTTCGCCAGAATCGAATCCGGATTATCGACGGTACGGATTTTTGATGTCCGAATTATTGATGCTCTACTGTAGTTTGGGTTACATTAATTAATATTATATATGATAGTGTTAATAACACTAATGTTTATCTTAACAAGAAAGTACCAAAATAATAGTAATAGATTTTTGTAAAGCTAGGCATATTGAGCTTAGACAGTTAAGGTATATGAATAAGAATTTCTATTAAAATGATAATGAAACAATGTCAGGTTATGTTATAGGATTACTAAATGTGTCAAATAAGTTTAATACTGTGAAAAGTACAAGCAGAACTAATAATAAATAAGTTTGGAACAAATAAAATAAACAGTGTAAATTGATAACTCAAGAAATATATAACAGAAGATAGTCAAAAGTGGTGTCAAAAAAATAATCAGTGTTTCGTCAGAAGATCAAAGCTCTTATAAAAAAAGGTATATCTGTTTAAAGAAAATGAAAGATAAAATAGTAAGAGTTTGTTTATGTTAATGCTATGATATCACCAGGGTGACATAATATGTTACATTAGAAACCAATAGAAGAGCTGAGATAGGCCTTAGCAACTAAAATGTTAAAATAAATGAAATAAGAATTGTTTTATTGGATCTGAACGAGAAAGGTCGAATTAAACACCAGATAGTGACAAATTTAAATTATTAGACATTTTATATCAGTGGACCTAAATAAAAAAGTTAAATAATCATCCTCAACCAGACTAAATAGAAGAATTAAGTGCTATATTACTAGAAAGAAGTAAACCAATGAATCTCTGAAAAAATACAATCAATTACACAGGAAGAGAAGTGTATTTTGATATATAATTAAACTGAACTATTCCATTATAGGCCTAGGCCATAGTTTCCAAAGACACTGATTACACTTTTAAGAAGAACAATTTGGAACTTTTACTGAGAACAATATTAATGAATAATCTTACCATCAGTATGAAAAAACTATTAGTGTAGAGTATTATTATAATATAAAGTTAACTAGATCTAAAAAAACATTTAACTAACGTAACCTAAACACTGAACATTGTTAAACTATTCATATAATGCTGTTAAGGTACTTTGTAATTATGGTAATTATCGTCTTTCTGGGCCGCGCTGGTATTGGAGTGACATATTCTTTTTTCTATTCTTCGATGTTATATAAACACGCGAAAAATAATTTTAAACGGTGGTCGAACCTATTTACGGAGAAAAAAAATTAAATTATTACTCCCATAAGAACGCATGCAATGGTGAATGAGCGCCATATTGACTGTGTAGACCAGGGATTCTCAACCTTTTTGTGATTGAGAGCACCTTTCATAATCCGGAGCAAGTGGGAGAGTACAATGAAAATTTAATAATAATAATAATAATAAATAAATTCACCAGGCTAATGAGATCCTTGGGCCTGAATGTTACTCAGAATTTCACTAATATCTAAGGAGAAGTCGCTTGGAGCCACACGTAAATAGTCCTCCAAATGTGAGTCATTTAATCTTCATCGTGCTTTGTTCTTGATGTATTTCATTAATGAAAAACATTTTTCACACAGGTAGGTTGTCCCAAACATCACCTGGCATTTGAGAGAAGCATTTCGCAATGTCGGAAATTTCATTGTATCATTTGCTCCCCAGAAATCTGTGATCCTTTCCTTTTCAAAAAGATATTTTAAGGCTTGAGAGGACTGGAGCTCTAATAATTCAAGTTCCGCGCGAGCAAGATTGTGCTACTGAATAAACAGAATTTTTCTGAGAGAGTCCACATTGAATTGAAATGGATTTAGCACCATATTAAACAACGGCTCACTTTCTTCAAGTACATGAAAACGTGTAGCAAACTCTTTCAACAGATCTTGAATTGCCAGAACGACAATTTTAGGACACTCCGAGTAGGGACGACCAGGACTCAAGAATGTATGTGCCAGTTCAGGAAAATGAACCAAGTCATTTTTACTTGCCGTCCCGAGGAATCTTTGTAACTTTGATCGAAAGGAAAATATAATTTCTTTCAGTTCACAAATTGTGTTTTTCTGACCCTGAAGACGTTTGTTCAGCTCGGTGAGATATTGAAATAGGTCTACCATGAAAGCAAGATTGATCTTGAAATCATCCCCGAATATTTCTGGAAACTTAGTGACATAATCGTTGGCAGAAATAAATGCTTTGATTTCTTCGAAAACTTTCCAGACCCTTGTAATTGCTTCCCCGCGACTTTGCCAACGAACATCTGCATGTAGGATTAGTTCTGAATGTGGCGCTGACAAATCATGCAAGAAGACTTTTAGTAAGCGTTTATTCAGGGGTTTAGAATCCAAAAAGTTGAGCAACTTAACTATCAGTTTTAACTGTTCTGAAATTTCAGGAACAGATATAAGATGACTGGCGAAGTTTTCAACTTGAATTAAACAATGATAGAAAATATTCATCATTTTTCAGAAGAGCGACAAATCCTTCATTTTTACCTACCATGGAAGGTGCGCCATCAGTAACCACACACACGACCTTTGATAAATCAAAGCCATTAAGTTTCAGGAAATTCGCGACAGCGTTGTAAATGTCTTGCCCCGTAGTTGTACCCGGGAACGGTAAAATTGTTAAAAAGAAATCTTCTACAATTCCCACATTATCTATACAACGTACAAAGCACGCCAATTGTGCTACAGAAGCAATGTCTGTTGATTCATGAACAGCAAGAGAAAAATAACTACATTCAGAAAGTTTCTGGAGTGCTTTTTGTTTAATTTGAGCCGCGATGAGGTCAACGCGCCTGGCAACAGTGTCATTACTAAGTGGCACATTTTTTGCCGCAATTAATCAAAACACTTCTGTATTTCTCAGGTATGCTTTCAGCGAGAGTTGTCACTGCGGAAACTATGCACTCCTTCATAATTTCTCCACTTGTAAATGGCATCCCATGCTGAACAAGTTTATGAGACACAGATGCAGACACTTCGGTTGAAAGTTTGTTAACAGAACTATTAACATTAAATGAAAAAGACTTCTGTTGACGCTGGAGTTGTGATTTTAACTCTTTGATTTTATGTATCCTTGCATCTGATCCCGTGGGATATTGATCAGAAAACGCACTATGATGAGTTTCATAATGTCTTTTGACAATTTCCTTTTCTGAAACCCGATAAAGGTGCATGACACAAAACGCAAATAACTCCGGTATTCTTGTCATTAGTGACCACCAAAAAATCTGTCTGCCAGTTACCTTGAAAAGAATACAGTTTCTTTCTTTTTGCTTCGCTACTTTTGTTGGAATCTTGGGTTGATGAAGAATGTAACTTAGGTATCGATTCTTCACTACGTTTTCGTATTACAAATTTATCCATGTCTGTTTTTTAAGAATGTTCACAACACACTTCGAGGCGAAAGGAAAATTGCAAACTGACAATAATTACGCGTATTTCACAAGTAACAGAACAGCAATACTACAACCAAAATACGTCACAAAACTGGTGTACACCGCTACACTATGTCACTCCAGTCACAATCTAAATAAAACTGATAAATCAACAACACATCTAATTTCTGCTTTCCGTGCCCTCAAACGGGATGGGAGGAGAGTAGTGGCCATAGATGTATATAGATAGAGGGGGCAAAGTATAGGCGCTGGTGTAAGTGGAAATGTGCACGCAGAAACATTCATAGAGGTTATTTCTATCCTTGTCTACTGATGCATGCGCGAGAGTGGAACTTGCGCGGATCAGCTGATTCAGCGTCAGTTCAGAGTTAGAGGCAGACAAGGACAGAAATGACCTCTACGTGATACCATCTCTCTTTTCCAGCCGGACGGTTTCTCAGCCAGTTCACCACCTCTATCTATATACTTCTATGGTAGTGGCTGCTCTTAAAGTCTCATTGGCAAATTTCAAAATTTCTATTTAAAATCTGAAAATTGATTGGTTGAGGTAAGTGTAAAATGCTACGTGACTATTTCTGTGAGAACGTACTTAAAGTTGCCAAGTTTAGGGATTTCAGAGGCAATAAAATTAAAATATTTTGAATAACCACTTCTTTTGAGGGTACTAGTACGTGTTTAACAGCCCATTTACAAGATGAGACAACCTGGCGCCTACAGTAATAAACCCCTCGTAGGCTGTCTCTGCCTTTTAAAGCTGCAAACAATAGAGTCGGTATCGGCTTGTAAACTACGGACAGTTCCGGAAACCATTGCAAGTAGTGCTCTTAGAAGTAACAAAGGTTTCCAAACAGTATTCTGCTATACTCAGTTGTTGGTGGACAACAGCTGTACGGCCGTGCTATATAGTTTATAATTGAAAATTAGGGGTCACTGTTGCTCGCGAGCACTTTTTTATACATCCATGATGAGCACCATTTTTAGTTACGCGAGCACTACAGTGCTCGCGAGCACCAGGTTGAGAATGGCTGGTGTAGACAGTGAGCTGAATTTGCTGGAAATCATGTTGATGTGTTTTCAAAACACATTTACATGATACTTACATGTTCAAAATTGTGTTGAGCCCACCCCGAGTTTATTATTAGTAACCTCGGAGGCCGGAGACTAAAGCATGTGCGGTGAGCCGGCTACCCAAAATCACTCTCAGCGGTGGATACTGTAGGAAACTGATGAGCCGGCCACCCACGAGTCCGAAATGTAATGCTTTGCGTTGTAGGCAATTGAATTACATTAAGGCAAAATGTAGTGGTGATCCCACTAACTACTCAGTTAATATGGCGCTCATTCACCTTTGCATACGTTCTTATGAGAGTAAATATTTTTTGTTTCTCCGTAAATAGGTTCGACCGCCGTTTAAAATTATTTTTCGCGTGTTTGTATAACATCGAAGAATAGAAAAAAGAATATGTCACTCCAATACCAGCGCGGCCCAGAAAGTCGATAATTACCAGATACCGTAATTATTTATAATCCCATGTATTTTGGTACTTTTCCTCTAATAACTGTTGTTTATATGGTAGTCAAAAGAACCTAATGTAACACAATCTATTTGTATTTTATTTAATAAATATAAATGTGTGCCTTGAGATATAAGAATCAATACTGCTACTGCTGCCATACTGAGCATATGTAAAGAACAGCCGGTTATATTTTTGTTAATGATTATATATGTTATTTAAAAAACAATTTAAAGAAAATAATAAAAGGATTTTGAGTGTAATAAATACAGATAAAAGGTTTATTCGTTTCTTTATTTAATCAGTACAAAATGGGTATGATATTCTAAACAATATATCTGGGACTGTGAATTGGCTTCAGCAATTAGATTAAGTTGGCAACACTCCTCATTTGAAAGAAATGGCAGACTATTCAAATCTGCTTTGATGAGCTTTAGTTATCACATTCATCTCTTAAAGAAAAGATTAAAAGAGATTTAATAGTAGCTGATAAAGTAACCATATAATATAATTTTTTTAATAAAAATTAATAATTAATTAAATATCACTATTGTTTGACGACTCGGAACACTAGGTTTTTTATAAGTAAAATCGTAAAGGTTTACCTTACAGCCTAAACCGGCTTTCACCAGTTTAGGCTGTAAGGTAAATCTTTACGATTCTACTTATAAAAAACTTAGTGTTCCAAGTCGTCACACAATAGTGATATTTAGTTACATAACGGACACGTCATGGACAACGAAATCCAAGAATGTAATAATTAATATTTTACAAATAAATTTTATTTGCAACTGGTGATTGCAAATTGGCGCTCAACAAATATTACCCTGACCAGATACTCATCCTAAAAACTATTAACAAGTATACACATTAAATAACCAGAATATAATAAAGATAAGAAGGAAATTATATGTTACAGAATTGACGCCAACAACGTGTGGCATAAAGAACCTGTAGAGTCTATTTATAACGTTACAGAATTGGAGCCCAACTAGTGAGGCTACAGCTAGAATAACATTGTATTCTTATTATAAGTGTTATAGCAATTTCTACTCTAGTGGCGGCTACGGTTAAACAACAGAGATGTCAAGGAGAAGAGCAACTTCACGTAAACGTATGGAAGAAGAAGAAATAGAATTAAATCTAGAAGACAAGGAAGCAACAACAGTTGGAGAAGTAGAAGTATTGGTAAGAGAGACCCCAATAACAGTGACTGATGAAATGGAAACAGTGGTAAGGGATACACCAGGGACCAACCAGGTAAACCTATATGAAAGGAAGACATGAGCATGCAGGTGATGTTGAGAATTCTAATGGAAGGGAATAACAAAGCCAGCGAAACATTATTGAAACAAATAAATGAAAAAATGGATAGTAACAGTGAAACATTAAAGAAACAAATGAGGGAAGATAATGAAACATTATTAAAACAAAATAGTGAGGAATTAAAGAAACAAATGAAGGAAGATATGGGAAAAATGGACAAGAAAATTGACAGTAACAGTGAAACACTTAATAAGAAAATGGACAGTAACAGTGAAACATTAAAGAAACAAATGAGGGAAGATAGTGAAGAATTAAAGAGGCAAATCGAAAGTAATAATGAAACATTACAACAACAGTTGAACGAGGATATTAGGCAAAGTAATGAAGAATTAAAAGGACTATTGAAGGAAGAGAGTGAGAAAAATAAAGAGGAATTAAAACAGCAGTTAGAAGAGTATAAAGAAAAATAAGGAATAGAATTACAGAAACTAATCAGAAGGTTGAGAAAACTGAGGGAAATTTAAGTCAATTACCGGTACGCGAAGAGGTGAGAAACAAAATAATTGAAGTGGAAGATAACAGTAAAACTAGTGTTGGAATACTGCAAAAAGATACGCAGGAACAATTTGAGATAATACAAAATAAAGTAGACGAAAGATACAATCAGGTTGAAACCAAGGTAGGGCAGGTACAAAGTCAAGTGACTGACAACAGGGAGAAAATAGAAGAAATCCAACAGAGGGATATAAACAACCTTAAGGAAGCGATAGAGGTACTAAAACATAGACCAATAAACTATGTACCTACACTTATAGGAGAAAACAAAGAAGTTATAAATTTTAAAGAATATCGTCAGAACCCTCTAGAATTTTTGGAGAGGCTAGAAGAAGGTTTGAATAGAACCAAAGAAAGTCGTTGGCAAATAATAAAGAATCTCCTCGATGACAGTTTTAAAAATATTAATGATAACTGGTGGAAAGCAGTAAGAAATTAAATTACCAATTATAATGAATTTAAATAAATTTTTAAAGTAAAGTATTGGTCTGAGTCCATCCAAAATATAGTTAGGGACAATTTGAGCACTGGCAGATATGATGCTGGAAGAGGACAGACACTGACTGCTTATTTTTTGGGTGAAGTCTGGGTAGCCCGACATTTACAACTAAAAATCCCTGAAGAGTGTCTCATAGCCAAATTGTCATATCATTTTGGAGAAGATATTGTACGTGCTCATCGATGCGGACAAATAAAAACTATTGGAGAGATGGAGGCTCTTTTAGAAGGTTTCGAGAGGGAAAATTATTATTACAAGAGTCGAAGAAGAACCGAGGATTGGAATGATAGGAACAAGGAACAACCACATGACAATCGACAGCCAATAAACCACTTACGGACAGATGGATATAATAGAAACCCGAATGACAGGTGATTTCAAGGAAGACATCAGGACTGTAATCAGGAACAAAATTAGGATAGACGAGATGGGAGAAACAACGACAACAGACGACAATGGAATGATAATGGTGAAGAATATTGGAGGTCCAGAAGTGGGGATAGAAATAGAGACATACCCTCTGGAAATCCACCAAATAACAATCAGTGAACCAATCAAGCCCAAGTAAACTATATAATGGCGGAGGAGATTGATTCGAGGAGACACTATGAACAGCGACAAAGAAAGGTGGACAAACGAGTTAACTGTTCGGAAAACCAAGGACATGATCCTGGCCCCAGTAATAAAGATGAAAGAAGATATACCTATGACAACATTGAAATGTATGGGAGTGATCCACAATGGGGCAATCCCATAGCAAGATTTGTAGACGAGTTCAACAGACAAAATCCACGGGAAAAACGTAATAGTGGGGCAATCCGGATTGAAGATAATACCAAAAATGGTTAAATGGATTCAACACAAACTATAGAGAAAAGGGACTGATTGTATGATTACCGACAAGGCAAACTATTGGAGAAATGAGACGGAAAAATAATGATAATTGTAATAACAAATGAAGATTCAGAAAACATAAACAAATAAAACCCAAAATTCTAAAATAAGTAAGATCATCTTACAGGATACTTCAGAGGAATTATTTTGAATCAATTAAGAAAAGAATATAACGGTTAAGAATGATAATAAGGAGATAATAATAAGTAAAGAAAATAAGTACTTAAACAAATAAATGAAGTAATGAACTTGCTGAAAAAAAGAATTGATGTTTGTAAATAAATAGAGTAACAATAACTATAGTTGTAACTACTAAAAAGGGGTATTGAAAAAGAATATGAATAAAATAGTGGCAAATGAATCAATTAACGACGGAATGAAAATAAATAGATGAGAAGAAATATACTAAGGATATTACCAAAACTGAAAATAAGTTATATGAAAGTAAGGGGAACTGCTGGGATGCAATTTATAATAATGAGAAGAGGTAAGAAGGCAATATGATTCTGAGAGGGTATTTAAAGTAACGCAAGAGTTACCATTTTCTAAGAGTGTAGAAAGCTACGGCACCACTCAATAATTATTATGATGGGCAGGGGCCAACGAGCACTGTACCATGCACGGGGTGAATGGTCGGGTGAGGATTAGGTTAGAATAGTGCCACTCACAGCTGATATGCATTCACCGTGCCATTTAAAGTTAGGGAGGAATTGATAACCCCAATTAAGGAATCCACAGGAACAGGAGAAACCCCAGAGAAAAGAAGAAATCAGTTGGTAACCACTTATATAAAGGAAATGAAGAAAAAATAATATATTTTGTAGATTCGCCCAAGAAGAAAAAGAAGTTGTTAATAAATGAATATATAATAACACAGCTTATGAAAACTCATCAAAACCCAATACCTGAAACCATAATGAAGAAGAGGATGAAAATAAGATTTAAAATACAATGTGAAAGAAAAGGTTTTATCAACAAACAGGCATTTGCCAAGTTCTACAAAAGAAATTGCAAGGATGATTCAGAAGACATTATTGAAAGAAGTACTTACGAGATAAATCAGTTTATTTGAGCAATCTGTTTATTACTAAAATAACCCGTTTTCTGGGGGGGGGGTATTATGTTACATAACATTTTGCCATGCCATTTTAACATAAATATGCTTTAATAATCTTACCCAAAAGTACCAAGAAACATAAGAGTTTCAAGAAATAAGTGATTAAAGACTTAATTAAATATTGTTTATTTTATTGTTTAATTCATGATAACGAAGACTGTAATAATTATGTTTATCACAGTTAAAATAATGTCAGTAATGATAAGTAAGGAGAACAACGTTAAGGAACTTACTTATGAAATTTTGTTTTATTTATAAAAACTATAAATTTATAAATACAGTACGTTAAGGGGAATTGTTATATATTACTAAGAGTTATTAGTAATTACAGTAGAGCATCAATAATTCGGATTAATTGGGACCGGACCCCTTCCGGATTATCAAATTGTCCGGATTTTCGAAATGAACCAATAAAAGTGCCGGTAAACCATCTTCAGTAAAAAAAAACTTGCTAAAATCGTTCATAATTCACTCTGATGGTTACAGAAGTGGAGCGGATGAATAAAACCATTAATTTAGTTAAATTTTTACGTTTTTCAATTACAGAAAAAAATACTGTATGTACAGTATTGCATTTACAGACTGTCTTATTTTATGTACAGTAAATCTAGACCTACAACAAAATACAGTAAAGTACAGTAAGAAAAATACCTACAGTAAATCATACAGTATTTGAGCTTTTAAAAAAATTTTTTATGGACTTTTGAACAGCGGTAGTGGTTCGTTTTTTTGCAGCTAAGTCCTTGATTCGTTTTAGGAGAATGAGCTGGGTTGGTGTGCTCTCAGTCTGTTTTTCAAGCCATGACATCAGTGTCTCTGCTGCCATAAATGCTTCGGAATGTGTCGGCCCTGCTTCTTCAATGTCATTTTTATTCTTGTCCCCATCAGATTCTACTGTTTCTGCGTCCCTTAAAATGAAAAAGTACGCCTAAATAAACAAGCGAAACAAATGTTTTCTTTTTCTAATTTTATAGAAAAAATGGACAAGTGCAAAGTTGGCTATATATTTTAAAAATAGAACAGTGAATTTAAAATGACTAACAGTACAGCGTCAGATAATGCAAACAGTTTGTTTGGCTAAAATAAAAAAAGTTACAGTAGGCCTACTGTATGTTTAAGCAGTGCTACATACCTTCAGACACCATGTCAGCTATTTCTTGATCGCTCAAAATCTGGTACCCAGGATCGTTGTCATCAACAGCCAACCACTCACTGGCATCATTTTCATCACACTGTTCAAATCCCGGGATCGTGCTACAGATTTCTGTCACCTCGCTTACAACGCAATCTTCATTTTCATTTGCATTTTCTTCAATCCTGCTTTCTTCATCAGGCCATAATTTTCTCCAGGCTCTTTGCAAATTACTTTTGGTGAGAGTTTCCCAAGCATCGGCAAGCATGTAAATGCTATCTTTAACGTTCAACTTTGTTATAAACTGAACTACACTCTCTTCGTCCTTTTCTGCCAATGAAAGGCGACGCAGGAGCTGCTTTCTATAGATCCTCTTAATTTTCTCGATCAGTCCCTGGTCCATTGGCTGCAGAGTTGCAGTAACGTTAGGTGGGAGAAATTGCACTTCGAAATTCTGATCGATTTTGTTTAATACTTCGAGAGGGGGATGTGTGGGTGCGTTATCAATGATAAGAAGAACTTTCCCACTTTCCTTTTTCTCCTCACGGAATTTTGTAACACTAGGGATAAAATCATTTTTAAACCAATCAAGAAAAATGATTGAAGTCATCCAAGCACTTTTCTGAGACGTGTACGAAACAGGAAGGATGTGCACATTTTTAAAGCAACGTGGTTTTTTGCTCTTCCCAATCACTAACAATTTTACCTTGTGCTCCCCACTGGCATTAGCACATACCATAGCCGTTATTCTCTCTTTGCTTACTTTAAACCCGGGAGCGGATTGTTCGCGTCTTGACGCCAGCGACTTGCGTGGAAGGGCTCGCCAGTTTATCCCGGTCTCATCGGCGTTGTATATGTCATCCCTAGAATAACCTTTTTCTAGTGCTTCCTTAATAAACTTCTCTTTAAAAACTCTTCCAGCCGCTAAATCTGAGGAAAGTTTTTCTCCTTCGATGTCTAACTCTCTAATCCCGTGCCTAGATTTGAAGTTCTTAAGCCAGCCAGAACTGGCTTTGAAATCTTTTGGTCCATTAAGCTGTTCATTAAATTGTAAGGCTTTTTCACAAATCAATGGGCCTGAAATTGGCTCTCCTAAGCTTCTCCTTTGAGTGAACCACACGTACATTGCGTCTTCTAAGGCTTTGTTGTTTGCTGAACGTGCAGTTTTTCTTTTCAGCGTCCCTTCTTCAGAGTCTAGTTTTGATGCAAATTGTTCCACCTGGGCTCTTTTCGCCTTAATATCACTTATTGTAGAAGTTCCTACCCCATAAATCTTTGCAAGTGATACCCCACTTTCACCTTTTCCTAACCTTTCTAAAATTTTTAACTTGGTTTCAACGGTTAAAAAAGTGTGCTTTTTCTTCGAACTCCACGCCATCAAGGGTACAGAACAGTACTGTAATGTGTTACAAAAAACAAAACACAGACAAACCGACACACACACAAACAATCGATTTGGTAAACAAAAACTTAGTGCACGCACAGAGAACAATACTCGAGGTCAGTGGCCTGACGCGACTGACAGGGGCAGGGTAGCAGGTATACATGTGACTGTGCGACCTTGACTCTCCCGCTTTCACTTCCCCTCCCTCCTCCACACAACACACAATTCACGCTCCACTCTGTAGGGCACAGCGAGTTGTACAGTTCTGCCGACGCTTTTAAACAAATGTATTCACTTCATGCGATTTTTTTTCGCCAGAATCGAATCCGGATTATCGACGGTACGGATTTTTGACGTCCGAATTATTGACGCTCTACTGTAGTTTGGGTTACGTTAATTAATATTATATATGATAGTGTTAATAACACTAATGTTTATCTTAACAAGAAAGTACCAAAATAATAGTAATAGATTTTTGTAAAGCTAGGCATATTGAGCTTAGACAGTTAAGGTATATGAATAAGAATTTCTATTAAAATGATAATGAAACAATGTCAGGTTATGTTATAGGATTACTAAATGTGTCAAATAAGTTTAATAGTGTGAAAAGTACAAGCAGAACTAATAATAAATAAGTTTGGAACAAATAAAATAAACAGTGTAAATTGATAACTCAAGAAATATATAACAGAAGATAGTCAAAAGTGGTGTCAAAAAAATAATCAGTGTTTCGTCAGAAGATCAAAGCTCTTATAAAAAAAGGTATATCTGTTTAAAGAAAATGAAAGATAAAATAGTAAGAGTTTGTTTATGTTAATGCTATGATATCACCAGGGTGACATAATATGTTACATTAGAAACCAATAGAAGAGCTGAGATAGGCCTTAGCAACTAAAATGTTAAAATAAATGAAATAAGAATTGTTTTATTGGATCTGAACGAGAAAGGTCGAATTAAACACCAGATAGTGACAAATTTAAATTATTAGACATTTTATATCAGTGGACCTAAATAAAAAAGTTAAATAATCATCCTCAACCAGACTAAATAGAAGAATTAAGTGCTATATTACTAGAAAGAAGTAAACCAATGAATCTCTGAAAAAATACAATCAATTACACAGGAAGAGAAGTGTATTTTGATATATAATTAAACTGAACTATTCCATTATAGGCCTAGGCCATAGTTTCCAAAGACACTGATTACACTTTTAAGAAGAACAATTTGGAACTTTTACTGAGAACAATATTAATGAATAATCTTACCATCAGTATGAAAAAACTATTAGTGTAGAGTATTATTATAATATAAAGTTAACTAGATCTAAAAAAACATTTAACTAACGTAACCTAAACACTGAACATTGTTAAACTATTCATATAATGCTGTTAAGGTACTTTGTAATTATGGTAATTATCGTCTTTCTGGGCCGCGCTGGTATTGGAGTGACATATTCTTTTTTCTATTCTTCGATGTTATATAAACACGCGAAAAATAATTTTAAACGGTGGTCGAACCTATTTACGGAGAAAAAAAATTAAATTATTACTCCCATAAGAACGCATGCAATGGTGAATGAGCGCCATATTGACTGTGTAGACCAGGGATTCTCAACCTTTTTGTGATTGAGAGCACCTTTCATAATCCGGAGCAAGTGGGAGAGTACAATGAAAATTTAATAATAATAATAATAATAAATAAATTCACCAGGCTAATGAGATCCTTGGGCCTGAATGTTACTCAGAATTTCACTAATATCTAAGGAGAAGTCGCTTGGAGCCACACGTAAATAGTCCTCCAAATGTGAGTCATTTAATCTTCATCGTGCTTTGTTCTTGATGTATTTCATTAATGAAAAACATTTTTCACACAGGTAGGTTGTCCCAAACATCACCTGGCATTTGAGAGAAGCATTTCGCAATGTCGGAAATTTCATTGTATCATTTGCTCCCCAGAAATCTGTGATCCTTTCCTTTTCAAAAAGATATTTTAAGGCTTGAGAGGACTGGAGCTCTAATAATTCAAGTTCCGCGCGAGCAAGATTGTGCTACTGAATAAACAGAATTTTTCTGAGAGAGTCCACATTGAATTGAAATGGATTTAGCACCATATTAAACAACGGCTCACTTTCTTCAAGTACATGAAAACGTGTAGCAAACTCTTTCAACAGATCTTGAATTGCCAGAACGACAATTTTAGGACACTCCGAGTAGGGACGACCAGGACTCAAGAATGTATGTGCCAGTTCAGGAAAATGAACCAAGTCATTTTTACTTGCCGTCCCGAGGAATCTTTGTAACTTTGATCGAAAGGAAAATATAATTTCTTTCAGTTCACAAATTGTGTTTTTCTGACCCTGAAGACGTTTGTTCAGCTCGGTGAGATATTGAAATAGGTCTACCATGAAAGCAAGATTGATCTTGAAATCATCCCCGAATATTTCTGGAAACTTAGTGACATAATCGTTGGCAGAAATAAATGCTTTGATTTCTTCGAAAACTTTCCAGACCCTTGTAATTGCTTCCCCGCGACTTTGCCAACGAACATCTGCATGTAGGATTAGTTCTGAATGTGGCGCTGACAAATCATGCAAGAAGACTTTTAGTAAGCGTTTATTCAGGGGTTTAGAATCCAAAAAGTTGAGCAACTTAACTATCAGTTTTAACTGTTCTGAAATTTCAGGAACAGATATAAGATGACTGGCGAAGTTTTCAACTTGAATTAAACAATGATAGAAAATATTCATCATTTTTCAGAAGAGCGACAAATCCTTCATTTTTACCTACCATGGAAGGTGCGCCATCAGTAACCACACACACGACCTTTGATAAATCAAAGCCATTAAGTTTCAGGAAATTCGCGACAGCGTTGTAAATGTCTTGCCCCGTAGTTGTACCCGGGAACGGTAAAATTGTTAAAAAGAAATCTTCTACAATTCCCACATTATCTATACAACGTACAAAGCACGCCAATTGTGCTACAGAAGCAATGTCTGTTGATTCATGAACAGCAAGAGAAAAATAACTACATTCAGAAAGTTTCTGGAGTGCTTTTTGTTTAATTTGAGCCGCGATGAGGTCAACGCGCCTGGCAACAGTGTCATTACTAAGTGGCACATTTTTTGCCGCAATTAATCAAAACACTTCTGTATTTCTCAGGTATGCTTTCAGCGAGAGTTGTCACTGCGGAAACTATGCACTCCTTCATAATTTCTCCACTTGTAAATGGCATCCCATGCTGAACAAGTTTATGAGACACAGATGCAGACACTTCGGTTGAAAGTTTGTTAACAGAACTATTAACATTAAATGAAAAAGACTTCTGTTGACGCTGGAGTTGTGATTTTAACTCTTTGATTTTATGTATCCTTGCATCTGATCCCGTGGGATATTGATCAGAAAACGCACTATGATGAGTTTCATAATGTCTTTTGACAATTTCCTTTTCTGAAACCCGATAAAGGTGCATGACACAAAACGCAAATAACTCCGGTATTCTTGTCATTAGTGACCACCAAAAAATCTGTCTGCCAGTTACCTTGAAAAGAATACAGTTTCTTTCTTTTTGCTTCGCTACTTTTGTTGGAATCTTGGGTTGATGAAGAATGTAACTTAGGTATCGATTCTTCACTACGTTTTCGTATTACAAATTTATCCATGTCTGTTTTTTAAGAACGTTCACAACACACTTCGAGGCGAAAGGAAAATTGCAAACTGACAATAATTACGCGTATTTCACAAGTAACAGAACAGCAATACTACAACCAAAATACGTCACAAAACTGGTGTACACCGCTACACTATGTCACTCCAGTCACAATCTAAATAAAACTGATAAATCAACAACACATCTAATTTCTGCTTTCCGTGCCCTCAAACGGGATGGGAGGAGAGTAGTGGCCATAGATGTATATAGATAGAGGGGGCAAAGTATAGGCGCTGGTGTAAGTGGAAATGTGCACGCAGAAACATTCATAGAGGTTATTTCTATCCTTGTCTACTGACGCATGCGCGAGAGTGGAACTTGCGCGGATCAGCTGATTCAGCGTCAGTTCAGAGTTAGAGGCAGACAAGGACAGAAATGACCTCTACGTGATACCATCTCTCTTTTCCAGCCGGACGGTTTCTCAGCCAGTTCACCACCTCTATCTATATACTTCTATGGTAGTGGCTGCTCTTAAAGTCTCATTGGCAAATTTCAAAATTTCTATTTAAAATCTGAAAATTGATTGGTTGAGGTAAGTGTAAAATGCTACGTGACTATTTCTGTGAGAACGTACTTAAAGTTGCCAAGTTTAGGGATTTCAGAGGCAATAAAATTAAAATATTTTGAATAACCACTTCTTTTGAGGGTACTAGTACGTGTTTAACAGCCCATTTACAAGATGAGACAACCTGGCGCCTACAGTAATAAACCCCTCGTAGGCTGTCTCTGCCTTTTAAAGCTGCAAACAATAGAGTCGGTATCGGCTTGTAAACTACGGACAGTTCCGGAAACCATTGCAAGTAGTGCTCTTAGAAGTAACAAAGGTTTCCAAACAGTATTCTGCTATACTCAGTTGTTGGTGGACAACAGCTGTACGGCCGTGCTATATAGTTTATAATTGAAAATTAGGGGTCACTGTTGCTCGCGAGCACTTTTTTATACATCCATGATGAGCACCATTTTTAGTTACGCGAGCACTACAGTGCTCGCGAGCACCAGGTTGAGAATGGCTGGTGTAGACAGTGAGCCGAATTTGCTGGAAATCATGTTGATGTGTTTTCAAAACACATTTACATGATACTTACATGTTCAAAATTGTGTTGAGCCCACCCCGAGTTTATTATTAGTAACCTCGGAGGCCGGAGACTAAAGCATGTGCGGTGAGCCGGCTACCCAAAATCACTCTCAGCGGTGGATACTGTAGGAAACTGATGAGCCGGCCACCCACGAGTCCGAAATGTAATGCTTTGCGTTGTAGGCAATTGAATTACATTAAGGCAAAATGTAGTGGTGATCCCACTAACTACTCAGTTAATATGGCGCTCATTCACCTTTGCATACGTTCTTATGAGAGTAAATATTTTTTGTTTCTCCGTAAATAGGTTCGACCGCCGTTTAAAATTATTTTTCGCGTGTTTGTATAACATCGAAGAATAGAAAAAAGAATATGTCACTCCAATACCAGCGCGGCCCAGAAAGTCGATAATTACCAGATACCGTAATTATTTATAATCCCATGTATTTTGGTACTTTTCCTCTAATAACTGTTGTTTATATGGTAGTCAAAAGAACCTAATGTAACACAATCTATTTGTATTTTATTTAATAAATATAAATGTGTGCCTTGAGATATAAGAATCAATACTGCTACTGCTGCCATACTGAGCATATGTAAAGAACAGCCGGTTATATTTTTGTTAATGATTATATATGTTATTTAAAAAACAATTTAAAGAAAATAATAAAAGGATTTTGAGTGTAATAAATACAGATAAAAGGTTTATTCGTTTCTTTATTTAATCAATACAAAATGGGTATGATATTCTAAACAATATATCTGGGACTGTGAATTGGCTTCAGCAATTAGATTAAGTTGGCAACACTCCTCATTTGAAAGAAATGGCAGACTATTCAAATCTGCTTTGATGAGCTTTAGTTATCACATTCATCTCTTAAAGAAAAGATTAAAAGAGATTTAATAGTAGCTGATAAAGTAACCATATAATATAATTTTTTTAATAAAAATTAATAATTAATTAAATATCACTATTGTTTGACGACTCGGAACACTAGGTTTTTTATAAGTAAAATCGTAAAGGTTTACCTTACAGCCTAAACCGGCTTTCACCAGTTTAGGCTGTAAGGTAAATCTTTACGATTCTACTTATAAAAAACTTAGTGTTCCAAGTCGTCACACAATAGTGATATTTAGTTACATAACGGACACGTCATGGACAACGAAATCCAAGAATGTAATAATTAATATTTTACAAATAAATTTTATTTGCAACTGGTGATTGCAAATTGGCGCTCAACAAATATTACCCTGACCAGATACTCATCCTAAAAACTATTAACAAGTATACACATTAAATAACCAGAATATAATAAAGATAAGAAGGAAATTATATGTTACAGAATTGACGCCAACAACGTGTGGCATAAAGAACCTGTAGAGTCTATTTATAACGTTACAGAATTGGAGCCCAACTAGTGAGGCTACAGCTAGAATAACATTGTATTCTTATTATAAGTGTTATAGCAATTTCTACTCTAGTGGCGGCTACGGTTAAACAACAGAGATGTCAAGGAGAAGAGCAACTTCACGTAAACGTATGGAAGAAGAAGAAATAGAATTAAATCTAGAAGACAAGGAAGCAACAACAGTTGGAGAAGTAGAAGTATTGGTAAGAGAGACCCCAATAACAGTGACTGATGAAATGGAAACAGTGGTAAGGGATACACCAGGGACCAACCAGGTAAACCTATATGAAAGGAAGACATGAGCATGCAGGTGATGTTGAGAATTCTAATGGAAGGGAATAACAAAGCCAGCGAAACATTATTGAAACAAATAAATGAAAAAATGGATAGTAACAGTGAAACATTAAAGAAACAAATGAGGGAAGATAATGAAACATTATTAAAACAAAATAATGAGGAATTAAAGAAACAAATGAAGGAAGATATGGGAAAAATGGACAAGAAAATGGACAGTAACAGTGAAACACTTAACAAGAAAATGGACAGTAACAGTGAAACATTAAAGAAACAAATGAGGGAAGATAGTGAAGAATTAAAGAGGCAAATCGAAAGTAATAATGAAACATTACAACAACAGTTGAACGAGGATATTAGGCAAAGTAATGAAGAATTAAAAGGACTATTGAAGGAAGAGAGTGAGAAAAATAAAGAGGAATTAAAAAAGCAGTTAGAAGAGTATAAAGAAGAAATAAGGAATAGAATTACAGAAACTAATCAGAAGGTTGAGAAAACTGAGGGAAATTTAAGTCAATTACCGGTACGCGAAGAGGTGAGAAACAAAATAATTGAAGTGGAAGATAACAGTAAAACTAGTGTTGGAATACTGCAAAAAGATACGCAGGAACAATTTGAGATAATACAAAATAAAGTAGACGAAAGATACAATCAGGTTGAAACCAAGGTAGGGCAGGTACAAAGTCAAGTGACTGACAACAGGGAGAAAATAGAAGAAATCCAACAGAGGGATATAAACAACCTTAAGGAAGCGATAGAGGTACTAAAACATAGACCAATAAACTATGTACCTACACTTATAGGAGAAAACAAAGAAGTTATAAATTTTAAAGAATATCGTCAGAACCCTCTAGAATTTTTGGAGAGGCTAGAAGAAGGTTTGAATAGAACCAAAGAAAGTCGTTGGCAAATAATAAAGAATCTCCTCGATGACAGTTTTAAAAATATTAATGATAACTGGTGGAAAGCAGTAAGAAATTAAATTACCAATTATAATGAATTTAAATAAATTTTTAAAGTAAAGTATTGGTCTGAGTCCATCCAAAATATAGTTAGGGACAATTTGAGCACTGGCAGATATGATGCTGGAAGAGGACAGACACTGACTGCTTATTTTTTGGGTGAAGTCTGGGTAGCCCGACATTTACAACTAAAAATCCCTGAAGAGTGTCTCATAGCCAAATTGTCATATCATTTTGGAGAAGATATTGTACGTGCTCATCGATGCGGACAAATAAAAACTATTGGAGAGATGGAGGCTCTTTTAGAAGGTTTTGAGAGGGAAAATTATTATTACAAGAGTCGAAGAAGAACCGAGGATTGGAATGATAGGAACAAGGAACAACCACATGACAATCGACAGCCAATAAACCACTTACGGACAGATGGATATAATAGAAACCCGAATGACAGGTGATTTCAAGGAAGACATCAGGACTGTAATCAGGAACAAAATTAGGATAGACGAGATGGGAGAAACAACGACAACAGACGACAATGGAATGATAATGGTGAAGAATATCGGAGGTCCAGAAGTGGGGATAGAAATAGAGACACACCCTCTGGAAATCCACCAAATAACAATCAGTGAACCAATCAAGCCCAAGTAAACTATATAATGGCGGAGGAGATTGATTCGAGGAGACACTATGAACAGCGACAAAGAAAGGTGGACAAACGAGTTAACTGTTCGGAAAACCAAGGACATGATCCTGGCCCCAGTAATAAAGATGAAAGAAGATATACCTATGACAACATTGAAATGTATGGGAGTGATCCACAATGGGGCAATCTCATAGCAAGATTTGTAGACGAGTTCAACAGACAAAATCCACGGGAAAAACGTAATAGTGGGGCAATCCGGATTGAAGATAATACCGAAAATGGTTAAACGGATTCAACACAAACTATAGAGAAAGGGACTGATTGTATGATTACCGACAAGGCAAACTATTGGAGAAATGAGACGGAAAAATAATGATAATTGTAATAACAAATGAAGATTCAGAAAACATAAACAAATAAAACCCAAAATTCTAAAATAAGTAAGATCATCTTACAGGATACTTCAGAGGAATTATTTTGAATCAATTAAGAAAAGAATATAACGGTTAAGAATGATAATAAGGAGATAATAATAAGTAAAGAAAATAAGTACTTAAACAAATAAATGAAGTAATGAACTTGCTGAAAAAAAGAATTGATGTTTGTAAATAAATAGAGTAACAATAACTATAGTTGTAACTACTAAAAAGGGGTATTGAAAAAGAATATGAATAAAATAGTGGCAAATGAATCAATTAACGACGGAATGAAAATAAATAGATGAGAAGAAATATACTAAGGATATTACCAAAACTGAAAATAAGTTATATGAAAGTAAGGGGAACTGCTGGGATGCAATTTATAATAATGAGAAGAGGTAAGAAGGCAATATGATTCTGAGAGGGTATTTAAAGTAACGCAAGAGTTACCATTTTCTAAGAGTGTAGAAAGCTACGGCACCACTCAATAATTATTATGATGGGCAGGGGCCAACGAGCACTGTACCATGCACGGGGTGAATGGTCGGGTGAGGATTAGGTTAGAATAGTGCCACTCACAGCTGATATGCATTCACCGTGCCATTTAAAGTTAGGGAGGAATTGATAACCCCAATTAAGGAATCCACAGGAACAGGAGAAACCCCAGAGAAAAGAAGAAATCAGTTGGTAACCACTTATATAAAGGAAATGAAGAAAAAATAATATATTTTGTAGATTCGCCCAAGAAGAAAAAGAAGTTGTAAATAAATGATTATATAATAACACAGCTTATGAAAACTCATCAAAACCCAATACCTGAAACCATAATGAAGAAGATAATGAAAATAAGATTTAAAATACAATGTAGAAGAAAAGGTTTTATTAACAAACAGGCATTTGCCAAGTTCTACGAAAGAAATTGCAAGGATGATTCAGAAGACATTATTGAAAGAAGTACTTATGAGATAAATCAGCTTATTTGAGCAATCTGTTTATTACTAAAATAACCCGTTTTCTGGGGGGTATTATTTTACATGACATTTTGCCATGCCATTTTAACATAAATATGCTTTAATTATCTTACCCAAAAGTACCAAGAAACATAAGAGTTTCAAGAAATAAGTGATTAAAGACTTAATTAAATATTGTTTATTTTATTGTTTAATTCATGATAACGAAGACAATAATAATTATGTTTATCACAGTTAAAATAACGTCAATAATGATAAGTAAGGAGGACCATGTTAAGGAACTTGCTTATGAAATTTTGTTATATTTATAAAAACTATAAATTTATAAATACAGTAAGTTAAGGGGAATTGTTATATATTACTAAGAGTTATTAGTAATTAGTTTGGGTTACATTAATTAATATTATATATGATAGTGTTAATAACACTAATGTTTATCTTAACAAGAAAGTACCGTACCAAAATAATAGTAATAGATTTTTGTAATAGGCATATTGAGCTTAGACAGTTAAGGTATATGAATAAGAATTTCTATTAAAATGATAATGAAACAATGTCAGGTTATGTTATAGGATTACTAAATGTGTCAAATAAGTTTAATAATGTGAAAAGTACAAGCAGAACTAATAATAAATAAGTTTGGAACAAATAAAATAAACAGTGTAAATTGATAACTCAAGAAATATATAACAGAAGATAGTCAAAAGTGGTGTCAAAAAAATAATCAGTGTTTCGTCAGAAGATCAAAGCTCTTATAAAAAAAGGTATATCTGTTTAAAGAAAATGAAAGATAAAATAGTAAGAGTTTGTTTATGTTAATGCTATGATATCACCAGGGTGACATAATATGTTACATTAGAAACCAATAGAAGAGCTGAGATAGGCCTTAGCAACTAAAATGTTAAAATAAATGAAATAAGAATTGTATTATTGGATCTGAAAGAGAAAGGTTGAATTAAACACCAGATAGTGACTAATTTAAATTATTAGACATTTTATATCAGTGGACCTAAATAAAAAAGTTAAATAATCATCCTCAACCAGACTAAATAGAAGAATTAAGTGCTACATTACTAGAAAGAAGTAAACCAATGAATCTCTGAAAAAATACAATCAATTACACAGGAAGAGAAGTATATTTTGATGTATAATTAAACTGAACTATTCCATTATAGGCCTAGGCCATAGTTTCCAAAGACTGATTACACTTTTAAGAAGAACAATTTGGAACTTTTACTGAGAACAATATTAATGAATAATCTTACCATCAGTATGAAAAAACTATTAGTGTAGAGTATTATTATAATATAAAGTGAACTAGATCTAAAAAAACATTAACTAACATAACCTAAACACTGAACATTGTTAAACTATTCATATAATGCTGTTAAGGTACTTTGTAATTATGGTAATTATCGACTTTCTGGGCCGCGCTGGTATTGGAGTGACATATTATTTTTTCTATTCTTCGATGTTATATAAACACGCGAAAAATAATTTAAAACGGTGGTCGAACCTATTTACGGAGAAAAAAAATAACTTATTACTTCCATAAGAACGCATGCAATGGTGAATGAGCGCCATATTGACTGTGTAGACAGTGAGCCGAATTTGACTGGAAATCATGTTGATGCGTTTTCAAAACAAATTTACATGATACTTACATGTTCAAAATTGCGTTGAGCCCACCCCGAGTTTATTATTAGTAACCTCGGAGGCCGGAGACTAAAGCATGTGCGGTGAGCCGGCTACCCAAAATCACTCTCAGTGGTGGATACTGTAGGAAACTGATGAGCCGGCCACCCAAGAGTCCGAAATGTAATGCTTTGCGTTGTAGGCAATTGAATTACATTAAGGCAAAATGTAGTGGTGATCCCACTAACTACTCAGTTAATATGGCGCTCATTCACCTTTGCATGCGTTCTTATGAGAGTAAATATTTTTTGTTTCTCCGTAAATAGGTTCGACCGGCGTTTAAAATTATTTTTCGCATGTTTGTATAACACCGAAGAATAGAAAAAAGAATATGTCACTCCAATACCAGCGCGGCCCAGAAAGTCGATAATTACCAGATACCGTAATTATTTATAATCCCATGTATTTTGGTACTTTTCCTCTAATAACTGTTGTTTATATCGTAGTCAAAAGAACCTAATGTAACACAATCTATTTGTATTTTATTTAATAAATATAAATGTGTGCCTTGAGATATAAGAATCAATACTGCTACTGCTGCCATACTGAGCATATGTAAAGAACAGCCGGTTATATTTTTGTTAATGATTATATATGTTATTTAAAAAACAATTTAAAGAAAATAATAAAAGGATTTTGAGTGTAATAAATACAGATAAAAGGTTTATTCGTTTCTTTATTTAATCAATACAAAATGGGTATGATATTCTAAACAATATATCTGGGACTGTGAATTGGCTTCAGCAATTAGATTAAGTTGGCAACACTCCTCATTTGAAAGAAATGGCAGACTATTCAAATCTGCTTTGATGAGCTTTAGTTATCACATTCATCTCTTAAAGAAAAGATTAAAAGAGATTTAATAGTAGCTGATAAAGAAACCATATAATATAATTTTTTTAATAAAAATTAATAATTAATTAAATATCACTATTGTTTGACGACTCGGAACACTAAGTTTTTTATAAGTAAAATCGTAAAGGTTTACCTTACAGCCTAAACCGGCTTTCACCAGTTTAGGCTGTAAGGTAAATCTTTACGATTCTACTTATAAAAAACTTAGTGTTCCAAGTCGTCACACAATAGTGATATTTAGTTACATAATGGACACGTCATGGACAACAAAATCCAAGAATGTAATAATTAATATTTTACAAATAAATTTTATTTGCAACCGGTGATTGCAAATTGGCGCTCAACAAATATTACCCTGACCAGATACTCATCCTAAAAACTATTAACAAGTATACACATTAAATAACCAGAATATAATAAAGATAAGAAGGAAATTATACGTTACAGAATTGACGCCAACAACGTGTGGCATAAAGAACCCGTAGAGTCTATTTATAACGTTACAGAATTGGAGCCCAACTAGTGAGGCTAGAGCTAGAATAACTTTGTATTATTATTATAAGGGTTATAGCAATTTCTACTCTAGTGGCGGCTACGGTTAAACAACAGAGATGTCAAGGAGAAGAGCAACTTCACGTAAACGTATGGAAGAAGAAGAAATAGAATTAAATCTGGAAGACAAGGAAGCAACAACAGTTGGAGAAGTAGAAGTATTGGTAAGAGAGACCCCAATAACAGTGACTGATGAAATGGAAACAGTGGTAAGGGATACACCAGGGACCAACCAGGTAAACCTATATGAAAGGAAGACATGAGCATGCAGGTGATGTTGAGAATTCTAATGGAAGGGAATAACAAAGCCAGCGAAACATTATTGAAACAAATAAATGAAAAAATGGATAGTAACAGTGAAACATTAAAGAAACAAATGAGGGAAGATAATGAAACATTATTAAAACAAAATAATGAGGAATTAAAGAAACAAATGAAGGAAGATATGGGAAAAATGGACAAGAAAATGGACAGTAACAGTGAAACACTTAACAAGAAAATGGACAGTAACAGTGAAACATTAAAGAAACAAATGAGGGAAGATAGTGAAGAATTAAAGAGGCAAATCGAAAGTAATAATGAAACATTACAACAACAGTTGAACGAGGATATTAGGCAAAGTAATGAAGAATTAAAAGGACTATTGAAGGAAGAGAGTGAGAAAAATAAAGAGGAATTAAAACAGCAGTTAGAAGAGTATAAAGAAGAAATAAGGAATAGAATTACAGAAACTAATCAGAAGGTTGAGAAAACCGAGGGAAATTTAAGTCAATTACCGGTACGCGAAGAGGTGAGAAACAAAATAATTGAAGTGGAAGATAACAGTAAAACTAGTATTGGAATACTGCAAAAAGATACGCAGGAACAATTTGAGATAATACAAAATAAAGTAGACGAAAGATACAATCAGGTTGAAACCAAGGTAGGGCAGGTACAAAGTCAAGTGACCGACAACAGGGAGACAATAGAAGAAATCCAACAGAGGGATATAAACAACCTTAAGGAAGCGATAGAGGTACTAAAACATAGACCAATAAACTATGTACCTACACTTATAGGAGAAAACAAAGAAGTTACAAATTTTAAAGAATATCGTCAGAACCCTCTAGAATTTTTGGAGAGGCTAGAAGAAGGTTTGAATAGAACCAAAGAAAGTCGTTGGCAAATAATAAAGAATCTCCTCGATGATAGTTTTAAAAATATTAATGATAACTGGTGGAAAGCAGTAAGAAATTAAATTACCAATTATAATGAATTTAAATAAATTTTTAAAGTAAAGTATTGGTCTGAGTCCATCCAAAATATAGTTAGGGACAATTTGAGCACTGGCAGATATGATGCTGGAAGAGGACAGACACTGACTGCTTATTTTTTGGGTGAAGTCTGGGTAGCCCGACATTTACAACTAAAAATCCCTGAAGAGTGTCTCATAGCCAAATTGTCATATCATTTTGGAGAAGATATTGTACGTGCTCGTCGATGCGGACAAATAAAAACTATTGGAGAGATGGAGGCTCTTTTAGAAGGTTTTGAGAGGGAAAATTATTATTACAAGACTCGAAGAAGAACCGAGGATTGGAATGATAGGAACAAGGAACAACCACATGACAATCGACAGCCAATAAACCACTTACGGACAGATGGATATAATAGAAACCCGAATGACAGGTGATTTCAAGGAAGACATCAGGACTGTAATCAGGAACAAAATTAGGATAGACGAGATGGGAGAAACAACGACAACAGACGACAATGGAATGATAATGGTGAAGAATATCGGAGGTCCAGAAGTGGGGATAGAAATAGAGACATACCCTCTGGAAATCCACCAAATAACAATCAGTGAACCAATCAAGCCCAAGTAAACTATATAATGGCGGAGGAGATTGATTCGAGGAGACACGATGAACAGCGACAAAGAAAGGTGGACAAACGAGTTAACTGTTCGGAAAACCAAGGACATGATCCTGGCCCCAGTAATAAAGATGAAAGAAGATATACCTATGACAACATTGAAATGTATGGGAGTGATCCACAATGGGGCAATCTCATAGCAAGATTTGTAGACGAGTTCAACAGACAAAATCCACGGGAAAAACGTAATAGTGGGGCAATCCGGATTGAAGATAATACCGAAAATGGTTAAACGGATTCAACACAAACTATAGAGAAAGGGACTGATTGTATGATTACCGACAAGGCAAACTATTGGAGAAATGAGACAGAAAAATAATGATAATTGTAATAACAAATGAAGATTCAGAAAACATAAACAAATAAAACCCAAAATTCTAAAATAAGTAAGATCATCTTACAGGATACTTCAGAGGAATTATTTTGAATCAATTAAGAAAAGAATATAACGGTTAAGAATGATAATAAGGAGATAATAATAAGTAAAGAAAATAAGTACTTAAACAAATAAATGAAGTAATGAACTTGCTGAAAAAAAGAATTGATGTTTGTAAATAAATAGAGTAACAATAACTATAGTTGTAACTACTAAAAAGGGGTATTGAAAAAGAATATGAATAAAATAGTGGCAAATGAATCAATTAACGACGGAATGAAAATAAATAGATGAGAAGAAATATACTAAGGATATTACCAAAACTGAAAATAAGTTATATGAAAGTAAGGGGAACTGCTGGGATGCAATTTATAATAATGAGAAGAGGTAAGAAGGCAATATGATTCTGAGAGGGTATTTAAAGTAACGCAAGAGTTACCATTTTCTAAGAGTGTAGAAAGCTACGGCACCACTCAATAATTATTATGATGGGCAGGGGCCAACGAGCACTGTACCATGCACGGGGTGAATGGTCGGGTGAGGATTAGGTTAGAATAGTGCCACTCACAGCTGATATGCATTCACCGTGCCATTTAAAGTTAGGGAGGAATTGATAACCCCAATTAAGGAATCCACAGGAACAGGAGAAACCCCAGAGAAAAGAAGAAATCAGTTGGTAACCACTTATATAAAGGAAATGAAGAAAAAATAATATATTTTGTAGATTCGCCCAAGAAGAAAAAGAAGTTGTAAATAAATGATTATATAATAACACAGCTTATGAAAACTCATCAAAACCCAATACCTGAAACCATAATGAAGAAGATAATGAAAATAAGATTTAAAATACAATGTAGAAGAAAAGGTTTTATTAACAAACAGGCATTTGCCAAGTTCTACGAAAGAAATTGCAAGGATGATTCAGAAGACATTATTGAAAGAAGTACTTATGAGATAAATCAGCTTATTTGAGCAATCTGTTTATTACTAAAATAACCCGTTTTCTGGGGGGTATTATTTTACATGACATTTTGCCATGCCATTTTAACATAAATATGCTTTAATTATCTTACCCAAAAGTACCAAGAAACATAAGAGTTTCAAGAAATAAGTGATTAAAGACTTAATTAAATATTGTTTATTTTATTGTTTAATTCATGATAACGAAGACAATAATAATTATGTTTATCACAGTTAAAATAACGTCAATAATGATAAGTAAGGAGGACCATGTTAAGGAACTTGCTTATGAAATTTTGTTATATTTATAAAAACTATAAATTTATAAATACAGTAAGTTAAGGGGAATTGTTATATATTACTAAGAGTTATTAGTAATTAGTTTGGGTTACATTAATTAATATTATATATGATAGTGTTAATAACACTAATGTTTATCTTAACAAGAAAGTACCGTACCAAAATAATAGTAATAGATTTTTGTAATAGGCATATTGAGCTTAGACAGTTAAGGTATATGAATAAGAATTTCTATTAAAATGATAATGAAACAATGTCAGGTTATGTTATAGGATTACTAAATGTGTCAAATAAGTTTAATAATGTGAAAAGTACAAGCAGAACTAATAATAAATAAGTTTGGAACAAATAAAATAAACAGTGTAAATTGATAACTCAAGAAATATATAACAGAAGATAGTCAAAAGTGGTGTCAAAAAAATAATCAGTGTTTCGTCAGAAGATCAAAGCTCTTATAAAAAAAGGTATATCTGTTTAAAGAAAATGAAAGATAAAATAGTAAGAGTTTGTTTATGTTAATGCTATGATATCACCAGGGTGACATAATATGTTACATTAGAAACCAATAGAAGAGCTGAGATAGGCCTTAGCAACTAAAATGTTAAAATAAATGAAATAAGAATTGTATTATTGGATCTGAAAGAGAAAGGTTGAATTAAACACCAGATAGTGACTAATTTAAATTATTAGACATTTTATATCAGTGGACCTAAATAAAAAAGTTAAATAATCATCCTCAACCAGACTAAATAGAAGAATTAAGTGCTACATTACTAGAAAGAAGTAAACCAATGAATCTCTGAAAAAATACAATCAATTACACAGGAAGAGAAGTATATTTTGATGTATAATTAAACTGAACTATTCCATTATAGGCCTAGGCCATAGTTTCCAAAGACTGATTACACTTTTAAGAAGAACAATTTGGAACTTTTACTGAGAACAATATTAATGAATAATCTTACCATCAGTATGAAAAAACTATTAGTGTAGAGTATTATTATAATATAAAGTGAACTAGATCTAAAAAAACATTAACTAACATAACCTAAACACTGAACATTGTTAAACTATTCATATAATGCTGTTAAGGTACTTTGTAATTATGGTAATTATCGACTTTCTGGGCCGCGCTGGTATTGGAGTGACATATTATTTTTTCTATTCTTCGATGTTATATAAACACGCGAAAAATAATTTAAAACGGTGGTCGAACCTATTTACGGAGAAAAAAAATAACTTATTACTTCCATAAGAACGCATGCAATGGTGAATGAGCGCCATATTGACTGTGTAGACAGTGAGCCGAATTTGACTGGAAATCATGTTGATGCGTTTTCAAAACAAATTTACATGATACTTACATGTTCAAAATTGCGTTGAGCCCACCCCGAGTTTATTATTAGTAACCTCGGAGGCCGGAGACTAAAGCATGTGCGGTGAGCCGGCTACCCAAAATCACTCTCAGTGGTGGATACTGTAGGAAACTGATGAGCCGGCCACCCAAGAGTCCGAAATGTAATGCTTTGCGTTGTAGGCAATTGAATTACATTAAGGCAAAATGTAGTGGTGATCCCACTAACTACTCAGTTAATATGGCGCTCATTCACCTTTGCATGCGTTCTTATGAGAGTAAATATTTTTTGTTTCTCCGTAAATAGGTTCGACCGGCGTTTAAAATTATTTTTCGCATGTTTGTATAACACCGAAGAATAGAAAAAAGAATATGTCACTCCAATACCAGCGCGGCCCAGAAAGTCGATAATTACCAGATACCGTAATTATTTATAATCCCATGTATTTTGGTACTTTTCCTCTAATAACTGTTGTTTATATCGTAGTCAAAAGAACCTAATGTAACACAATCTATTTGTATTTTATTTAATAAATATAAATGTGTGCCTTGAGATATAAGAATCAATACTGCTACTGCTGCCATACTGAGCATATGTAAAGAACAGCCGGTTATATTTTTGTTAATGATTATATATGTTATTTAAAAAACAATTTAAAGAAAATAATAAAAGGATTTTGAGTGTAATAAATACAGATAAAAGGTTTATTCGTTTCTTTATTTAATCAATACAAAATGGGTATGATATTCTAAACAATATATCTGGGACTGTGAATTGGCTTCAGCAATTAGATTAAGTTGGCAACACTCCTCATTTGAAAGAAATGGCAGACTATTCAAATCTGCTTTGATGAGCTTTAGTTATCACATTCATCTCTTAAAGAAAAGATTAAAAGAGATTTAATAGTAGCTGATAAAGAAACCATATAATATAATTTTTTTAATAAAAATTAATAATTAATTAAATATCACTATTGTTTGACGACTCGGAACACTAAGTTTTTTATAAGTAAAATCGTAAAGGTTTACCTTACAGCCTAAACCGGCTTTCACCAGTTTAGGCTGTAAGGTAAATCTTTACGATTCTACTTATAAAAAACTTAGTGTTCCAAGTCGTCACACAATAGTGATATTTAGTTACATAATGGACACGTCATGGACAACGAAATCCAAGAATGTAATAATTAATATTTTACAAATAAATTTTATTTGCAACCGGTGATTGCAAATTGGCGCTCAACAAATATTACCCTGACCAGATACTCATCCTAAAAACTATTAACAAGTATACACATTAAATAACCAGAATATAATAAAGATAAGAAGGAAATTATACGTTACAGAATTGACGCCAACAACGTGTGGCATAAAGAACCCGTAGAGTCTATTTATAACGTTACAGAATTGGAGCCCAACTAGTGAGGCTAGAGCTAGAATAACTTTGTATTATTATTATAAGGGTTATAGCAATTTCTACTCTAGTGGCGGCTACGGTTAAACAACAGAGATGTCAAGGAGAAGAGCAACTTCACGTAAACGTATGGAAGAAGAAGAAATAGAATTAAATCTGGAAGACAAGGAAGCAACAACAGTTGGAGAAGTAGAAGTATTGGTAAGAGAGACCCCAATAACAGTGACTGATGAAATGGAAACAGTGGTAAGGGATACACCAGGGACCAACCAGGTAAACCTATATGAAAGGAAGACATGAGCATGCAGGTGATGTTGAGAATTCTAATGGAAGGGAATAACAAAGCCAGCGAAACATTATTGAAACAAATAAATGAAAAAATGGATAGTAACAGTGAAACATTAAAGAAACAAATGAGGGAAGATAATGAAACATTATTAAAACAAAATAATGAGGAATTAAAGAAACAAATGAAGGAAGATATGGGAAAAATGGACAAGAAAATGGACAGTAACAGTGAAACACTTAACAAGAAAATGGACAGTAACAGTGAAACATTAAAGAAACAAATGAGGGAAGATAGTGAAGAATTAAAGAGGCAAATCGAAAGTAATAATGAAACATTACAACAACAGTTGAACGAGGATATTAGGCAAAGTAATGAAGAATTAAAAGGACTATTGAAGGAAGAGAGTGAGAAAAATAAAGAGGAATTAAAACAGCAGTTAGAAGAGTATAAAGAAGAAATAAGGAATAGAATTACAGAAACTAATCAGAAGGTTGAGAAAACCGAGGGAAATTTAAGTCAATTACCGGTACGCGAAGAGGTGAGAAACAAAATAATTGAAGTGGAAGATAACAGTAAAACTAGTATTGGAATACTGCAAAAAGATACGCAGGAACAATTTGAGATAATACAAAATAAAGTAGACGAAAGATACAATCAGGTTGAAACCAAGGTAGGGCAGGTACAAAGTCAAGTGACCGACAACAGGGAGACAATAGAAGAAATCCAACAGAGGGATATAAACAACCTTAAGGAAGCGATAGAGGTACTAAAACATAGACCAATAAACTATGTACCTACACTTATAGGAGAAAACAAAGAAGTTACAAATTTTAAAGAATATCGTCAGAACCCTCTAGAATTTTTGGAGAGGCTAGAAGAAGGTTTGAATAGAACCAAAGAAAGTCGTTGGCAAATAATAAAGAATCTCCTCGATGATAGTTTTAAAAATATTAATGATAACTGGTGGAAAGCAGTAAGAAATTAAATTACCAATTATAATGAATTTAAATAAATTTTTAAAGTAAAGTATTGGTCTGAGTCCATCCAAAATATAGTTAGGGACAATTTGAGCACTGGCAGATATGATGCTGGAAGAGGACAGACACTGACTGCTTATTTTTTGGGTGAAGTCTGGGTAGCCCGACATTTACAACTAAAAATCCCTGAAGAGTGTCTCATAGCCAAATTGTCATATCATTTTGGAGAAGATATTGTACGTGCTCGTCGATGCGGACAAATAAAAACTATTGGAGAGATGGAGGCTCTTTTAGAAGGTTTTGAGAGGGAAAATTATTATTACAAGACTCGAAGAAGAACCGAGGATTGGAATGATAGGAACAAGGAACAACCACATGACAATCGACAGCCAATAAACCACTTACGGACAGATGGATATAATAGAAACCCGAATGACAGGTGATTTCAAGGAAGACATCAGGACTGTAATCAGGAACAAAATTAGGATAGACGAGATGGGAGAAACAACGACAACAGACGACAATGGAATGATAATGGTGAAGAATATCGGAGGTCCAGAAGTGGGGATAGAAATAGAGACATACCCTCTGGAAATCCACCAAATAACAATCAGTGAACCAATCAAGCCCAAGTAAACTATATAATGGCGGAGGAGATTGATTCGAGGAGACACGATGAACAGCGACAAAGAAAGGTGGACAAACGAGTTAACTGTTCGGAAAACCAAGGACATGATCCTGGCCCCAGTAATAAAGATGAAAGAAGATATACCTATGACAACATTGAAATGTATGGGAGTGATCCACAATGGGGCAATCCCATAGCAAGATTTGTAGACGAGTTCAACAGACAAAATCCACGGGAAAAACGTAATAGTGGGGCAATCCGGATTGAAGATGATACCGAAAATGGTTAAACGGATTCAACACAAACTATAGAGAAAGGGACTGATTGTATGATTACCGAGCAGGCAAACTATTGGAGAAATGAGACGGAAAAATAATGATAATTGTAATAACAAATGAAGATTCAGAAAACATAAACAAATAAAACCCAAAATTCTAAAATAAGTAAGATCATCTTACAGGATACTTCAGAGGAATTATTTTGAATCAATTAAGAAAAGAATATAACGGTTAAGAATGATAATAAGGAGATAATAATAAGTAAAGAAAATAAGTACTTAAACAAATAAATGAAGTAATGAATTGCTGAAAAAAAGAATTGATGTTTGTAAATAAATAGAGTAACAATAACTATAGTTGTAACTACTAAAAAGGGGTATTGAAAAAGAATATGAATAAAATAGTGGCAAATGAATCAATTAACGACGGAATGAAAATAAATAGATGAGAAGAAATATACTAAGGATATTACCAAAACTGAAAATAAGTTATATGAAAGTAAGGGGAACTGCTGGGATGCAATTTATAATAATGAGAAGAGGTAAGAAGGCAATATGATTCTGAGAGGGTATTTAAAGTAACGCAAGAGTTACCATTTTCTAAGAGTGTAGAAAGCTACGGCACCACTCAATAATTATTATGATGGGCAGGGGCCAACGAGCACTGTACCATGCACGGGGTGAATGGTCGGGTGAGGATTAGGTTAGAATAGTGCCACTCACAGCTGATATGCATTCACCGTGCCATTTAAAGTTAGGGAGGAATTGATAACCCCAATTAAGGAATCCACAGGAACAGGAGAAACCCCAGAGAAAAGAAGAAATCAGTTGGTAACCACTTATATAAAGGAAATGAAGAAAAAATAATATATTTTGTAGATTCGCCCAAGAAGAAAAAGAATGTAGCGGGTCAATTTTGGGTCCTTTTATTTACTACTGGTAATGGGTCTGAAAGGAGAGGGTTTTATTTTATACAAAAAAAAAAAAAAAAAAAAAAAGAAGAATGAATTTTGTTTGGACATCCTTGACGGTCACTCAAACATGCTTGTTGGACACCCTGTATTAAGATCCGTGCCAGTCCGAGTAAGGCACAAAGCGATAATGATGGAATGTGACTGTAAATGTGCGCCCGTGCGCCGTTGGCGATAATCTCGACACCAAACTCAACAACCGAACGGAACAACACGTGACTAATTAGACTGGCCACGTGAGTGCCGCAGCCAATCACAACTCGAGCTGACGGAAGTAGGCAACAAGTACCTGTTACGTTCTCGGTGACGGCACGGTCGACTTCAAGTAGAGACGCCATACAGTCAACAGGACGCCAACTCCAGTAACCGACGCTCACAGTTTTGGTTTCGGGCCCGGTCGGTAGTGTTATAAAATGTAATTAATCCAGTAGGACCGACCGGGACCCAAGAAATTAATCCACCACAGTGAAAAATTTGTGACATTGTAGGCAGTAAAACGATTCAGTACAGACCTTTTGGAAGCGCGGAACAATGCCACGTGTTTGGTCGGCCTCGTTCTAGTGCGGTTCCCTGAGTTAAAACGAAAATTTTTAAGATGTTGAGGGGTTAATAAATAGTGTGTATAAATGTGTGAGTGCATTGCAGGCTGGGCAGTCTAGTAGTAAGTAATAGAATGTAAATATAATTGGATAAAACATAGTGTAAAAGTGTACGAAAATTCTAAAGTCAAGTTGTTAAAAGATTAATAGCATAAATATTTTGTTGGTAATTGCTCATTAAAAAATAATGATTCTCTTTGAAATAATGGGTTAGTCTAAGTTATTTCGTCGTTGCCACTTCCTCATTTCTGTGGAAAAAATTCGTCTAACGAAATCGGGGGTTTTCTGAGTTTTATTACAGTCAGATCGCGGGATTTTTTATAAGGGCAAGAGTGTATAAGTTTTCGATATTTATTGTGTATCCATTCTTCAGGACAGAACAATAAAAACGAAGATAAATAATAGGGTCTTAGGGAATAGCCAGCGGCAAAATGTAACTTCCGTCACCGCACGTGTACTATATTTCGGTGTCCGATGTGTACAACTGTTTTCTTCACAAGTAACTAATGCCAGCTTATGGAGGTTATGTACGACAATGTAACTTCAATAAAATTTACTTTGTAAGTGTACATTAAAAGGGTGTATTTATTGGAAGTACAGAAATTAGTTTACATTTATCGCATATAATTACGGTACGGTACAGAGACAATTTTGGGAGGTTGTGGCTACGTTTGACAATATAACTTAACCTTTTACATTTTTAAAATGAATTAGACTTAACAAACGTTTCCTTAGTTAGTGTACATTCAAAGGCTGTATTTATTGTATGGATAAAAGGCTGTATATAACATTAACAGCTGTATTTATTCGAAGTAAGTAATGCCAGCTTATGGAGGTTACGTACGACTACAATTAGAAGGTTCAATTTGTTTAATTAATTGTATTAAGAGTTAGTTATGTTTAAATATGTTTTGTGTGTAATAATGTTAGTAATATTGCTATTAAGAATATTGTGCTATTATAAATTGTCAAAGAAGAAAAAGGTTGTAAGAAAATAGACACACTGTTATGTATAAAATACCATAGATACCTAAATTAGGCTCAGACACACTAAATAGATTTTAATCAGTCAACAAAATTTGGCAAACTAAGGAAAAAATTACTACTATGGAATGTAAACCAGTTTGTAATAAGTAATAATCCCATCAATCAATGTAATCCCAGCAATAAAGGCACAACTCTAAAGTTGCATGTCTACAATTCCTGTTTTAAGGTAATATTAGTGTTGGAATATAAGTCGTCCAATGTGCGTGTGTTTTGGCTTCGATTTTCAGTTGATTTTTACTGTTTTTCACACTAGTACGTCCTTCACACCAGTCATAAATAAATTTTATTATTGTTCTCAGGGGTAATCTGGACCCCTCTAAAAATGTGTCCTTGTGAACTGGCTTATACTCACGGCAAGTCTTCTTATTGCAACACCAACGCTGTTGCTGCCCAAGCGCTAAAATCATATCATGTCCATTACCACACTGACGAGGATTGTGAACCAAACCTTTTTCTCGAAGAAAAGAAAGTGCATCGTCTTCTGTACCAATAACACTTGACAGTTCATCGTAGCTAATCATAATTAATGTGAAACTCCCAACACAACACTGATTTAAAATGTAACAAATTCGGTGAACAAGCATGATAACCTTTTCGGTTAATGCCATCGTAACAACACAATAATTTTACCACGTGCTGTACAAATGGCATTTGGTCTTTGGCTATTCTAAGCAAAATTCAAGAGCTTTAGGAAAAAACAGGTAACTTTTAAAACAAATTTAAAGACTCTCTGTATTAAATTTAAAGTCTACTAAAATTAACAACACATGTTATTTCAAAAGGACAGTGAATAACTCAAAAGGATACCAAGTCATTCTTACTACTGTTCAGGTGCAGTATGTACACCAGAGGCAGATTTATGCATAGGCAAAGTAGGGAACTGGCGGCAAATTTTGTAAAGGTCGTTGTTGTTTTTATACCTAAGAGATGTTTCAAATGCCGCTTCATTTCGTCTCAATATGATAAGAAGCTTTTAAAAATATATATTGTTTAGTAACAAGGCTTATTACATAAAGAGAATAGTTCATCATTTACTTCTGATCTGTATATGAAGTAGGCCCTGCATTGTTTTTCACAATTACATTTATATACATTATATATGTGATACTTCCGTTATATTAATTATTTAACATTAATTTGTTTACATTCAAATTCCGAAAATCCTTTACCGACTCTGTAATTTGCCGTGAGTGAATGTCAAAAGATGCCACTAGCCGCTAACACACACTATGAGCATAGTATAATTTCATACCCAACTCTAGTGTCACTTGAGCTTCGACCTGCCGAGGAGGCAAATAAGAGGTCTACACATACAGTAGTACGTGTCCGTTAAACACCTGTTGTATTTTACATAAATCGTTAAATATTGTAACGATCAGACTCTTATCGTCTCTGTAAAAGTGTGTTTTGTGTGTGTTCACCTCACACGTTGTAGTCGTTACTTTACGTTTACTTCCTTACTTTTGGTTACGCTGACGATGTCCGTCGCGATCTCACGAATTACCATTACAATATCGCGCGAGTGTGAACCTTACCTGTCCTTTAATATATAATTGTATTTCCCGGGTGGCGCCAAATTGTTTAAACAAAAACAATTAAAAATATGAAAGTCGAGCGGTCGTTCTGGACGGTATGGGCTGATTCGAATTCCCCTCGCAATTTGCGGGCGTATGAATCTAGCTAGTAGTTCGCCGTGTTGCCGACGTCTAATGCTTGCCGTCAATTTCGCTCGTCGCTAAAGTACACAAATCAGATAATGCAATTTACCATGAAATAAAGAACGGTGGTTACAACTCTGTACTAGTTTATTAACTTGTAATTATCTGTTATTCAATAATATACAAAATTATATATGGTTATTAAACAAAGTTGCTTCGGCAATAAAAAGACAATTATTCTCAGGTTGGCGAACGGTGATTTAGAACGATTTTACTTCGACATGGCGCCGACAAATGTTTATTTTCTATCGATCATTAAATGCGAGTTCTTTTGGATACGAAAAAAATATTAATATGATTATAATAAAGTACACTAACTTACATTGATGGTACTTATATACTATTAGGTTTAATTACAAAGTTCGCAATTTATACCCAGGTTATTTTCCGGTTTCTTACAAGTTTAGTTTTTTATTTTTAATTAATCCTTGAAAGAAATTTGATTATCAGTTTGTAGTGAGAGTTAATTGTGTTGTGAGAAAAAGTTAATAAGAATTTATTCCATAAATTCGGGTAATTCAGCAATACTTATCAAATCTGTTGAATTAGGGTGCACAGTTACTCAGTTCGAAATAGGTTGGGTCCTTTTGATCATCAATCTTCCATCATTTATGAATTTAATGACGCCTGGCTTCTTTTTCGGATAAGGTGGTTTAAATAATTAATTTAGAAATTAAATATCTGGTCTGTGGTCTCGGTTGAATGGACTAGTTCTTCATCAGACTTCTTGCGTCTTCATGTTATAAATTTTGATTGCTTTTTTACTGTTTTAAATTAAAATTGAGTCGATTACGGTTTGGCGTCTGTAGGTCTTGAGCGTCAATAATGAACTAACAATTTTTAACGGAATAATAATAAATAACGTTCCGTTGTTATGGCAGCTGTCTGTCTCCTCATTGGCTGTATACATCTGTATCTATTGTTATGATATTTGAATTTTAATTCAAAATGACTAAATATTCTGATTACTATTATTCTTCTGTCTTCTTATCTATGTATGAGATATTATCACAACTGTTTATATTTTCTTTCAAAGATCATTTTGACATCCCACAAAGCTGGGTTTGTTAATGTATTAAAGTTTTGACAATAATGTTAATATTATTTAATTAGATTTCTTTCTTATTTTATGTATTTAATTTAACTTCTACATCTTAATATGATTCACTAATTGTACTTAACTAGTTACTTGCCCTGGATTTTCTAATACAATGTTAATTTCTTATAATTTGTTGATTTTAGATTTATACAGTTAGGCATTTTATGGGCCTAAGTAGTAATTGGCTATATCTTCTTATTTTACACACATTAAAGATTATTTTACATTTACATATGTTTTGCTTGGTGTCACTTATGACTTGTTTACCTTTTGAATTAATTTGGGCTGTTTTATAATAATTGTATGTTCTTATTACTTTACCAAAATCATGGCCTGTCTATTATTCTCTAATTTCTTTTCCTGTATTATTATGTTTGTAAGAATTTATCTCTTTACTTATCTATATTGCCATTTTTTTATAACTTGTCTATCATTTAATATTACTTATATAACATAACACAAAATTTATGTTTATGGTCTGTATACTTTTTTCAGCCATATTCCTTCTCATAAACTTAATTGAACAAATCCTTTAACATTTACTATGCTAATCTTGTTTATATTTAGTTTATTCTTAACTATTTTGGTGATTAACATTATAACACCATTTATTTTATCTCACTAATTATCCCTTTGAACATAGGATGTTTTACTTATTTTTGCACTTATATTCTTTAATATATTTTTCTTCTAAACTTTACTATATATTTTTTCTCTACCTAACCATTGTAACACTAATATTTTTAATCATTATGGGATTTTTACCCTGAATACCACTGTATTCCTAATCTACAACACTCTTAATTCTAATAACAATAATATTCTTATTCTTTGGTAATTTTCACCATTAAACTGTAGTGTTTATCACTGGTTTTAGGTGTCTATACCTATCTGTAGGGTTTTCTATTTATTTAGGGTTTACACTGGCACTTTGCACTTTTTATGGTACTTGAGTGTTACTAGTGGTTATTCCCTAATATTGTGATGGTACAATTCTGGTGCAATACTGAATTTATAAAAACATGGTACATAAGATCATAATTATTGTATTCATGTATTTTTAACAATTATTTGGTAATAATTATTTAAATATTTCATAATCCCTGTAAAGTTTTGGTGAGTGGACTATATAACAATTTTATAAAACGCAAATGTGAATTGACAGGAGTCCGACCGTTTTCATTGCAAAACGACAAACACAGCAAAAAAACGTATGTAACAAATAGCGAAAAGTGCCTAGCCCTGATGACGTCAGTGGTAAGGAATGCATATTTCCGTAAACAACTCAAGGCTTGGCTATATGAACAAAAGCCTGATGACGTCGCTTTTGCCCCACCTACGCAATGTGAAACAAAGACTCTGGGTCATTTCATCCTGAAGTGTGAACGCAGCCGGCCGGCAAGAAGTTCACAAACTGAATTTTAACTTTTACACCACCAAAAGTGGTTAATTAACTATCTAAAATATCAGAAATGTTGGGGCGGTAAGAACTTGAACAGGTGTCATCGGCCGATGGATCGTCAAGAAACGGTGTGTGTATAGAATCTGCCCAAAGTGTTTTCGTGGGCAGACACGACGGTGTGGGCCCGAAAAGCGATGTAAAGAAGGAACAGATTGTGCACGATCGACGACCCTAGCAGTGCGGTGAGACCTGTCCAAAATATAATTTGATGAGAACGTTCCGATATTCATTTTATTTCAAGTAAATCAACATCAAAATTCAATAATGACCAATTTTAACCAATTCAAAATATTTTATTTAAAATTTAAATGAGCTCAAAAATAAAATAAATTGTACCAGAGAATGAGAGAGAGAGAGAGTGCGAGGGAGAGAGTGACTTAAATCATGCTGGGTTGTGCGAACTATATATATGTTTAATGTTTAATAATCACATATCAAATGTTTACTGTGTAGGTATTTTGGAGGGTTAAAATGTTCTAAGGGTTTGATATTTGCTAAACGCCCCATGGCGTAATATGTACGTGTTTGGTACAGATAGTCAGTTATTCATATGTACTTACAGTTTTGGAAAATAAATTGGGTAATATCATTGGTAAAAAATACAAGTACGAGTGAGTTATTTCAGGTATATTTCGCAATTACTGGTTCGTTTAACACGAATTCTGGACCGCAAGGTAAGCCTAATATCATATGTTGGTAATTTCCATCATGGCGCCCGATAATTATACAATGTTTATTATAAAAGTAGTTAATTTTATGTGATACAAGTTTTGTATTATCACATTTTGCGCCTGAAAGAACAGGGACTGTATTATCACAATATTGATTTTTCTTTTCTCACTTAATCACCTTCACTCCCTACCTATCTCTCACGTCTGGGTTTTCTATTGTTTTATTCACAATTATTAGTTATACTGTTAACAAGTTTCATGTTCTGATTCGCTTATCATTATATAGTTATTCATAACATTTAATATCTATTTCTATGGTTAGTGTACTTTAGTTGACATTACTTTATTTGATTTTAATATTTATCATTTACATTTATTATTTGTTTGAGTCTTTTTCATCGTCCTTTGAGTTTAATATTTCTCATTTTCTTTTCTTTATTATTTGTTTGTGTCTTTTTCATATACCTTCTCATTTTACTTCATTTATTTTTTGTTTGTTTCTTTTTCATTTACCTTCTCATTTTATTTTCTTTTATTGGGTCAATCACTTGGGTTGGGTCATAGTCATTTGTCTCGTCATATAGTCATTTTATTTTCATTCATTTAATATAGTTGATTCATAGTTTTTTCCCTGGTATTGGGGTGGCTTTTTGTGTTGTAACAACATATATTCATCAAATAAATTGATAGGCAAAAAGTGATAAGTGAAAGGATGATTATGTCAACAGATGTGTATATAATGTATTTTCATTTATAATGTTAGGGTAATATTAGTGGAATGATAATATACTACCACTACTGTATTACAGTATACAAATGTAGTGTAATATCTTGGCACAATACTATATGATAAATTTGTATAACAGGCTCATTTCCAATAGAAAGGATAGCTGGTGTGATCAGACATAAGAAATTTGTATTAGTTTTTTGAGAATTTATTCCTATCAAACTAGAGTAAGCATATTTTCAAACCTTTATGGACGTGTGTCATGGAATTTACAGATTGCACCAAAAGAAACAGTTAAAATATATCTTTTCAATTAAACAAAAATTGGTCTTGTAATATGATTCGGTAATACAGCAGGAACTAATCAGTTAATTGCTATTACAAAATGCCTTATTCCTTTTCCATAATGATCAGATTTTGTTATACGCCTGCATAAATAAAAATTATTAAAATGCTCAACTCCCAACACAAAGTTGAACACATGATGAAAAGTTGATCATGTCACATATTCTAGTAACAAGATAAGTTTTTGGAATACTGTTTTAGCTGAATTTATACACTAAGGAGGACACTCAGCATTTAGTTTGTGTGTAACTCTGGTTAATCAAAGAGAATTATTTGTGTAAATTCAAATTTAGTAATACAAATCTACTACTGTAAATGCCTGGAATGCTATGCATTAAAGAATTTTAATTAACTTTATATGGGGAAAACTGGTTTACATACATTATTTCTGAAAGTAATAATCCTGAAATGTAATCAGTACTTATATCAAGTTAAGTGCAATAATTAACTGTATTCTTCAACTTGCACGTTAAATAGATCCCTTCTTCTTCACTTACCAGGCACATAAGGGAAGCTCTAAGCCATGAACTGTCCCAGTAGTGAATGCTACAATGAGATCTTTAGAGTCTGTATCACTTTCTTTTGAACTTCTAAATACAGGATTTCTTGGAACTGTGTAGAGTGGGATCAGTGGAGTAACTTGCGGAAGGGGTTATCAGGGGATCAATTCCCCTCCAGAACTATTCAAAATTTCAGCAGAATTCCATAATTTCCTAAGTAGACCCATTTCTAAGTCAGTTTTGTTTGTATAAGTAATACTTATAAATAATTATAGAAATAAAAGTAATTATAATATTGTAACGTTATGTTTTCCCCTTACATAAAATAGGCCCCAACTTAAACCATTTCATGACCATGATACATGAAGAACAAAATACTAAGTCATTAACTAAATTGTATACTATAAATATTGTCTGAGATAATAAAAAGAGATAAGAATAATGGGGTAATGAAACTGATAAGAACATTATCAATAAGAAGATTTTACTCCAGTAAACTGCATTAAAAATTGTTAAAAAAGATAAAACCTATACTCCATACTGCAGTAATAAACTGGATACTCAATAAAGAAAATTATTAATTCAATAATTAGTTTGCCTTTACTAGTACCTGTTCATTAGACAACAAATAATAACTATAATTTCCATTAATTTTGTTAATGTTTTTTTGCCATTCATTATTTAGTTATTTTTTTACTGTCAGGAAAATTCTGATGTAATTTCTGTACGTGTTATTTTTAGTCTCTCTCTCTCTCCCCCTCTCATTGTTATTTATTGAAAAAACATAAAAAACTGACACTCCTCTGTATGTGTCCACATTGCATACAATTAAAAAAAATTAAAAACATACTTGAAACATACTTGTGATCTTGCAAAAGAGGATCAGTCCTCTGTGTGTTTTAATGATAATTAGTTAATCAATGAACATGTCATGGACAACAAAATGCAAAAATTTACAAATGAATAATGAAAACACAAAGATTAAAAACTAATAAGAAATCATTATAGACATAAAGAAACAAATTAGTAAGATTTATTAATGAATCAAAGGAATTCAGAAATTCAAATGATAATCACACATTAGTACATAGTGTTACTAATTTCACAATTCCACAAAATTTGTAATTATTGGATAGTGAACATTGGATTTCAATATAGTAAGTGTACACATATTAATTTTAAGCACGTTTTACAAATAGTGAATGGAAAAGAAAATAAATACACAATTTCAACTTTCTTAAACTGAAAACAAGAAATTCTTTTGAGTTAGTGTAACATGTTGTGTTAAGACAGAGCAGTGCTGTTAGTGTACTAATTAAGATGCATTAAATGTATAAATAAAGCTAATGAGTTATTCTTAGATGACATCATTAATCTTATTGGTAATGGTGTAAAAGCCTTCCCACAGTGGTTGCAGGTTTGGGCTGATTTCTTTCTTCCTTATCATGTTATAGAACTAAACCTGGCAGCAGGTGTGAGCCCTGAAGAAATTGCAACCAGTCTTCATCTTTGTATTTGCCAAAATAAAGTTGTTCTGAGCCAGGTCATGTAAATTCAGGTTAGGCCAAGTTGCTCATTAGACATTGTCTAAATTTTAAAGATATAAAGTGTCGATAAAGATTTTAGGACCGTACATTAAAAACATTGTTTGCACATATGAGTAGGAAGCAGATGTATTAATATAATGTGTTACCTAACAAGATACAGGAACAATTATGTATATTTAATTAAGTAGTTAGTGGACTTAAAACCTGAAGTAGAAACTCCAGGTTTTTATAAAACAAATAGGGAGAGAATTGAAGATTTGATGTTTGTAAATGTTATATCTATTTTCTTCACAAGTAACTAATGGCTGGTTATTTGTAATCACGTTTTCTCATAATGTATGTTGTTAATGACCTTTTTTTAAGGGTATGAAAAAAAAACAACCGATATTGGTATTTAAAAAAAGGTGAATTTTATTGGTACATACTAAAGTATAGAGTCAAATTTGTTTCTATTCATTAACAAAGGTCCGTACTGTAATAATTTTGTGTGTAATCTACAAGCATTCTTTAATATGTTTACGAGATTCTCCCAATTTTATTTGCATTAATTCAGACCGTAGTAACATTAAATTCCACTGTAACCCATTATTAATACTTAATCATTTGCATGTTAACAGAAACTGCACATTGCTTTTTATTGCATAATGTTGAAAAAAGGATTTTAATGTACTTGTTTGGTTATACATTAGATTGTACTAGGTTCTAAATTGGAAGTACGTTTTAATTCCGGTACTTTGAATAAATACAGCCTTTAATGTTATATACAGCCTTTGAATGTACACTAACTAAGGAAATGTCTGTTAAGTCTATTAATTTTAAAAATCTAAAAGGTTAAGTTAAATAATTAAACGTAGCCACAACCTCCCAAAATCGTCTCTGTACCGTAATTATGTGCGATAAATGTAAACTAATTTCTGTACTTCCAATAAATACACCCTTTTAATGTACACAAACAAAGTAAATTTTATTTAAGTTACATTGTCGTACATAACCTCCATAAGCTGGCATTACTTACTTCGAATAAATACAGCCTTTAATGTTATATACAGCCTTTTATCCATACAATAACTACAGCCTTTGAATGTACACTAACTAAGGAAATGTCTGTTAAGTCTAATTAATTTTAAAAATCTAAAAGGTTAAGTTACATTGTTAAACGTAGCCACAACCTCCCAAAATTGTCTCTGTACCGTAATTATGTGCGATAAATGTAAACTAATTTCTGTACTTCCAATAAATACACCCTTTTAATGTACACTAATAAAGTAAATTTTATTTAAGTTACATTGTCATACATAACCTCCATCAGCTGGCATCAGTTACTTGTGAAGAAAACAGTTGTAGTACACATTGGACACCGAAATATAGTACACGCGCTGCGACGGAAGTTACATTTTGCCGCTGGCTATTCCCTAAGACTCAAATAATACAACATCTGAGGAGATCAAATCAATAATGAAGTTCCACAGGGTTCAGTCCTGAGCCCTACACTTTTTAATGCACGATACAGGAAAATTATTGGCAGTTGAAGTGAAATATAGCATGTACGCTGATGATCTGACTGTCTGGACAGTTGAAGCGGATCCAAAATTGGCTACTCAATTAATACAAAAAGCAATCACATCAATATCAATCTGGGCTCAAAAATGGAGTATGAAGATCTCTTCTGAAAAAACCGAATGTACCTTATTCACTACAAAGTACTCTCTTAAAGAATATAAACCTGAAATTCTCTTGTTTGGTAAAAATATTAAGTACAACCCACATCCGAAAATTTTTTGAGTGACTCTGGATGAGAAACTTATTTGGAAAAACACATTGAAACTGTGACAGATAAAAGCCTGATGGGAATTAACTTATTGAAAGCAGTGGCAGGTATATGTTGGGGAGGAGATACAGTCACGTTGAGACAATTATATATATCTTACATACTGCCAAAAGTTACTTATGCTTGCGAGGCCTGGGGAGGCGCAGCACCATCACACAAGAAAAAGCTGGATGTGATTCAGAACTCTGCCTTGCGTCTCTGTCTCGGATGTCCCCTTACTACTCCAAAAAATGCTCTAGAAATAGAACTGAATGTGGAACCACTCAATACTAAAATTGATAAAAGAATATGGATCAAATTTTTCAACAACCAAACTTTTCCAAACAGCCATCCCTCTCACCATATTGTCTCTAATGGAAACAAACATAAGCAATCCTTTAGCCAAACAGTATATAGAATGTGCCAAGGACAGGATCAGTTAACTCCTGAAGAAAGACCTTTTGTGAACTGTATGCCGCCATGGGCATGGACTCCACCAAATGTTTTCATTTCTCTCTGCTGGGAGATGTTACAAAGACTGAGACACCAGAATTTTTGAAGCAAGTGACCCTGCATACAATAGAAGAAAATTACAATGACCACCTACACATCTATACAGATGGTTCACTGTGCTTGAGTGAGGGCCTGTCAGGTGCTGGCTACTATGTTCCTAAGACCGGAGAAAAATATTACATCACCTCATCCTACGGATCCTCTTTGGGCACTGAATTGCTGGCAATATCAGCTGCTCTACAGCATTGTCTATCCTTGGAATATATGAAGATCTGTATTCTTACAGACTCAAAATCAGCACTACAAACAATTATACAGTATAACCCTACAGATTATTATTTTATAGCTAAAGAAATTTTCCATCTACTTCAACTACTGAAAAATAAAATTATCACCTTTCAATTGATCCCTGGTCATTGTGACATATTTGGAAATGAGACGGCTGATGAAATAGCTAAAATGGCATCTACACTTGGACCGAAACCTCCAGCAGTACGGTCACTTCAAAGTTGTGTTGCAAAAAGCAATAAAACTTTTAAAAGCCAATGGACAAGGAACTGGAATCAGGAAACTACTGGCCACCAACTCTTCAAAATCCAGAAAATACCAAACGATCTTAGTATATACAGAAATATTAGTAGAGCAAGTCAGACATTTGGAGCGAGATTATGAACTGGGCATTTGGTGACAGAAAGCTACCTAAATAGATTTCACCTTAGCGATTCACCAATGTGTAAGGTGTGTAATGAAGAGGAGGACATCACTGAGCATACCCTATTAAATTGTACTGGACAGTGTGAAGAGAGATACCAACTTAAAGAATTGGTCAAGGAACATGGAAAAGAGGAGCTATCACTGGCAAAAATAACCACCAATCCACTTCTCTGGGATCTGGCACATAGAGTTTACAAGAGACATCGAGAGATCGGCGCTTCGGGGCTGGAAACTCGCGAAGAAGAAGAAGGAGAAGAAGAAGGAGGAGGAGAAGGAGGAGGAGGAGGAGGAGGAGGAGAAGAAGGTTTGAACGGGGGGGGGGACAGGTCCATTTAGGAAAAAAGGATGGAAGGAAAAGCAGGGATTACCTGCATCATAGAAGAAAAGAAAAACTTATAGACCAATGGGCGAATGTATAAACCTTGATTTATCAATCTGCTGGTACACCAGCCATGCGTTGGTGAGTGAGTTCCAACTAAGTGCTGTTTGTTGGACAGTTGAAACTAGACTGAAGCAGGTTGCATGTGGTCAGTGAAAACAGGTAGAAAGAGCTAGTGAAGTAGTCAATAGGGTGCACAAGTGAGACAGGATGTAACTTCAAACATTGAACACACAAAGGCACTACACACCACTACAGAATCCACCTTTGCAAACCAACTCATTGAAGCAAACCACACATACAAAAACATCGACAATAACATGGACATTCTACACGTACACACAAAAGGCCAAAAACTAGACACTCTAGAACAATTGGAAATATACAAACACACAAAAACGACACCCTAAACGAACAGACACAATTCAAATCACACGCATTATTCGAACATATCACACCCTACACACACAACATCGATCTTTCAAAAGTCGATACAGTCACCAACAACAAGGCGGACAGTGCGCCCAACGGCAGCCTCTGAAGAAGCTTTTTAAAAGCGAAAACCGGTTAAGGCTATAAGGTAAAACTTTTACATTTTTACCTATAAAAAAACTTTGTGTTCCAAGTCAGTAGTGAAGTAATTATATTTTGTCTTAAAATTATTGAATGCACAGACACAAACTCACTTCATGTCATACAGCCCCGTGATTGCAAAAATTTGAACGGGATATCCCTTTAGGATAAAAGGATTGATGGGATGACTGGGATTACATGTATAGAATAGGGAAGACTTTTTGGCAGTCCAGGGGTGGGGTGGGGTGAACATGCGGTTAGATTGCTTGCAAACTGGCCATGTGTTGTTGGAAACATTTTGCAGGGCCATCGCCGCTCTAGTTGATCTCTCACTTGTTGATTGACATTCGCTACATAATAATTTATGTGTGCCAAAATACTGAACAGGTAATATTAAAAAAACACTAACACCTAATTAGTTAAAAAAATCATAGTTTCTTGAATTATATTTCTGAAATCATGGAAATCATGAATAAGAGCATGAACAGCTTAAAAAATACCAATAACAATGCCATAACATTAATTCCATTACATATTATTATGATTACTATTAAACAGGGTGTACTGTAAAAGGTGCCCTCCCTATACATATTAGGATTCTATGCATCAATATAAGAAAAATTGTCCTATACATATAGGCCCAGAAATATTTCATTTTCTGTCTGGCCACCATTTCGTGTTTTTCACAGAAAAATTTGTGTCTCAAGAATGGATTGAGATAACTTAATGAAATCTGGTACATGTGTTTATATTTATGTACTTTAATAAATTAAAAAAGTCACTGTTGTGATCTGAAACTTAAAAATGATGGTCACAGTAATTTTTTGATCACTAATAGGTCCACAAATTTAATTTTTATTAAATTATGAGTTATTCAATAAAATTATAATCATGTACTAGTACAACTCAAAAATCAGCCGTCCTCCTACCTTAAAAAAATCAATATAAAATGGAAACATGCACATATGTATTCTATAAGTACTAGTTATTGTAACATTAACCAAAAGGTCTAAAACCATTCTAAGGTTCAGTTTAACAAATCGCCCAGTATTGAGGAATGAGTTTTTATAAAATTAATGACTTCTTGTGTGATAAGGATTATGATGTAATGAACATTCTTTTAGGTACAATCTATTAACAGTTTTGTTAAGATTGGACTGCAGGTTCTGCCATATGTTTAAATTTAATTTTTGCATGAAAAGTTGAAAATACAGACATTTGTTTTCCTTTAAACAAAGTACTTATATACAAAAATTAATTGTTTACTATGAGTAAATACAGACTATTGTCTAATTAAATTATATTTATCAAATTGTAGTCATGACTGAAAATCACAATATGAGATGTGATAAAAAAAAATAAAGAGAATTTCTTAATGTCTTGAATTTACAATATTTTGTTTTCACATTGGTACCACTCTCCATGACATATGTGTCAATTGTTGGGAATATTAGATGCTTAGTAGAGGTGGGCTAAACTGTTATTTTAAAATACTAGGTATGAAAATACCGTTCCAAAAAAATAACAGGTACAAATACCTGTTATTATATACTATATATACATAACCTATATTATCCTTTGTAAGTAACTCGTTTTGAGTTTCCTGCAGGTCTCCTATGTAATATCTTCAAATAAATACACTGCAAGTAGGTTTATTTTCACCTAGATAAACCTATTAATATATTAATAAACCTACTTGCTGTGTATTTATTTGAAGATATTATATAACCTATACTATATAATTTGTTATAAGAAATAAATTGAAACTAAAAGTACTAACAGTGTTACTTTACAATGTGACTTTATTAAACTATTACTGTTTAAATGAAAATAAGAAACAAGAGAATTTATAGGCCTATCTCCCTTTGGGAATACCAATTTAAATTTTCACTAGTAGTAAACAAACTAACATTGGTTAGACAAATCAGTTGCGAAACTCGGGGCAATTAAATAATTTAGAGTAGGCCTACACGTAATACCACAAAAAATAATGTGAAAAAACATCAGAAACATATAATAAAAACATAACAGTAAGCCACAAGAGTGAATGAGAATAAACAAAATTTTACAAATAAAAATAAAAAACAAATTGTAATAAAATAAATATAAATACATAAATAAAAACTTATAAATAATAAGCAACAACAAAAGTAAATTAAATGCATTACAGATATTTAGGAACAAGACTAGATAAAGTGCATAAATGTCCATTACAACAATCTCATCATTTACATGAGATGTGTAGTGAAGTTAAAATCACATTAATAAAAAGTATAATATAGCTTATCAACATCAGCCACTCTATAGGTTATAACTCAATATAATTAAATACAACTATTTCACTAACGACTCGGAACACAAAGTTTCTTTGAGTAAAAACATAAAGTTTTACCAACCGATTTTAGTTACAAGTTGGTGACTAGTATAATATATAATTTATTAGCATATAATCTGTATTATATATCTGCATATCACATGAGAATAAATGTAACATCAGGATGAATTTTTTCCTTTATTAAAAACAGCTCCGTCTCTTTGCGCAGAATGAAGTATACAGGACGAAAAAGTGGCTCATACTAGTTCCTACTCGAAATATGCTTGATACTACCTGTTCCTAAAATACTAGGTGTTCCTAAAATACTACTGTTCCTCTGGAACGCGTTGTTCCTTGTGTATCGGTGATACCACTAGTATTTGAAATACCTAGTATTTTAAATACGTGTTACTGGCTGTTCCTTGCGTTCCAGCGATATTTTTGTACGCCTAGTATTTGGCCTTGGCGTATTCGTTTACATGATCTTGCGTACTTTTTGATTGAATGTGTGTGTCTGTGTAGGTGCGTAGGGGGTGTGCTTCGACTCGGAACAGCGAGGGCGGCGTGTCTCGACTCGGAACAGCATCGCCGCGAATAACAGGTATTTCAAATTTTCAGTCACTGTTTACATCCGTTCCACAAAAATATCGTTCCAAAATACCTGTTACAGGTATATCGGCCCACCCCTAATGCTTAGTTTGTGTTTAACAAGCAAACACTGACGACATATTGTAGCACGCTCGGCAGTTTTTGTATTTTCAAAATTATGGAACAAAGAATTTACATTCAATTCTGTGTTGTAAAATAATATCAAGTGCAGTCAAGTAATGCAAATGTTTCTAAGAGGCCTGTGAGACATCGAAGATGACAAGAGAACTGGACATACTACCACATCAACCACCATAGGAAGCGTGGAAAAAGTTAAGAATATCATGCTCAGTAATAGTTGAATCACTATACAATAAACTGCTGAGAAAGTAAGTTGCTATATTGTATGGTTCATGCAAAGCAATTTTAAGTAAACTTTTTAGACTTGAAATAAGTAGCCGCCAAATTAGTTCCAAAACTGTTAAAGCCATGTCACAAAAACATCACTGAGCAAAAGTTGGGTGTAGTCGCTGATGACCCAGATTTACTCTAAAGCGTCATAACAGGTGACAAACGTGGATGTATGATGGATATGACATTTTAACAAAGGCTCTATCATCCCAATGGAAGTCAGAAGAGCTAAAAACCAAAAAAAAAACATGCTAAAGAGAGATCGAATGTGAAGGTTCTCCTTACCGTTTTCTTTTATTACAATGGCATGGTCTATTACAAATTTCTTACTGACAACAAAGAGTATAACCTGAAGTCTTACACTGCTTGCATGAAGCAATCCGAAAAAGACCAGAACTGTGGGCACACAATTCTTTAATTGGCTTACACTTCACTGCTATTATTATAGGACAGAAAGAATACTTTTAATTACTTACATTAAGTTGATTTTTTTTCTTGAAGTACAGCTAGTTTTGGTTAATTCTTGTAGGTAATTCTTTCTGTTTGCACTACACAATTTTGTTATTATTAACAGATAACCCACTAAAAACAGCCACAACTTAAAAAAATAAACCGAAACTTTTGAAATAGTCAAAAATGAAATGAATCCAAAAATTCAGACACCGATTTTATGTCAAGGAACTAATATTGCAAAAAAATCCTAACTGCAGACTAATGCAGAACAAATCTTAATTGGTGTACAAAATGTGTATTTGTGATTTGCAAATTACGTGTGAAATATATAATTTACTATATACATAATTTACAATGTCAGATCCTTATATAGGTAACTTATATGAATTGATAAAATAACAATGATATATAGATACATTTTTACATATATTTTATAAAGGCCAAGTATACATAATTCTTCATTATAATTTCATTTTTTCTGCAAAATAATGAATGTGCTTTTTTAATGTTTCAAATCTTTCAAAGGTGTACGACCAGTTGAATGTCAAACTCTATAGTGTTTTTAACTCTAGATAATGCAATATATGTTAAACTGAGAAAAACTTCTCTGTCGCCAATATATATTGTAATAGCTTTCTTCTGCGTACTCTCAAAGTCTTACCAAGTTGCCGTCAATCTATAACGTATTTCACGCTGAGATGACCGTCGCGAACGCACGAATAACCAGTACCGAATATTTCTATTGTTTAATCCTTACCTGTCCTTAATCGATGTATCTATTTCCCAATAGGCGCCAAATTGTTTTATTAAAACAATTAAAAGTTTCAATCTATGTCGTCTTCTGTGCGAGGATAACAAATTCAAATTACCCACGCAGGCTGGCGGGAATTCGAAACTCGCGTGTTGTTCGTCGTGTTGCCAACATACAATTCTGGTAAAGAATTTTATTCACAGCTAAAGTACACAAATGTTATCATATATTTAAAATAAAATAAAGGACGGTTAGTAATGATCAATACTAGTTTATTAGTGTTCAAAATCGCTAATCAGTTATCATTCAAATACAAAAGAAATTATTATAAAAAAGTTTTGCTCCGGCTTTAAACAAATTATGCCTCAGGGGTTGGCTATGTTGATTGAAGAGTTTTACTAAACCAGCATGGCTGCCGTTATTATTTATTTTACACAATTCATTCAATCAATGAGTTCTTTTGATTACGAAAAAATTAAAACAATATGTTATTAAAGTACACCACCTTACATCAATGGTACTTAAGTGGCAGCTTCAGACATTGTTTTTCCCAATGTATGTTGCCCGTGCAGATGAGTTATCAAGGTGTTTTTTCAGTATGTGGTCACCTGATGAAATACGAAATCTTAAGAGTTCCCTGAAGTTTCCATCATTTATGGGACTTGGATCTTCTTGGAGGTGGAGGTTACCATCGTCTCGATGTCCACGAAGGGGGATATTTTGTCATCCCAAAAAGATAATACTTTCAATTATGGGACGCAACCGCTCACGGTTTTCTTGAACTTGCTGTAAGCGCTGAGTAATCACTTTATTAACAACAGCTTCTTCTGGAGATGTATAAGTTTTAATGAAGTTTTTCCCAGCTTCCACACTCTCTCTGTGGTATGCATTTTTCTCGTGTGTCTCCAGGCAGCCATCTTTACCAAGTAATTTCGCAAATGAGGTCACAGACTTAGTCACAAGAGATTGAAAGTGCACTCCTTTATTATGGCCACAATACTCATGCACAAAAAGTACGCAGTATTTACAGTAGAGACCCTTCTGTATATCATAAAACACAAGCCAATGTTTGCTTTCTAAATGATTTCTCCCTAAAAAACGCTTGACAAATTTCCCATTTTTATTGTGGACTGAAAAAGGAAAACTGTAGTCTTTGGGGGGCTCCCAATGGTGTTGTAAAAGACCAAATTTTGTAAACTTATCCACAGATTTTCCAACGTTGAGTCCTATGTCGTAATCGTGAGTTACTAATTTGCCTGCTAGGTTAGAAGTAATATCTTTGATTTTGGTATGAGCTACTCCTTTCAGAACAGGATGGCTACTACCAGCTTCAGTTCCAACTGGCGAGACACTTTTGGTAGTCAAATAGTTTTCACTATTGCTGAAGACGTCCATAGCTGAAGACGTACTAGGCATCGGTGGAGCACCAACCACACCAGTCTGAGTTGATTGCTTTGACAACTTTCCAAAGAAGGAGTCAATTGGTCTTGTGCATCTCCGTTTCTTAACTCCTGTAGATATATTCTGAAAATATAAAAATGCCACCTAGCATAATCCTTATTTATACCTAATTGTATCCTTCCTAATTAAAAAAAGAAACAAATAAAAAATTTAAAAATGAAATGATAGCAAAAAAAAATAAGACGGATTGATTAATGGAAATAAGACTGACAGTGTGTGGAACCGTGAACGCTCAGTGTAGGCGGCTTAACTACAGTACACTTTCGTAAATCCGAATATCGGTAGGGTAGAGACCACAGTGAATGCCACCTATATAGTGAATGCCATCTGGGAGTATTTCGTTAATTAAAAAAATATCGAATAGTGTTAGAAACTCGAAAGTTTCATAAGTATGTTCTGTTATCTATTTGCTCGTATTTCGCAGAAATTTTGTAACAGGTATTCTTATTTTAAAAGAAATAACATTTTTTTTAGTAACAAACAGCTCTGAAACCTGCATTTTCTTATTTTGGATACTAAGGAAACCTGGTAAGTAATTTGTGAAATTTATTGAAATAAGCAGTGCTATGATAGTAAAACGATTTTCAGCGTGTTCAACATAAAATAAACTTTAAGTTAATAATAATTCTGCATGTACTATTCCTTTATATTTTTGTAAAAATTGGTGGCCATAACTGTGTTATCGAATAGACCAATTATTCAGTTCTGGCCATAGGTACGACAATAGCAAAAAGTTAACCTTACTTCATTGTGACATATTTGGAAATGAGACGGCTGATGAAATAGCTAAAATGGCATCTACACTTGGACCGAAACCTCCAGCAGTACGGTCACTTCAAAGTTGTGTTGCAAAAAGCAATAAAACTTTTAAAAGCCAATGGACAAGGAACTGGAATCAGGAAACTACTGGCCACCAACTCTTCAAAATCCAGAAAATACCAAACGATCTTAGTATATACAGAAATATTAGTAGAGCAAGTCAGACATTTGGAGCGAGATTATGAACTGGGCATTTGGTGACAGAAAGCTACCTAAATAGATTTCACCTTAGCGATTCACCAATGTGTAAGGTGTGTAATGAAGAGGAGGACATCACTGAGCATACCCTATTAAATTGTACTGGACAGTGTGAAGAGAGATACCAACTTAAAGAATTGGTCAAGGAACATGGAAAAGAGGAGCTATCACTGGCAAAAATAACCACCAATCCACTTCTCTGGGATCTGGCACATAGAGTTTACAAGAGACATCGAGAGATCGGCGCTTCGGGGCTGGAAACTCGCGAAGAAGAAGAAGGAAAAGGAGAAGGAGAAGAAGGAAAAGAAGAAGGAGAAGGAGAAGGAGGAGGAGGAGGAGGAGAAGAAGAAGAAGGTTTGAACGGGGGGGGGGGGACAGGTCCATTTAGGAAAAAAGGATGGAAGGAAAAGCAGGGATTACCTGCATCATAGAAGAAAAGAAAAATTTATAGACCAATGGGCGAATGTATAAACCTTGATTTATCAATCTGCTGGTACACCAGCCATGCGTTGGTGAGTGAGTTCCAACTAAGTGCTGTTTGTTGGACAGTTGAAACTAGACTGAAGCAGGTTGCATGTGGTCAGTGAAAACAGGTAGAAAGAGCTAGTGAAGTAGTCAATAGGGTGCACAAGTGAGACAGGATGTAACTTCAAACATTGAACACACAAAGGCACTACACACCACTACAGAATCCACCTTTGCAAACCAACTCATTGAAGCAAACCACACATACAAAAACATCGACAATAATATGGAAATTCTACACGTACACACAAAAGGCCAAAAACTAGACACTCTAGAACAATTGGAAATATACAAACACACAAAAACGACACCCTAAACGAACAGACACAATTCAAATCACACGCATTATTCGAACATATCACACCCTACACACACAACATCGATCTTTCAAAAGTCGATACAGTCACCAACAACAAGGCGGACAGTGCGCCCAACGGTGGGGTGGGGTGAACATGCAGTTAGATTGCTTGCAAACTGGCCATGTGTTGTTGGAAACATTTTGCAGGGCCATCGCCGCTCTAGTTGATCTCTCACTTGTTGATTGACATTCGCTACATAATAATTTATGTGTGCCAAAATACTGAACAGGTAATATTAAAAAAACACTAACACCTAATTAGTTAAAAAAATCATAGTTTCTTGAATTATATTTCTGAAATCATGGAAATCATGAATAAGAGCATGAACAGCTTAAAAAATACCAATAACAATGCCATAACATTAATTCCATTACATATTATTATGATTACTATTAAACAGGGTGTACTGTAAAAGGTGCCCTCCCTATACATATTAGGATTCTATGCATCAATATAAGAAAAATTGTCCTATACATATAGGCCCAGAAATATTTCATTTTCTGTCTGGCCACCATTTTGTGTTTTTTACAGAAAAATTTGTGTCTCAAGAATGGATTGAGATAACTTAATGAAATCTGGTACATGTGTTTATATTTATGTACTTTAATAAATTAAAAAAGTCACTGTTGTGATCTGAAACTTAAAAATGATGGTCACAGTAATTTTTTGATCACTAATAGGTCCACAAATTTAATTTTTATTAAATTATGAGTTATTCAATAAAATTATAATCATGTACTAGTACAACTCAAAAATCAGCCGTCCTCCTACCTTAAAAAAATCAATATAAAATGGAAACATGCACATATGTATTCTATAAGTACTAGTTATTGTAACATTAACCAAAAGGTCTAAAACCATTCTAAGGTTCAGTTTAACAAATCGCCCAGTATTGAGGAATGAGTTTTTATAAAATTAATGACTTCTTGTGTGATAAGGATTATGATGTAATGAACATTCTTTTAGGTACAATCTATTAACAGTTTTGTTAAGATTGGACTGCAGGTTCTGCCATATGTTTAAATTTAATTTTTGCATGAAAAGTTGAAAATACAGACATTTGTTTTCCTTTAAACAAAGTACTTATATACAAAAATTAATTGTTTACTATGAGTAAATACAGACTATTGTCTAATTAAATTATATTTATCAAATTGTAGTCATGACTGAAAATCACAATATGAGATGTGATAAAAAAAAATAAAGAGAATTTCTTAATGTCTTGAATTTACAATATTTTGTTTTCACATTGGTACCACTCTCCATGACATATGTGTCAATTGTTGGGAATATTAGATGCTTAGTAGAGGTGGGCTAAACTGTTATTTTAAAATACTAGGTATGAAAATACCGTTCCAAAAAAATAACAGGTACAAATACCTGTTATTATATACTATATATACATAACCTATATTATCCTTTGTAAGTAACTCGTTTTGAGTTTCCTGCAGGTCTCCTATGTAATATCTTCAAATAAATACACTGCAAGTAGGTTTATTTTCACCTAGATAAACCTATTAATATATTAATAAACCTACTTGCTGTGTATTTATTTGAAGATATTATATAACCTATACTATATAATTTGTTATAAGAAATAAATTGAAACTAAAAGTACTAACGGTGTTACTTTACAATGTGACTTTATTAAACTATTACTGTTTAAATGAAAATAAGAAACAAGAGAATTTATAGGCCTATCTCCCTTTGGGAATACCAATTTAAGTTTTCACTAGTAGTAAACAAACTAACATTGGTTAGACAAATCAGTTGCGAAACTCGGGGCAATTAAATAATTTAGAGTAGGCCTACACGTAATACCACAAAAAATAATGTGAAAAAACATCAGAAACATATAATAAAAACATAACAGTAAGCCACAAGAGTGAATGAGAATAAACAAAATTTTACAAATAAAAATAAAAAACAAATTGTAATAAAATAAATATAAATACATAAATAAAAACTTATAAATAATAAGCAACAACAAAAGTAAATTAAATGCATTACAGATATTTAAGGAACAGGACTAGATAAAGTGCATAAATGTCCATTACAACAATCTCATCATTTACATGAGATGTGTAGTGAAGTTAAAATCACATTAATAAAAAGTATAATATAGCTTATCAACATCAGCCACTCTATAGGTTATAACTCAATATAATTAAATACAACTATTTCACTAACGACTCGGAACACAAAGTTTCTTTGAGTAAAAACATAAAGTTTTACCAACCGATTTTAGTTACAAGTTGGTGACTAGTATAATATATAATTTATTAGCATATAATCTGTATTATATATCTGCATATCACATGAGAATAAATGTAACATCAGGATGAATTTTTTCCTTTATTAAAAACAGCTCCGTCTCTTTGCGCAGAATGAAGTATACAGGACGAAAAAGTGGCTCATACTAGTTCCTACTCGAAATATGCTTGATACTACCTGTTCCTAAAATACTAGGTGTTCCTAAAATACTACTGTTCCTCTGGAACGCGTTGTTCCTTGTGTATCGGTGATACCACTAGTATTTGAAATACCTAGTATTTTAAATACGTGTTACTGGCTGTTCCTTGCGTTCCAGCGATATTTTTGTACGCCTAGTATTTGGCCTTGGCGTATTCGTTTACATGATCTTGCGTACTTTTTGATTGAATGTGTGTGTCTGTGTAGGTGCGTAGGGGGTGTGCTTCGACTCGGAACAGCGAGGGCGGCGTGTCTCGACTCGGAACAGCGTCGCCGCGAATAACAGGTATTTCAAATTTTCAGTCACTGTTTACATCCGTTCCACAAAAATATCGTTCCAAAATACCTGTTACAGGTATATCGGCCCACCCCTAATGCTTAGTTTGTGTTTAACAAGCAAACACTGACGATATATTGTAGCACGCTCGGCAGTTTTTGTATTTTCAAAATTATGGAACAAAGAATTTACATTCAATTCTGTGTTGTAAAATAATATCAAGTGCAGTCAAGTAATGCAAATGTTTCTAAGAGGCCTGTGAGACATCGAAGATGACAAGAGAACTGGACATACTACCACATCAACCACCATAGGAAGCGTGGAAAAAGTTAAGAATATCATGCTCAGTAATAGTTGAATCACTATACAATAAACTGCTGAGAAAGTAAGTTGCTATATTGTATGGTTCATGCAAAGCAATTTTAAGTAAACTTTTTAGACTTGAAATAAGTAGCAGCCAAATTAGTTCCAAAACTGTTAAAGCCATGTCACAAAAACATCACTGAGCAAAAGTTGGGTGTAGTCGCTGATGACCCAGATTTACTCTAAAGCGTCATAACAGGTGACAAACGTGGATGTATGATGGATATGACATTTTAACAAAGGCTCTATCATCCCAATGGAAGTCAGAAGAGCTAAAAACCAAAAAAAAAACATGCTAAAGAGAGATCGAATGTGAAGGTTCTCCTTACCGTTTTCTTTTATTACAATGGCATGGTCTATTACAAATTTCTTACTGACAACAAAGAGTATAACCTGAAGTCTTACACTGCTTGCATGAAGCAATCCGAGAAAGACCAGAACTGTGGGCACACAATTCTTTAATTGGCTTACACTTCACTGCTAATATTATAGGACAGAAAGAATACTTTTAATTACTTACATTAAGTTGATTTTTTTTCTTGAAGTACAGCTAGTTTTGGTTAATTCTTGTAGGTAATTCTTTCTGTTTGCACTACACAATTTTGTTATTATTAACAGATAACCCACTAAAAACAGCCACAACTTAAAAAAATAAACCGAAACTTTTGAAATAGTCAAAAATGAAATGAATCCAAAAATTCAGACACCGATTTTATGTCAAGGAACTAATATTGCAAAAAAATCCTAACTGCAGACTAATGCAGAACAAATCTTAATTGGTGTACAAAATGTGTATTTGTGATTTGCAAATTACGTGTGAAATATATAATTTACTATATACATAATTTACAATGTCAGATCCTTATATAGGTAACTTATATGAATTGATAAAATAACAATGATATATAGATACATTTTTACATATATTTTATAAAGGCCAAGTATACATAATTCTTCATTATAATTTCATTTTTTCTGCAAAATAATGAATGTGCTTTTTTAATGTTTCAAATCTTTCAAAGGTGTACGACCAGTTGAATGTCAAACTCTATAGTGTTTTTAACTCTAGATAATGCAATATATGTTAAACTGAGAAAAACTTCTCTGTCGCCAATATATATTGTAATAGCTTTCTTCTGCGTACTCTCAAAGTCTTACCAAGTTGCCGTCAATCTATAACGTATTTCACGCTGAGATGACCGTCGCGAACGCACGAATAACCAGTACCGAATATTTCTATTGTTTAATCCTTACCTGTCCTTAATCAATGTATCTATTTCCCAATAGGCGCCAAATTGTTTTATTAAAACAATTAAAAGTTTCAATCTATGTCGTTTTCTGTGCGAGGATAACAAATTCAAATTACCCACGCAGGCTGGCGGGAATTCGAAACTCGCGTGTTGTTCGTCGTGTTGCCAACATACAATTCTGGTAAAGAATTTTATTCACAGCTAAAGTACACAAATGTTATCATATATTTAAAATAAAATAAAGGACGGTTAGTAATGATCAATACTAGTTTATTAGTGTTCAAAATCGCTAATCAGTTATCATTCAAATACAAAAGAAATTATTATAAAAAAGTTTTGCTCCGGCTTTAAACAAATTATGCCTCAGGGGTTGGCTATGTTGATTGAAGAGTTTTACTAAACCAGCATGGCTGCCGTTATTATTTATTTTACACAATTCATTCAATCAACGAGTTCTTTTGATTACGAAAAAATTAAAACAATATGTTATTAAAGTACACCACCTTACATCAATGGTACTTAAGTGGCAGCTTCAGACATTGTTTTTCCCAATGTATGTTGCCCGTGCAGATGAGTTATCAAGGTGTTTTTTCAGTATGTGGTCACCTGATGAAATACGAAATCTTAAGAGTTCCCTGAAGTTTCCCTCATTTATGGGACTTGGATCTTCTTGGAGGTGGAGGTTACCATCGTCTCGATGTCCACGAAGGGGGATATTTTGTCATCCCAAAAAGATAATACTTTCAATTATGGGACGCAACCGCTCACGGTTTTCTTGAACTTGCTGTAAGCGCTGAGTAATCACTTTATTAACAACAGCTTCTTCTGGAGATGTATAAGTTTTAATGAAGTTTTTCCCAGCTTCCACACTCTCTCTGTGGTATGCATTTTTCTCGTGTGTCTCCAGGCAGCCATCTTTACCAAGTAATTTCGCAAATGAGGTCACAGACTTAGTCACAAGAGATTGAAAGTGCACTCCTTTATTATGGCCACAATACTCATGCACAAAAAGTACGCAGTATTTACAGTAGAGACCCTTCTGTATATCATAAAACACAAGCCAATGTTTGCTTTCTAAATGATTTCTCCCTAAAAAACGCTTGACAAATTTCCCATTTTTATTGTGGACTGAAAAAGGAAAACTGTAGTCTTTGGGGGGCTCCCAATGGTGTTGTAAAAGACCAAATTTTGTAAACTTATCCACAGATTTTCCAACGTTGAGTCCTATGTCGTAATCGTGAGTTACTAATTTGCCTGCTAGGTTAGAAGTAATATCTTTGATTTTGGTATGAGCTACTCCTTTCAGAACAGGATGGCTACTACCAGCTTCAGTTCCAACTGGCGAGACACTTTTGGTAGTCAAATAGTTTTCACTATTGCTGAAGACGTCCATAGCTGAAGACGTACTAGGCATCGGTGGAGCACCAACCACACCAGTCTGAGTTGATTGCTTTGACAACTTTCCAAAGAAGGAGTCAATTGGTCTTGTGCATCTCCGTTTCTTAACTCCTGTAGATATATTCTGAAAATATAAAAATGCCACCTAGCATAATCCTTATTTATACCTAATTGTATCCTTCCTAATTAAAAAAAGAAACAAATAAAAAATTTAAAAATGAAATGATAGCAAAAAAAAATAAGACGGATTGATTAATGGAAATAAGACTGACAGTGTGTGGAACCGTGAACGCTCAGTGTAGGCGGCTTAACTACAGTACACTTTCGTAAATCCGAATATCGGTAGGGTAGAGACCACAGTGAATGCCACCTATATAGTGAATGCCATCTGGGAGTATTTCGTTAATTAAAAAAATATCGAATAGTGTTAGAAACTCGAAAGTTTCATAAGTATGTTCTGTTATCTATTTGCTCGTATTTCGCAGAAATTTTGTAACAGGTATTCTTATTTTAAAAGAAATAACATTTTTTTTAGTAACAAACAGCTCTGAAACCTGCATTTTCTTATTTTGGATACTAAGGAAACCTGGTAAGTAATTTGTGAAATTTATTGAAATAAGCAGTGCTATGATAGTAAAACGATTTTCAGCGTGTTCAACATAAAATAAACTTTAAGTTAATAATAATTCTGCATGTACTATTCCTTTATATTTTTGTAAAAATTGGTGGCCATAACTGTGTTATCGAATAGACCAATTATTCAGTTCTGGCCATAGGTACGACAATAGCAAAAAGTTAACCTTACTTCATTGTGACATATTTGGAAATGAGACGGCTGATGAAATAGCTAAAATGGCATCTACACTTGGACCGAAACCTCCAGCAGTACGGTCACTTCAAAGTTGTGTTGCAAAAAGCAATAAAACTTTTAAAAGCCAATGGACAAGGAACTGGAATCAGGAAACTACTGGCCACCAACTCTTCAAAATCCAGAAAATACCAAACGATCTTAGTATATACAGAAATATTAGTAGAGCAAGTCAGACATTTGGAGCGAGATTATGAACTGGGCATTTGGTGACAGAAAGCTACCTAAATAGATTTCACCTTAGCGATTCACCAATGTGTAAGGTGTGTAATGAAGAGGAGGACATCACTGAGCATACCCTATTAAATTGTACTGGACAGTGTGAAGAGAGATACCAACTTAAAGAATTGGTCAAGGAACATGGAAAAGAGGAGCTATCACTGGCAAAAATAACCACCAATCCACTTCTCTGGGATCTGGCACATAGAGTTTACAAGAGACATCGAGAGATCGGCGCTTCGGGGCTGGAAACTCGCGAAGAAGAAGAAGGAAAAGGAGAAGGAGAAGAAGGAAAAGAAGAAGGAGAAGGAGAAGGAGGAGGAGGAGGAGGAGAAGAAGAAGAAGGTTTGAACGGGGGGGGGGACAGGTCCATTTAGGAAAAAAGGATGGAAGGAAAAGCAGGGATTACCTGCATCATAGAAGAAAAGAAAAATTTATAGACCAATGGGCGAATGTATAAACCTTGATTTATCAATCTGCTGGTACACCAGCCATGCGTTGGTGAGTGAGTTCCAACTAAGTGCTGTTTGTTGGACAGTTGAAACTAGACTGAAGCAGGTTGCATGTGGTCAGTGAAAACAGGTAGAAAGAGCTAGTGAAGTAGTCAATAGGGTGCACAAGTGAGACAGGATGTAACTTCAAACATTGAACACACAAAGGCACTACACACCACTACAGAATCCACCTTTGCAAACCAACTCATTGAAGCAAACCACACATACAAAAACATCGACAATAATATGGAAATTCTACACGTACACACAAAAGGCCAAAAACTAGACACTCTAGAACAATTGGAAATATACAAACACACAAAAACGACACCCTAAACGAACAGACACAATTCAAATCACACGCATTATTTGAACATATCACACCCTACACACACAACATCGATCTTTCAAAAGTCGATACAGTCACCAACAACAAGGCGGACAGTGCGCCCAACGGTGGGGTGGGGTGAACATGCAGTTAGATTGCTTGCAAACTGGCCATGTGTTGTTGGAAACATTTTGCAGGGCCATCGCCGCTCTAGTTGATCTCTCACTTGTTGATTGACATTCGCTACATAATAATTTATGTGTGCCAAAATACTGAACAGGTAATATTAAAAAAACACTAACACCTAATTAGTTAAAAAAATCATAGTTTCTTGAATTATATTTCTGAAATCATGGAAATCATGAATAAGAGCATGAACAGCTTAAAAAATACCAATAACAATGCCATAACATTAATTCCATTACATATTATTATGATTACTATTAAACAGGGTGTACTGTAAAAGGTGCCCTCCCTATACATATTAGGATTCTATGCATCAATATAAGAAAAATTGTCCTATACATATAGGCCCAGAAATATTTCATTTTCTGTCTGGCCACCATTTTGTGTTTTTTACAGAAAAATTTGTGTCTCAAGAATGGATTGAGATAACTTAATGAAATCTGGTACATGTGTTTATATTTATGTACTTTAATAAATTAAAAAAGTCACTGTTGTGATCTGAAACTTAAAAATGATGGTCACAGTAATTTTTTGATCACTAATAGGTCCACAAATTTAATTTTTATTAAATTATGAGTTATTCAATAAAATTATAATCATGTACTAGTACAACTCAAAAATCAGCCGTCCTCCTACCTTAAAAAAATCAATATAAAATGGAAACATGCACATATGTATTCTATAAGTACTAGTTATTGTAACATTAACCAAAAGGTCTAAAACCATTCTAAGGTTCAGTTTAACAAATCGCCCAGTATTGAGGAATGAGTTTTTATAAAATTAATGACTTCTTGTGTGATAAGGATTATGATGTAATGAACATTCTTTTAGGTACAATCTATTAACAGTTTTGTTAAGATTGGACTGCAGGTTCTGCCATATGTTTAAATTTAATTTTTGCATGAAAAGTTGAAAATACAGACATTTGTTTTCCTTTAAACAAAGTACTTATATACAAAAATTAATTGTTTACTATGAGTAAATACAGACTATTGTCTAATTAAATTATATTTATCAAATTGTAGTCATGACTGAAAATCACAATATGAGATGTGATAAAAAAAAATAAAGAGAATTTCTTAATGTCTTGAATTTACAATATTTTGTTTTCACATTGGTACCACTCTCCATGACATATGTGTCAATTGTTGGGAATATTAGATGCTTAGTAGAGGTGGGCTAAACTGTTATTTTAAAATACTAGGTATGAAAATACCGTTCCAAAAAATAACAGGTACAAATACCTGTTATTATATACTATATATACATAACCTATATTATCCTTTGTAAGTAACTCGTTTTGAGTTTCCTGCAGGTCTCCTATGTAATATCTTCAAATAAATACACTGCAAGTAGGTTTATTTTCACCTAGATAAACCTATTAATATATTAATAAACCTACTTGCTGTGTATTTATTTGAAGATATTATATAACCTATACTATATAATTTGTTATAAGAAATAAATTGAAACTAAAAGTACTAACGGTGTTACTTTACAATGTGACTTTATTAAACTATTACTGTTTAAATGAAAATAAGAAACAAGAGAATTTATAGGCCTATCTCCCTTTGGGAATACCAATTTAAGTTTTCACTAGTAGTAAACAAACTAACATTGGTTAGACAAATCAGTTGCGAAACTCGGGGCAATTAAATAATTTAGAGTAGGCCTACACGTAATACCACAAAAAATAATGTGAAAAAACATCAGAAACATATAATAAAAACATAACAGTAAGCCACAAGAGTGAATGAGAATAAACAAAATTTTACAAATAAAAATAAAAAACAAATTGTAATAAAATAAATATAAATACATAAATAAAAACTTATAAATAATAAGCAACAACAAAAGTAAATTAAATGCATTACAGATATTTAAGGAACAGGACTAGATAAAGTGCATAAATGTCCATTACAACAATCTCATCATTTACATGAGATGTGTAGTGAAGTTAAAATCACATTAATAAAAAGTATAATATAGCTTATCAACATCAGCCACTCTATAGGTTATAACTCAATATAATTAAATACAACTATTTCACTAACGACTCGGAACACAAAGTTTCTTTGAGTAAAAACATAAAGTTTTACCAACCGATTTTAGTTACAAGTTGGTGACTAGTATAATATATAATTTATTAGCATATAATCTGTATTATATATCTGCATATCACATGAGAATAAATGTAACATCAGGATGAATTTTTTCCTTTATTAAAAACAGCTCCGTCTCTTTGCGCAGAATGAAGTATACAGGACGAAAAAGTGGCTCATACTAGTTCCTACTCGAAATATGCTTGATACTACCTGTTCCTAAAATACTAGGTGTTCCTAAAATACTACTGTTCCTCTGGAACGCGTTGTTCCTTGTGTATCGGTGATACCACTAGTATTTGAAATACCTAGTATTTTAAATACGTGTTACTGGCTGTTCCTTGCGTTCCAGCGATATTTTTGTACGCCTAGTATTTGGCCTTGGCGTATTCGTTTACATGATCTTGCGTACTTTTTGATTGAATGTGTGTGTCTGTGTAGGTGCGTAGGGGGTGTGCTTCGACTCGGAACAGCGAGGGCGGCGTGTCTCGACTCGGAACAGCGTCGCCGCGAATAACAGGTATTTCAAATTTTCAGTCACTGTTTACATCCGTTCCACAAAAATATCGTTCCAAAATACCTGTTACAGGTATATCGGCCCACCCCTAATGCTTAGTTTGTGTTTAACAAGCAAACACTGACGATATATTGTAGCACGCTCGGCAGTTTTTGTATTTTCAAAATTATGGAACAAAGAATTTACATTCAATTCTGTGTTGTAAAATAATATCAAGTGCAGTCAAGTAATGCAAATGTTTCTAAGAGGCCTGTGAGACATCGAAGATGACAAGAGAACTGGACATACTACCACATCAACCACCATAGGAAGCGTGGAAAAAGTTAAGAATATCATGCTCAGTAATAGTTGAATCACTATACAATAAACTGCTGAGAAAGTAAGTTGCTATATTGTATGGTTCATGCAAAGCAATTTTAAGTAAACTTTTTAGACTTGAAATAAGTAGCAGCCAAATTAGTTCCAAAACTGTTAAAGCCATGTCACAAAAACATCACTGAGCAAAAGTTGGGTGTAGTCGCTGATGACCCAGATTTACTCTAAAGCGTCATAACAGGTGACAAACGTGGATGTATGATGGATATGACATTTTAACAAAGGCTCTATCATCCCAATGGAAGTCAGAAGAGCTAAAAACCAAAAAAAAAACATGCTAAAGAGAGATCGAATGTGAAGGTTCTCCTTACCGTTTTCTTTTATTACAATGGCATGGTCTATTACAAATTTCTTACTGACAACAAAGAGTATAACCTGAAGTCTTACACTGCTTGCATGAAGCAATCCGAGAAAGACCAGAACTGTGGGCACACAATTCTTTAATTGGCTTACACTTCACTGCTAATATTATAGGACAGAAAGAATACTTTTAATTACTTACATTAAGTTGATTTTTTTTCTTGAAGTACAGCTAGTTTTGGTTAATTCTTGTAGGTAATTCTTTCTGTTTGCACTACACAATTTTGTTATTATTAACAGATAACCCACTAAAAACAGCCACAACTTAAAAAAATAAACCGAAACTTTTGAAATAGTCAAAAATGAAATGAATCCAAAAATTCAGACACCGATTTTATGTCAAGGAACTAATATTGCAAAAAAATCCTAACTGCAGACTAATGCAGAACAAATCTTAATTGGTGTACAAAATGTGTATTTGTGATTTGCAAATTACGTGTGAAATATATAATTTACTATATACATAATTTACAATGTCAGATCCTTATATAGGTAACTTATATGAATTGATAAAATAACAATGATATATAGATACATTTTTACATATATTTTATAAAGGCCAAGTATACATAATTCTTCATTATAATTTCATTTTTTCTGCAAAATAATGAATGTGCTTTTTTAATGTTTCAAATCTTTCAAAGGTGTACGACCAGTTGAATGTCAAACTCTATAGTGTTTTTAACTCTAGATAATGCAATATATGTTAAACTGAGAAAAACTTCTCTGTCGCCAATATATATTGTAATAGCTTTCTTCTGCGTACTCTCAAAGTCTTACCAAGTTGCCGTCAATCTATAACGTATTTCACGCTGAGATGACCGTCGCGAACGCACGAATAACCAGTACCGAATATTTCTATTGTTTAATCCTTACCTGTCCTTAATCAATGTATCTATTTCCCAATAGGCGCCAAATTGTTTTATTAAAACAATTAAAAGTTTCAATCTATGTCGTTTTCTGTGCGAGGATAACAAATTCAAATTACCCACGCAGGCTGGCGGGAATTCGAAACTCGCGTGTTGTTCGTCGTGTTGCCAACATACAATTCTGGTAAAGAATTTTATTCACAGCTAAAGTACACAAATGTTATCATATATTTAAAATAAAATAAAGGACGGTTAGTAATGATCAATACTAGTTTATTAGTGTTCAAAATCGCTAATCAGTTATCATTCAAATACAAAAGAAATTATTATAAAAAAGTTTTGCTCCGGCTTTAAACAAATTATGCCTCAGGGGTTGGCTATGTTGATTGAAGAGTTTTACTAAACCAGCATGGCTGCCGTTATTATTTATTTTACACAATTCATTCAATCAACGAGTTCTTTTGATTACGAAAAAATTAAAACAATATGTTATTAAAGTACACCACCTTACATCAATGGTACTTAAGTGGCAGCTTCAGACATTGTTTTTCCCAATGTATGTTGCCCGTGCAGATGAGTTATCAAGGTGTTTTTTCAGTATGTGGTCACCTGATGAAATACGAAATCTTAAGAGTTCCCTGAAGTTTCCCTCATTTATGGGACTTGGATCTTCTTGGAGGTGGAGGTTACCATCGTCTCGATGTCCACGAAGGGGGATATTTTGTCATCCCAAAAAGATAATACTTTCAATTATGGGACGCAACCGCTCACGGTTTTCTTGAACTTGCTGTAAGCGCTGAGTAATCACTTTATTAACAACAGCTTCTTCTGGAGATGTATAAGTTTTAATGAAGTTTTTCCCAGCTTCCACACTCTCTCTGTGGTATGCATTTTTCTCGTGTGTCTCCAGGCAGCCATCTTTACCAAGTAATTTCGCAAATGAGGTCACAGACTTAGTCACAAGAGATTGAAAGTGCACTCCTTTATTATGGCCACAATACTCATGCACAAAAAGTACGCAGTATTTACAGTAGAGACCCTTCTGTATATCATAAAACACAAGCCAATGTTTGCTTTCTAAATGATTTCTCCCTAAAAAACGCTTGACAAATTTCCCATTTTTATTGTGGACTGAAAAAGGAAAACTGTAGTCTTTGGGGGGCTCCCAATGGTGTTGTAAAAGACCAAATTTTGTAAACTTATCCACAGATTTTCCAACGTTGAGTCCTATGTCGTAATCGTGAGTTACTAATTTGCCTGCTAGGTTAGAAGTAATATCTTTGATTTTGGTATGAGCTACTCCTTTCAGAACAGGATGGCTACTACCAGCTTCAGTTCCAACTGGTGAGACACTTTTGGTAGTCAAATAGTTTTCACTATTGCTGAAGACGTCCATAGCTGAAGACGTACTAGGCATCGGTGGAGCACCAACCACACCAGTCTGAGTTGATTGCTTTGACAACTTTCCAAAGAAGGAGTCAATTGGTCTTGTGCATCTCCGTTTCTTAACTCCTGTAGATATATTCTGAAAATATAAAAATGCCACCTAGTATAATCCTTATTTATACCTAATTGTATCCTTCCTAATTAAAAAAAGAAACAAATAAAAAATTTAAAAATGAAATGATAGCAAAAAAAAATAAGACGGATTGATTAATGGAAATAAGACTGACAGTGTGTGGAACCGTGAACGCTCAGTGTAGGCGGCTTAACTACAGTACACTTTCGTAAATCCGAATATCGGTAGGGTAGAGACCACAGTGAATGCCACCTATATAGTGAATGCCATCTGGGAGTATTTCGTTAATTAAAAAAATATCGAATAGTGTTAGAAACTCGAAAGTTTCATAAGTATGTTCTGTTATCTATTTGCTCGTATTTCGCAGAAATTTTGTAACAGGTATTCTTATTTTAAAAGAAATAACATTTTTTTTAGTAACAAACAGCTCTGAAACCTGCATTTTCTTATTTTGGATACTAAGGAAACCTGGTAAGTAATTTGTGAAATTTATTGAAATAAGCAGTGCTATGATAGTAAAACGATTTTCAGCGTGTTCAACATAAAATAAACTTTAAGTTAATAATAATTCTGCATGTACTATTCCTTTATATTTTTGTAAAAATTGGTGGCCATAACTGTGTTATCGAATAGACCAATTATTCAGTTCTGGCCATAGGTGCGACAATAGCAAAAAGTTAACCTTACTTCATTGTGACATATTTGGAAATGAGACGGCTGATGAAATAGCTAAAATGGCATCTACACTTGGACCGAAACCTCCAGCAGTACGGTCACTTCAAAGTTGTGTTGCAAAAAGCAATAAAACTTTTAAAAGCCAATGGACAAGGAACTGGAATCAGGAAACTACTGGCCACCAACTCTTCAAAATCCAGAAAATACCAAACGATCTTAGTATATACAGAAATATTAGTAGAGCAAGCCAGACATTTGGAGCGAGATTATGAACTGGGCATTTGGTGACAGAAAGCTACCTAAATAGATTTCACCTTAGCGATTCACCAATGTGTAAGGTGTGTAATGAAGAGGAGGACATCACTGAGCATACCCTATTAAATTGTACTGGACAGTGTGAAGAGAGATACCAACTTAAAGAATTGGTCAAGGAACATGGAAAAGAGGAGCTATCACTGGCAAAAATAACCACCAATCCACTTCTCTGGGATCTGGCACATAGAGTTTACAAGAGACATCGAGAGATCGGCGCTTCGGGGCTGGAAACTCGCGAAGAAGAAGAAGGAAAAGGAGAAGGAGAAGAAGGAAAAGAAGAAGGAGAAGGAGAAGGAGGAGGAGGAGGAGAAGAAGAAGAAGGTTTGAACGGGGGGGGGGGACAGGTCCATTTAGGAAAAAAGGATGGAAGGAAAAGCAGGGATTACCTGCATCATAGAAGAAAAGAAAAATTTATAGACCAATGGGCGAATGTATAAACCTTGATTTATCAATCTGCTGGTACACCAGCCATGCGTTGGTGAGTGAGTTCCAACTAAGTGCTGTTTGTTGGACAGTTGAAACTAGACTGAAGCAGGTTGCATGTGGTCAGTGAAAACAGGTAGAAAGAGCTAGTGAAGTAGTCAATAGGGTGCACAAGTGAGACAGGATGTAACTTCAAACATTGAACACACAAAGGCACTACACACCACTACAGAATCCACCTTTGCAAACCAACTCATTGAAGCAAACCACACATACAAAAACATCGACAATAATATGGAAATTCTACACGTACACACAAAAGGCCAAAAACTAGACACTCTAGAACAATTGGAAATATACAAACACACAAAAACGACACCCTAAACGAACAGACACAATTCAAATCACACGCATTATTCGAACATATCACACCCTACACACACAACATCGATCTTTCAAAAGTCGATACAGTCACCAACAACAAGGCGGACAGTGCGCCCAACGGTGGGGTGGGGTGAACATGCAGTTAGATTGCTTGCAAACTGGCCATGTGTTGTTGGAAACATTTTGCAGGGCCATCGCCGCTCTAGTTGATCTCTCACTTGTTGATTGACATTCGCTACATAATAATTTATGTGTGCCAAAATACTGAACAGGTAATATTAAAAAAACACTAACACCTAATTAGTTAAAAAAATCATAGTTTCTTGAATTATATTTCTGAAATCATGGAAATCATGAATAAGAGCATGAACAGCTTAAAAAATACCAATAACAATACCATAACATTAATTCCATTACATATTATTATGATTACTATTAAACAGGGTGTACTGTAAAAGGTGCCCTCCCTATACATATTAGGATTCTATGCATCAATATAAGAAAAATTGTCCTATACATATAGGCCCAGAAATATTTCATTTTCTGTCTGGCCACCATTTTGTGTTTTTTACAGAAAAATTTGTGTCTCAAGAATGGATTGAGATAACTTAATGAAATCTGGTACATGTGTTTATATTTATGTACTTTAATAAATTAAAAAAGTCACTGTTGTGATCTGAAACTTAAAAATGATGGTCACAGTAATTTTTTGATCACTAATAGGTCCACAAATTTAATTTTTATTAAATTATGAGTTATTCAATAAAATTATAATCATGTACTAGTACAACTCAAAAATCAGCCGTCCTCCTACCTTAAAAAAATCAATATAAAATGGAAACATGCACATATGTATTCTATAAGTACTAGTTATTGTAACATTAACCAAAAGGTCTAAAACCATTCTAAGGTTCAGTTTAACAAATCGCCCAGTATTGAGGAATGAGTTTTTATAAAATTAATGACTTCTTGTGTGATAAGGATTATGATGTAATGAACATTCTTTTAGGTACAATCTATTAACAGTTTTGTTAAGATTGGACTGCAGGTTCTGCCATATGTTTAAATTTAATTTTTGCATGAAAAGTTGAAAATACAGACATTTGTTTTCCTTTAAACAAAGTACTTATATACAAAAATTGATTGTTTACTATGAGTAAATACAGACTATTGTCTAATTAAATTATATTTATCAAATTGTAGTCATGACTGAAAATCACAATATGAGATGTGATAAAAAAAAATAAAGAGAATTTCTTAATGTCTTGAATTTACAATATTTTGTTTTCACATTGGTACCACTCTCCATGACATATGTGTCAATTGTTGGGAATATTAGATGCTTAGTAGAGGTGGGCTAAACTGTTATTTTAAAATACTAGGTATGAAAATACCGTTCCAAACAAATAACAGGTACAAATACCTGTTATTATATACTATATATACATAACCTATATTATCCTTTGTAAGTAACTCGTTTTGAGTTTCCTGCAGGTCTCCTATGTAATATCTTCAAATAAATACACTGCAAGTAGGTTTATTTTCACCTAGATAAACCTATTAATATATTAATAAACCTACTTGCTGTGTATTTATTTGAAGATATTATATAACCTATACTATATAATTTGTTATAAGAAATAAATTGAAACTAAAAGTACTAACGGTGTTACTTTACAATGTGACTTTATTAAACTATTACTGTTTAAATGAAAATAAGAAACAAGAGAATTTATAGGCCTATCTCCCTTTGGGAATACCAATTTAAGTTTTCACTAGTAGTAAACAAACTAACATTGGTTAGACAAATCAGTTGCGAAACTCGGGGCAATTAAATAATTTAGAGTAGGCCTACACGTAATACCACAAAAAATAATGTGAAAAAACATCAGAAACATATAATAAAAACATAACAGTAAGCCACAAGAGTGAATGAGAATAAACAAAATTTTACAAATAAAAATAAAAAACAAATTGTAATAAAATAAATATAAATACATAAATAAAAACTTATAAATAATAAGCAACAACAAAAGTAAATTAAATGCATTACAGATATTTAAGGAACAGGACTAGATAAAGTGCATAAATGTCCATTACAACAATCTCATCATTTACATGAGATGTGTAGTGAAGTTAAAATCATATTAATAAAAAGTATAATATAGCTTATCAACATCAGCCACTCTATAGGTTATAACTCAATATAATTAAATACAACTATTTCACTAACGACTCGGAACACAAAGTTTCTTTGAGTAAAAACATAAAGTTTTACCAACCGATTTTAGTTACAAGTTGGTGACTAGTATAATATATAATTTATTAGCATATAATCTGTATTATATATCTGCATATCACATGAGAATAAATGTAACATCAGGATGAATTTTTTCCTTTATTAAAAACAGCTCCGTCTCTTTGCGCAGAATGAAGTATACAGGACGAAAAAGTGGCTCATACTAGTTCCTACTCGAAATATGCTTGATACTACCTGTTCCTAAAATACTAGGTGTTCCTAAAATACTACTGTTCCTCTGGAACGCGTTGTTCCTTGTGTATCGGTGATACCACTAGTATTTGAAATACCTAGTATTTTAAATACGTGTTACTGGCTGTTCCTTGCGTTCCAGCGATATTTTTGTACGCCTAGTATTTGGCCTTGGCGTATTCGTTTACATGATCTTGCGTACTTTTTGATTGAATGTGTGTGTCTGTGTAGGTGCGTAGGGGGTGTGCTTTGACTCGGAACAGCGAGGGCGGCGTGTCTCGACTCGGAACAGCGTCGCCGCGAATAACAGGTATTTCAAATTTTCAGTCACTGTTTACATCCGTTCCACAAAAATATCGTTCCAAAATACCTGTTACATGTATATCGGCCCACCCCTAATGCTTAGTTTGTGTTTAACAAGCAAACACTGACGATATATTGTAGCACGCTCGGCAGTTTTTGTATTTTCAAAATTATGGAACAAAGAATTTACATTCAATTCTGTGTTGTAAAATAATATCAAGTGCAGTCAAGTAATGCAAATGTTTCTAAGAGGCCTGTGAGACATCGAAGATGACAAGAGAACTGGACATACTACCACATCAACCACCATAGGAAGCGTGGAAAAAGTTAAGAATATCATGCTCAGTAATAGTTGAATCACTATACAATAAACTGCTGAGAAAGTAAGTTGCTATATTGTATGGTTCATGCAAAGCAATTTTAAGTAAACTTTTTAGACTTGAAATAAGTAGCAGCCAAATTAGTTCCAAAACTGTTAAAGCCATGTCACAAAAACATCACTGAGCAAAAGTTGGGTGTAGTCGCTGATGACCCAGATTTACTCTAAAGCGTCATAACAGGTGACAAACGTGGATGTATGATGGATATGACATTTTAACAAAGGCTCTATCATCCCAATGGAAGTCAGAAGAGCTAAAAACCAAAAAAAAAACATGCTAAAGAGAGATCGAATGTGAAGGTTCTCCTTACCGTTTTCTTTTATTACAATGGCATGGTCTATTACAAATTTCTTACTGACAACAAAGAGTATAACCTGAAGTCTTACACTGCTTGCATGAAGCAATCCGAGAAAGACCAGAACTGTGGGCACACAATTCTTTAATTGGCTTACACTTCACTGCTAATATTATAGGACAGAAAGAATACTTTTAATTACTTACATTAAGTTGATTTTTTTTCTTGAAGTACAGCTAGTTTTGGTTAATTCTTGTAGGTAATTCTTTCTGTTTGCACTACACAATTTTGTTATTATTAACAGATAACCCACTAAAAACAGCCACAACTTAAAAAAATAAACCGAAACTTTTGAAATAGTCAAAAATGAAATGAATCCAAAAATTCAGACACCGATTTTATGTCAAGGAATTAATATTGCAAAAAAATCCTAACTGCAGACTAATGCAGAACAAATCTTAATTGGTGTACAAAATGTGTATTTGTGATTTGCAAATTACGTGTGAAATATATAATTTACTATATACATAATTTACAATGTCAGATCCTTATATAGGTAACTTATATGAATTGATAAAATAACAATGATATATAGATACATTTTTACATATATTTTATAAAGGCCAAGTATACATAATTCTTCATTATAATTTCATTTTTTCTGCAAAATAATGAATGTGCTTTTTTAATGTTATCAAATCTTTCAAAGGTGTACGACCAGTTGAATGTCAAACTCTATAGTGTTTTTAACTCTAGATAATGCAATGTATGTTAAACTGAGAAAAACTTCTCTGTCGCCAATATATATTGTAATAGCTTTCTTCTGCGTACTCTCAAAGTCTTACCAAGTTGCCGTCAATCTATAACGTATTTCACGCTGAGATGACCGTCGCGAACGCACGAATAACCAGTACCGAATATTTCTATTGTTTAATCCTTACCTGTCCTTAATCGATGTATCTATTTCCCAATAGGCGCCAAATTGTTTTATTAAAACAATTAAAAGTTTCAATCTATGTCGTCTTCTGTGCGAGGATAACAAATTCAAATTACCCACGCAGGCTGGCGGGAATTCGAAACTCGCGTGTTGTTCGTCGTGTTGCCAACATACAATTCTGGTAAAGAATTTTATTCACAGCTAAAGTACACAAATGTTATCATATATTTAAAATAAAATAAAGGACGGTTAGTAATGATCAATACTAGTTTATTAGTGTTCAAAATCGCTAATCAGTTATCATTCAAATACAAAAGAAATTATTATAAAAAAGTTTTGCTCCGGCTTTAAACAAATTATGCCTCAGGGGTTGGCTATGTTGATTGAAGGGTTTTACTAAACCAGCATGGCTGCCGTTATTATTTATTTTACACAATTCATTCAATCAACGAGTTCTTTTGATAACGAAAAAATTAAAACAATATGTTATTAAAGTACACCACCTTACATCAATGGTACTTAAGTGGCAGCTTCAGACCATCTTTTCGGGGGTGGGGGCATACGGGGAAGCCTGGGGGTATGGAATACCCCCAGCAGAGGAGGGGCGGGGGCCCTCCCTCAAAATTTTTGCAAATTTAGACTTTAGAAGTGGAATTTTAAGGTCATTTAACTCCTGCAAATATGATTTAAATGAGTTACTTTTTGCAAATATTTCCTGATTCGATGGTGTTTTTAAATTATTAATTCAGTGAAATATATCGTCATTTTGTTATGTAATGAAACATATGTATAAGCAAATTTGGTACTTTTTATATACAACTTCGCCTAATTCTTTCTCCTATAAATACATAGGATGTGCTATAATCAGTAAAAAAGTCTGGATCAGTTTTGTAATTCGTCCAGGCATTTTTTTCATTTAAAACATATTTTAATTTTAAGGGCAGTTTACCCCTAAAACCCTCAAAATTAAATAAGCTAATAAACGGTCAAACCCAAAGCTTGGATATAGGAATTAAACTTGAAATACATGTTTATAATATTATTTATTTATTTCAAACACGAGAATAACAATACATAGTAACACCTTAATAAAAGTTTGTTAAAAGCTTAAACCTAAACAACAAAATCTATTCTCCTCCTATTTCCACTGTTTGCAAATCGTTCAATCACTGAGTCTATGTCAATTTCAATGTCTCTGTGAGTGTGTAACAAGCATAGTCCGGACAATCTTTCTTCACCCATCCTTGCCCTCTGCCACGTCTTTAAACGACGCAAGGTGGAGAAAGTTCTCTCAGCAGACGCCACGCTAACGGGAAGAGTTGCCAGGATTTTTAAGAAGGAGTAAATCGATGGAAACATGTCCTTATCACAAGCGTCCATCGCTTCAATAGCGGTTGCAGGAAGTTTACCCTTACATCTGTTTTCCCTTTCCAATTTTTCCCGCCAAAGTTCGAATTCACTATTTACCAGATACCCATCGCTTTTCCTTAGCCCAAGTATGAGTGCGAATTTGTCGATCAAGTTTTGGAGCTGCATATTTTCTTCGTCCAGGTCTTTGTGTACATCACTGGCACCATCCTTGGGATTGTCCTTAACAACAACAGTTGGAATCAATACACGAAGTCCAAAACAATCCAATGAGTCTTTGGGAAATCTTGAAATGAGATCTGCAATCACATTGTCAAGTAAGGGAATGTATGTAGATTTCTTGTAATATTCTTCTGGCGTGTTTGATGTGTAATTTGGTCTATGTTGTTGCCGTGCTGTTACGCGAGGAAGTTTTATTTCAACTCCAAGTTGAGAGCACAATTCCTTGACTTCACAAAACACCTCAGAAAATGTCTTGTCACACTTTTGCCTTTTCTTTTTCAGCACAGAAAGTGTATCCTGAATAGCGTCAGAAGCTTTTCTTAAATCAAGGGACGGAGTCTGGAGCCTTCTGCTCAGTGGAAGTGTATGTTTCAATACATCGATCAAAGAAATCATTGCCGAAATGAACTGTACATCACACAGGGAGGTGATCAGTGCAGTTGCGTTGGAGGAAGTAGTCAAATCCGTCCAGCCAGAAATTGATTCAGAGCTTCAATCAGATAAGGAAGAGCTTCACGAAACTTGAGCACAGTATCATGCCTCTCCACCCAATGTGTTTCACAAAGCCCCGGTAGCTGTTTCCCCAAAAACGTACCTAAATCATCGTTTCTCTTTTCCAAAAATGTACGTAAAACGCCATTTCTCTTTGCAGACATATTGAAAAATGATGTTACTGATTTCATTATGCCGATCGAGTTTCGGACACTTGCTACGTTGTTTGATTTAGACAGTGAGTTATTCAATGCGTGATTTAAGCAAGGACACCAGCATGCATGCGTTGCTTCACGACGTATTTCACAGACAGCGCCAACAAGCTCAGATGACATTACACTGCAACTATCTGTCCCAATGCCTACACAGTTGTTGACGTCAAGGAGCAACTCTTTGACGATATTTACAACAATTTTTCCAAGTACCTCTCCTGTTTGTTGCCGTTCAAGTTGTACACCATTTTCATTTCCCTCCTTATCTTGGATGGCATCATATGCATCAATAAATGTGATGAAGTCTTCACGAATACAACCATTATAAACATACCTCAAAGTAAGAGACAGTTGTTCAGTGTGGGATATGTCTGTGGTTTCATCAAATAGTATGCTAAAACAGCCAGACTGTCGCACTCTATTTAATATGACACGTGCAATTTCCTTTCCACAACATTCAATCAGGCTATTTTGGGTGTTTTTCCCAATGTATGTTGCCCGTGCAGATGAGTTATCAAGGTGTTTTTTCAGTATGTGGTCACCTGATGAAATACGAAATCTTAAGAGTTCCCTGAAGTTTCCCTCATTTATGGGACTTGGATCTTCTTGGAGGTGGAGGTTACCATCGTCTCGATGTCCACGAAGGGGGATATTTTGTCATCCCAAAAAGATAATACTTTCAATTATGGGACGCAACCGCTCACGGTTTTCTTGAACTTGCTGTAAGCGCTGAGTAATCACTTTATTAACAACAGCTTCTTCTGGAGATGTATAAGTTTTAATGAAGTTTTTCCCAGCTTCCACACTCTCTCTGTGGTATGCATTTTTCTCGTGTGTCTCCAGGCAGCCATCTTTACCAAGTAATTTCGCAAATGAGGTCACAGACTTAGTCACAAGAGGTTGAAAGTGCACTCCTTTATTATGGCCACAATACTCATGCACAAAAAGTACGCAGTATTTACAGTAGAGACCCTTCTGTATATCATAAAACACAAGCCAATGTTTGCTTTCTAAATGATTTCTCCCTAAAAAACGCTTGACAAATTTCCCATTTTTATTGTGGACTGAAAAAGGAAAACTGTAGTCTTTGGGGGGCTCCCAATGGTGTTGTAAAAGACCAAATTTTGTAAACTTATCCACAGATTTTCTAACGTTGAGTCCTATGTCGTAATCGTGAGTTACTAATTTGCCTGCTAGGTTAGAAGTAATATCTTTGATTTTGGTATGAGCTACTCCTTTCAGAACAGGATGGCTACTACCAGCTTCAGTTCCAACTGGCGAGACACTTTTGGTAGTCAAATAGTTTTCACTATTGCTGAAGACGTCCATAGCTGAAGACGTACTAGGCATCGGTGGAGCACCAACCACACCAGTCTGAGTTGATTGCTTTGACAACTTTCCAAAGAAGGAGTCAATTGGTCTTGTGCATCTCCGTTTCTTAACTCCTGTAGATATATTCTGAAAATATAAAAATGCCACCTAGCATAATCCTTATTTATACCTAATTGTATCCTTCCTAATTAAAAAAAGAAACAAATAAAAAATTTAAAAATGAAATGATAGCAAAAAAAATAAGACGGATTGATTAATGGAAATAAGACTGACAGTGTGTGGAACCGTGAACGCACAGTGTAGGCGGCTTAACTACAGTACACTTTCGTAAATCCGAATATCGGTAGGGTAGAGACCACAGTGAATGCCACCTATATAGTGAATGCCATCTGGGAGTATTTCGTTAATTAAAAAAATATCGAATAGTGTTAGAAACTCGAAAGTTTCATAAGTATGTTCTGTTATCTATTTGCTCGTATTTTGCAGAAATTTTGTAACAGGTATTCTTATTTTAAAAGAAATAACATTTTTTTTAGTAACAAACAGCTCTGAAACCTGCATTTTCTTATTTTGGATACTAAGGAAACCTGGTAAGTAATTTGTGAAATTTATTGAAATAAGCAGTGCTATGATAGTAAAACGATTTTCAGCGTGTTCAACATAAAATAAACTTTAAGTTAATAATAATTCTGCATGTACTATTCCTTTATATTTTTGTAAAAATTGGTGGCCATAACTGTGTTATCGAATAGACCAATTATTCAGTTCTGGCCATAGGTACGACAATAGCAAAAAGTTAACCTTACTTTTTAGGTGGTTCTTTAATTAAAGTTTGTTGTATAAAAATTGAACTTGTTAATTTAATTTATTTAAGTTAATTTAAGTTATTTAAGATTTTTATAATTATTTGGAAGGAAATACAAATCTGTAAAATAATTTTATTATAATCATGTATTATATATCAAATCGTTTTTCTTAAAATGTAAATACGTTGCTTAATCATAGTATTTATGTACAGTAAAATGTTAAATATATATGCTAAATAAAGTTTATTATCTATAAGAAAGATATTTTTTCTTTATTATATATGTATTTCTTAACACATGAAACATATGGCGAGAACCGTGTTCTTTGATGGCGATGACAAAATTAAAAAATGTGTAATTTCTTGGCTAAGAATATTTATTAGCCTTCGATGAACTCCAACAATATTAATATTTAGAATTAATATTAGGCAATTACTTGTATTAACTTCCGTCTTGTGACTTCTTTAGTTTTTACCTTAAAACAACGCGTTTCGAGAATAAATTCTCATCATCAGGTTTAAAAAACTATAAAAACATCAAATTCACCCAAAAGGGGTAGTCAACTATTTAAAATACACAAACACAAAAACACCACACATAATTAAACACCGACACAGTCCGATGCGCATCGTCTCGTTGCCAACGACCAACTGTTGCACTTTGTCTTATACGACCGTTATCATTGCCCGCTGACCCATCGATATCGATGGCCGTGTTGTACAGCAGATTCGATCGGAACGAAACTTTGTCATTAAGTAGCTGGTCCGTTTGTTCCCATCGAATGGACAAAGTTTCGTTCCGATCGAATCTGCTGTACAACACGGCCATCGATATCGATGGGTCAGCGGGCAATGATAACGGTCGTATAAGACAAAGTGCAACAGTTGGTCGTTGGCAACGAGACGATGCGCATCGGACTGTGCCGTGACTGTGTCGGTGTTTAATTATGTGTGGTGTTTTTGTGTTTGTGTATTTTAAATAGTTGACGACCCCTTTTGGGTGAATTTGATGTTTTTATAGTTTTTTAAACCTGATGATGAGAATTTATTCTCGAAACGCGTTGTTTTAAGGAAAAAACTAAAGAAGTCACAAGACGGAAGTTAATACAGGTAACTGCCTAATATTAATTCTAAATATTAGTAACGTGACTTGGAGACAATTAAAACAAAATGAAACAATATTAATACGGTATTATATTTGATCATTCGGTAATGCAAACTTTTCGATAATCCGAACCCTCCCGGTTTTTATTAGTTCGGATTAGCGAAAGTGTACTGTATTGCCATGACACCGCCACATAAGGTAATAATTGAATTTTTAAAGGAAATTCGCTAAAAGCCTCTAAGATATTCACAAATAACAACTGCATGTCCAATTTTACTAAAAATCAGTCCAGTAGTTTAGTTTACACTACTTCGGACAGACACAGGCAGAACATTTTCACAGTTACAAAACATTAATTCTAGTAGGCCTACGTATAATAAAAAATAGGAAAGTAAGCATAACCCTGTTCGCTAGATGACTGATCAAAATTTAGTACTGTACACTGGCTGTACTCACCATGTTTTAGTTTATCGGCCTTTGTTGAGCACAACAAAACTAAACTGTACCTAACTGTACTGTAAACTGTAAATAAATATCTGTGTTCTTAAACGTAAAGCTATTTATGATCAGAAAACCTAGCACACTTGTTACAAATGGCATCAACACAATAGTGTTTGTGGAGGAGGTGGAGTCAACCCAGGTGGGAAATCAGTGCTGACAACTTCCCACAGTAACTTTTTGTTATTTCCGCCTTTATACATACAATCTATCCTTATGGATAATAAGCATGTCCCCCAGTAAATAACCTCTAAGGCTGTTCGAGTGGCGAGGTTTTGTAGGTGTCTAGAACGGTATTTACGGCGTCGCAAACCGGCTCGTTTACGGCACCAGATCAGGCAAAACTAAGTACAATACTCCTCACTCTCACTCTTCTGGCTTCATAGAACAAAAATGTGCTTTATAAATTATGAAATAGGGTAGAGACCACAGTGAAGGCCACCTTTAAGATTTTTAGCTACTTTTATCTTTATTTCTTTAATTCTGTAATTTTATTAACAATGAAATTGCTTTCATACATTATTTGGAATATTTTAATGCTGAAAATAATTTTTTTTGGAGCAAAAACTAAAAAACAATTTTAAAATGGATGTTAAAGTTAAAAAGTCGATTTTCCACGGTTATTGACACCATTACCCCCAGTCATCGCCATCAAAGAACACGGTTCTCGCCATATGTTTCATGTGTTAAGAAATACATATGTAATATGTAATTAGTATTATTTTATATAAAAATGTTAAATAACGACATTAACAAGTTCAATTCTTATACAACAAACTTTAATTAAAAAACCACCTAAAAAGTAAGGTTAAGTTTTTCCTATTGTCATACATATGGCGAGGACTGATACATTAGTCTATTCGATGACACAGTTATGGCCACCAATTTTTACAAAAATATAAAGGAATAGTACATGCAGAATTATTATTAACTTAAAGTTTATTTTATGTTGAACACGCTGAAAATCTTTTTACTATCATAGCACTGCTTATTTAAATAAATTTGACAAATTACTTACCAGGTTTCCTTAGTATCCAAAATAAGAAAATGCAGGTTTCAGAGCTGTTTGTTACTAAAAAAAATTTTATTTCTTTTAAAATAAGAATATCTCAAAAAAAATTTTCGCGTAATGCGAGCAAATAGGTAGCAGAATAAGCTTCTGAAATTTTCAAGTGTCTAGCGTTATTCGATATTTTTTTAATTAACGAAATACTCACAGGTGGCATTCACTATAGAGGTACTGTGGTCTCTACCCTATGTATTAGAAATATTATGCATACCAATACCACACCCACTACGGACATATAGTTTTAACCGTAATAACTTTTGTCATATCCACTAATATTTTTACCCATTTGGATCGTCTAAATAATGAGTTCGGAAAAGTGTCTCAGGTTCTCGGAGGGGGGGGGGGGCATGGGCATGGCCCCCCTGAAGCCGCCACTGGGTACTTAACTGCTATTAAGGTTTACATACAATTCGTTTCTTTGTGTCAAAAGTGTGTGTTAATCTTTTAGACTTCGTACATAGGTTAATCTATATTTACATATAAGTTTAATAAATATTATCGATCAATCCTTGAAAGAATTTAAGTGACCACATTCGGAGTGAGAGTTATTGTTTTGTGAAAAAAGTTAATTAGTTCAGTTCACAATTATTGGTAATTCAAATATACTTAACAAAACCTTGTCATTTCTTGTGATGAGTCACAGTATTTCTTCCAGGTTGGGTTGATACATTCATTAATTTTCCATCATTTGGTTTTCCTGCTTCTTATGGCTTCTATTTCAATTATTCCGAGTTTTTATTGATTTTTAATTATTAAAATCTGGTTTATAGTTTCTCCTTGGTTTATTGGATCTATGTTCCACTTCTTGGGTTCATCTCCTTTTAATATGGATTGTATTTCTCTCTATTTTAACTATTAATTGAGTCGACTTCAGCTTGGCTTCTGTCTCTCTTGATCGTTAATAATGGACTCCTGTTTTATAACGGTTTTAAATATAAGAACGTTTCGTTGTTATGGTAACCATCTTCACTCTCATTGGTTGTATACATTTGTATCTATTGTTATAAATCCTGGGTTTAGGTTCAAAAATGAATAAATATTTTATAACTGCTATTATTCCTTGGTGTTATTACCAATGTATGAAATATTAACATATAGGTCTCTATTTTCTTTCAAAGATTAATTTGATATCCCACAAAGCTGGGCTTGGTCATGTATTAATGTTTTGACAAAATTGCTAATGTTATGTTATTACATATTTCACTTATTTTTTCTCTTTATTCTATTTCTGACATACTGTTATGGTTGGTTAATTGTAATTCATAAGTTACTTGTTCTTAATTTTCAAATACAATAGTTGACTGCTTACAAATTGTTTATTCTGACTTTTGACAGTTAGGCATTTTATAGGCCTAAGCTGTAACTATCTATAACTTCTTATTTTACACAAATTAAACATTATTTATTATTTCCATGTGTTCTGCTTACTGTCACTTATTACTTATTTACTTTTTGAATTACTTTGGGCTGTTTTACAATAAATTAATGTGATTATTACTTAACAAAATCATTCTTTGTCTATTATTCTTTTCTTTGCATTGTTTAAATTAGCAGCCATCCTTACTTTTCTTTTATAAAATTGCTAAATTTTATAAAAGAAAAATATTATTCTTTTATCTTCTATTTTTACAGTGATGATTAATATTATGATTGTCAAATTTATACCATTACTTATACCTACTACTATTTCTTACACACTTTTTTAGCACTTAATACTACTATAAAAACATAACATAAAAATAGGTTTATGGTCTGTTCATTATCCAGCCATATTCCTTCTTATAAACACAACTCTTTTAACTAAACAAATAACAACTTTGGTGAATAGTGTCTTGACACCATCTATTCTATTGTACTAATTATCCTTGTGATTATTTGAGTAATATATGATGTTTTATTACTATTGCACTCACAACTACTCTGTTTCTTACTAGCTAACACCATGAAATTAGTTGTCTATCAACCTTTTGCTTATTCTTCGGGTTTATTACCTTTGTTTATTTTATTTCTTAAGATTATAAATTGTTTACCTTAATTTCTTCTTATTATCTCTATCACTTCACTGTTTATCACTACCACTTCCTACCTATCTCTCACTCTTGGTTTTTAAAATATAATTTTATAGTCAGTCTTTCAACATTTTATGTTTTACTTTCTTATATCACTGTAAGGCTATTAATAACACACTGAATCTATTAACAATTGTTTCACTTATTTATTATGGTTAGTGTACTTCATTTTACCTAACTTTATATCATGCTCGTTACTACTTTTGATTTACTATTTGTGTTTTTTATCATTAGTTTACCTTTGATTATTTTCTTCTCTTTATCTGGCCAATCTCTAGGGTTGGGTCATAGTCATTTGTTTGTCAGTCTAGTCTATTCACTTATTTATTATTCTTGTTTACAAGTTTTCTTTTTATTTTCTCAATACCATTTATGTTTTTGTTCATTATTCTTTAAATTATTTTACTTTTTATCATTTATATAATATTTGTGGATTCCCTATAGGGTCTGATTTCTGCAACGTTATATTATCTACCATGGCTTTTTCTGGAGCAAGATTTTGGGATGTATGAATCATTATAGCAAAATGTGTATTGTAATTCTGAATTGTTTTCTTGTACATTTGTGGTTCCAGTATGCCGGATTTTTTGTTACTGGTGGTATAGGACTGCACCCGTGCTATCATTAAAAGTTGGACCTGTGTGATTACTTTCGGCATTTGCTCAGGAGGTCTATGATTTTCCTCATAAATTATGTCCTCAATATAACCTAGTGCACCATTTATTAAACCTTTTTCAGGCCAAAGATGTATTCTTAACATAACTCTACATCCTACAGACAAAGATAGATGTTTCCAGTCCATTCACTAATTCAGGTGCTGCACATTTTGCTTTTAACCCTCCGGTGGGCGCGCAAAATTCGCACTCAATAGTGGGCGCACTGCGGCTTTTTTACAGCAATTTTAAATTGCACTTTTTTACTCTAAGACTAGGTAGTATGAGAAGTAAATAGACTGGTTAAGGTGTTTTAAATTTTATTTATTATTATTAAACACAAAAACATAATGCTTAGGCATCGACGTCCATATCTTGGCCCTGGTCGCCGTCGCACCTGACACATGTTGTCTCTTTGACGCGAATGCCTCTTACAGACATTATTTCTGCATCTCTGGCACACAATTTTTGATCTGTTATTCTTATTCCGTCCGCAAATATGACAGATTCCTGGTTTTGGTGCTTCTTGAACCTCCTCCTCTTTTTTATATTTAGCTAAAAATGCTGTGATATCTTTTGGCAGGTTACGTAGTCTAGATCTTTCTTCCAGATGAGTTTCCATAAGGCTAAGTGCCAGATTCTTCAAAAACAGTCTTCTTCTTTCTCGGTTATCAGGATTGTTGTATTTGAAAATTATGTTGGCGTTGATTCCCGCGATATCAAGATGCCGATAAAACAGCGCGAGAGGCCATCTTCTACTTATTCTAGAAGTTGTGTAGGATGCGCACATCTGGTCAACCGTATCAACTCCTCCCTTTGTGGCATTGTAATCCAGGTTTATTGTGGATTTGCTGGTTGCTTCGTCTATCTCATTTGTATCATGCATCGATGAGAAAAATATCACCGCCTTATTTTTTTTAGGCGCCGAAGAAGACAAACAGAAATCATACTGAAAACCAGAGAGCATCGACTTGATTTCTCTTGTTTTGTTGGCTTGGAATTCTGGTGGTATTTCTCTTTTATTTTTTTTCATAGTTCCGAGTAAGGTCAGCCCCTTCTCAAGAAGATCTTTAGCCAGAGTGTAGCTTGTACAGTAGTTGTCAGTTGTGATATTTCGTTTGGAACCCTTTATTGGTTCAACCAGTCTTTTCACAATGTCATCTGGTTTGTTCGATTTGAGATAGGGACCAGGCATCTGCTTGCCACAATATATTTCTAAGTTGAGAGTATAAAAAGTTTTTGCGTCACAGAGTGCGTATATTTTCAGTCCATACTTGGCTGGCTTGTTTGGTATATATTGTATGAAGCCACATCGCCCCCTAAAAGCATGTAGCATCTCGTCAATAGTCACAAACTCGCTGGCATTGTAGTGAGTCAAACAGTTATTCACAAAATTTTGGTGAAAATCATGAATAGGTGCAAGTTTGTCCAAGGCTCTTCGCTCGTTCCGTGTATCTAAATTGTCGAACCTAAGGGCTCGAAGCAGAAATCAGAAACGCTTATAACTGAAGAGCCCGCATAAAATTATCATTCCTGTGCCATCGGAATTCCACAGTTCAGCACAATTTGTATGGGATCCCTTTTTTATGCCTATCAAGTATAACGCACCAAAGAGAGCCTTGACCTCCACTTTTGTAGTTTCTCTACAGTCTCTATCTCTACCATAATTGACATCATTTCTTTTTTTCTGAATGTATCTGTTAGTGTGAGTTACAATATCATCTATCATGGCATCAGTAATGAACAGGTGAAACGTGTCTACTTCTTTCTGCGCAGTTGTAGCATTCATTTTTGGACCTGGCATTATTTTCATAATATTTTTGGCCTTCTGTTTAGTTGAAGATAGAGAGTTACTCATCCAAAGCGTATCTCCATCTTTCCCGATATAAAAATGGTAATCATCTTCAGCGACTTCTGGCACAGTTAGTTGATCGGCATCCGTTGATTGCTCTGAGTCACTGCTGTGGTTGTCAGCTTGTATCATTTCATCCTCCATATCTGGGTCATCTGACTCATCCTCTTCATTTTCTCCTTCCGACAATTCTGATAATTCCATGAGTACTTTCTCAAAGTCTTCAGGGCGCACAAATCGACGAGACCTGAACGTAAACACAAACTCAGATAACATAGGAAAAACAGGCACCGGTATATAGAATAGGCGAAAACCAAAAGATTCAAAACAAAACCTAACCAAGCTCTACGAAGACGTTTGATTCTATGGTAATGGTCAAAATATGCATGAAAAATTAAAAAAAATCACAAAACTAAAAAAAATTAACACTTACATGACTGGGCGCGCAGGCGGCAAAATAGCCACAGACACGTCACTCTCTTTTCAAAGCACAACAGCTACTGAAGCGTTATGCACATGATTTATCCGCATGTCGGAAATACTGCCATCTATCATGAAAATTGCATACTAGGCAGAACAGACAATAAACACTACCGGTACCTAGGGGCAGTTCAGAAACTAAAATTTGCAGCTTTCTGCCGCGGGCGCGCCCACCGGAGGATTAAACAATTTTGGCTAACTTGAATTAAGACAATTGGCTGTTTTAATTCCCTCAAATTTTCTTCATTAAAAGCTTTTACATGTTTGTTGATTACAAAAAGTTGAATGACATCTTTAAAATATAACTTCTTCTCCTTCAAAAGTTGCATTACAACAACTCATAAATGTTTGATAATCTTGAATGGAACACTCTATCAAAATGATGTCATAAGAAAACTATATTTTTGAAAAGCAGATAAAAAAAGCATTTTTAATTCAACTAAGAAGTCACTTCCTTCTGTTTTATCACTATAAACAGCACAATCATTAACTGGAGAAGCTATTTTATATCACACAAAAAATAGACACACAATCCACCAAATAGTTGGTCTTGATTCACAGACTTTGCAGTTTGATATCTTAGGTCAATTCTTCTTAAAAGATGACATCCTGACATCTCATTTCATTAGTTATTAGAAACTTACAATCACGCATTTCTTCCTGTAGAGTCACCTGAACATATGAACCAAGTGATTTGAGCATCTTTGAAGTTCCTATCATCAATTTAGAATGTACAAGGTGTTTCAAAAGGACTTTACAATTTTGGAAACATATAGAAATTTATTCAGATGACTTACAGAGCCAGTTGTGGTGTCATTTTAAAGCAAAACACATCAAGTTTGACTCATGTAGTGTCGTAGTTCCAAATGCAGCCACCAGAAGTGCCAGCACCACTGCTGTTCAAAATGGCTACTTTCATTGATGCGGAACGTGCTCGTTGGGTGTTCTGGTTGCATGAAATGAAGTCAGCTACTACAGTCCGACATAATTTTCGTACTGAGTATGGTAAAGATCCTCCAAGTAGGGCTGCAATTTACTTTTGGCACCAAACCTTTGTTGAGACTGGTTGTTCTGTACATGTAAATGAACAGGATGCCCACAAGTTTCTGATGCCACTGTGGAACAACTTTTTTTATTGTTTTTTACATGCATGTCTACACAGATTCAAACACAGTAGTTCAACTCAATTTAAAAATGTTGGGAGTATTCTGTCAGGTATGTCTCTGAGAGAGAGAGAGAGAGAGTGAGAGAGAGCTATGCCCGTAGCCCTAAGAAATTAACACAACGTGCTTCTCGTGAGAATGACATCCCACAACTGAACATTTGGCACGTATTACACAAATATTTGCACCTGAAAGCATACAAACTTTTCGTGTTACACAAAATTAATAATGTAGATAAAGTTGTGTGTCAACACTGTGCAGAAATGTTGGATCAAATAAGAGCTGATGAGACATTCCTGGATAAAGTAATCTTTAGCAAATGGGTCAATGTTTCATATTAGTGGCAAGGTGAACACCTACAACAGCAGGATCTGGGGTAGTAAAAATACACATGAAACATTGCAGCATGAGCATGACTACCCAAAAGTGAGTGTTTTTTATGCCTTCAGCAAACTTAAAGAGTATGGCCTGTTCTTTTTTAAGGAGAAAACCAGAAATAATATCAAGTGTCTGGATTCCACAGTTAGATGAAGATGACCATGATCACCAGCTTCACTACCAGCAAGACGGGGCACCGCCTCACTTCAGCTTACAAGTCTGGGATGTCCTTGATAACTGATTCCAGGCCATTGGATTGGTTGTACAGGGCCTATTGCATGGCCACCTCACTACCCAGATTTGACCCTCTTGACTTTTTCATTTGTGTTTCATTAAAGATTGAGCGATTGTTCCACTTTTATCTGTTTACCTCCCTATGTTGAAAAATTGCAGTTACACTGCGGTTGCAAAAGTGACAAACGAAGTTCTGGCTCAAGTTTGGAATGAAATTAACTTCAGGTGGGATGTCTGCTGCATCATAAATGGTGCTCAAATCGAACAAAAATGACTGTTTGATGAAAAATTTGATATTTTTTGCTTTAAAATGACACCTCAGCTCGGGCTGGCTACACCATTTTAAACCATGGCACTGTACATGCGACTGAATTTAGAAAAAGGTTTTAGGCTTTTATGAGGGAAAATCTCTTGACATCTGAACAAATGTACAATGCTAATGAATCCGGTCTTAATCATCGTTGTGTACTGTCAAAATTTCTAGCTGTCAAAATGAAAAAAGCATTCCTGGAAACAATATCAGCAAAGAGAGGATGACAATTGTATGTGCTGCTAATGCTGCCGGCACGCATAAATTAAGATTGGCACTTGTAGGAAAAGCAAAATAAGCTGCGACTTTTTCATGGAATTGACACAAGTTTTTTGTCCTTTATTATGATCAAAAAGGCATGGATGGACAGACATTTTCAAATATGGTTCTTTAAAACGTTTGTACAGACTACATTTGAGCACTTATCATTAAAAGGTACACGTTTTTCTATACTGTTTTTTGAATATTTTTTTTTAGCATACAGAAATTCTTAGTTTAATAAAATAACACATTATGTTAACTGAAATAAATTATGTATCTGTTCATGTCTATTTTCATTAGTTACACTGCCTAGTTATTCTAATCTGCAAAAATATTTTCGTTTAGTATCAGTACGCATTCATTCAATATGTGTAAATTATGTGCACAAGTATGTGGGGGATTTCTGTGCACGTGATGATAATTCCCTACCAAATCGTGGACCAAACTATGCTGACTATTATCATTTTGGGAGCCACAATGGCTCTTGGAAGGATCAGTGGATTAACTGTGTTTTCCGGCAACCATGCATTGTAAGTTCCCAATTAACACAGATAATTAGGGTTTTACTGTATCTCACTATACACGGGACAGGTTATTAGAGATCACACAAATTTTAAAGGAAACTTATGGAATTGCTGAAAATTCGCAGTGAGGAAAAATCATTTCCTAGGCAGTAGCTCCAACATGAACAGAATTATACACACCCTGCGCTACAAAATGAAATCATCCAGATCATAGGGAATGAAATAGTCACTAATTTTACTAAAAAGCTCAAGCTACTAAAATTGTAAATCACTCACAAATAATTTAATTTATTAAGTGATTTGTGATGGTATTCAGTGTGGTGATGGTGATTTGTGTACAAGATATCTCAAGAGATCAACAAGTGAGTATCTGTGTTGCCTGGTGTTATGATAAGCTAGAACCTCAAGAAAGTTTTACGGGTTTCTATAAAACTGCTGTAACTTGTGGCTAAGATATAGTATCATTCATTTGTGAAAATACCTACGATGGAGCTGGGAATATGAGTGGCATCAATAAAGGCATACAGACCATCATAAACTAGAAGCAGCCTTTGGTTGATTATGCATACTGCAGAGCTCATTGCTGTATTGTATCATGAAAGGAAGTTGTGAAGCACGAGTACAGTAAAAAAATTCAATGGAATGAGCTCATCAATTAGGAATTTTGTTTTCAAACTAAAGCAAAATCTGTGTTTATGCATACCATGAGAAAGTAGTGAAGGTTCCACTGGTAACATTTGCAAGATCAAACCACTGCGTTCCATAACATGGATTTGTTGGTAGTCATAAAGGAAATTTTGAACAGATATAAATTAGTAATTAAAACATTGACTGGACTAACAGAACAAGGATATGGTGGAGCTAGTGGTCTACTTTGTGTATTTGAGAATGGAGCTATATATCTTAGTTTGATCATGAGACAAGACCTAACTGAACTTCTGGAAATTTTAAACAAGTGCTTCCAGGGAAATAACAGAATTGTGGCTGGACTTTATAAATCAGTTGAACACATCACTGATGTATCAAATGCACTGAGAAAGAATGAAAAATTTCATCTATACTTAAAGAATGCAATAATAAGATTTCTGAGCTTGATTTGGAGAAGCTGAAAGAAGAAAGTACCAAAAATGTGGCACAAAAAAGTAAAATATCGGTATGGAAAACCATACATGACTTCCATGTTCTAAGATTTATATTTAAAATCATTTACAAAATGAAATGTTTCCATAGAAACTACTTCTTTCCACTTATTGCTTCAGCCTTAACCACAGTACTGTGGTCACTAACGTATACCACCACACGTTATCGCACTTGATTTTCACTGATGATGGCAGTCGACGGCACTGCAGAAACATTTGGTTTTGCAGAAAACATTGGACTACGCCAAACAGCCTGGGAAGGAATTTTAACAACAAACTACTACTTTGTTGCCGATAATGTAGTACACAAATTATCCCCTCCCGCTTCAACTATAATTTTCATTTATAGAAAATTACCCCCACCCCATTCAACTAGCCTCTTCATTTATAGATATTTCATCTACGTTTCTACAGTGGATTATTAAGATCTTCTTATCAGGATACTTTATTTATCAAAATTATGTACTTTACTCTTGTTACAACAAAAAATGTTTCAGGTAAACTGCCCTTTCCCCGTAACCGATCTTCACCAAAATCAATAGGCCTTGAGTCTTCAACAACTCAGGCACATATGTAAAAAATTATTTGATTCTGTTTGAATCTACGGCAGTTTTCGTTCGTCATGAAAAAATTTCTCTTGTTACAACATAAAATGTTGCAGGTAAACTACCCTTTTCTCTTAACCGATCTTCACCAAAATCAACAGACATTGAGTTATCTATAGCTCAGGCAAATATGTAAAAAATTATTTGATTCTGATTGAATTTGCGGCTGTTATCGTTTGCCATAGAAAATACCCTTGTTAAAACATAAAACGTTGCAGGTAAACTACCCCTTTCCCTTAACCAATCTTCACCAAAAACAATAGGTCTTGAGAACTCTACAATTCAGGGCTGTATGCAAAAAATTATTTGATTCTGTTTGAATTTGTGGCTGTTATCACTTGCCATAGAAAATACCCTTGTTAAATCATAAAATGTTGCAGGTAAACTACCCCTTTCCCTTAACCGATCTTCACCAAAAACAATAGGTCTTGAGAACTCTACAATTTAGAGCTGTATGCAAAACATTATTTGATTCTGTTTGAATTTGCGGCTGCTATCGTTTGCCATAGAAAAAAAATCTACAGACGCAGACACTTTTTGAAAAAATGACTTTTTTCATGGTTTGAGGGTAGTACAATCAGAATCTGCAATAATCTCAAACACGATTTTTTTTGCCATCACCATACTTCCATTTCCTTATGGAACATGGAAGTAAAAAGACAAAAGAAAGTATAAAAAACAAAATTGGTGGAACAACTGGCTTACATGTATGTATATTGTCAGTCATGTGAAGAATACTATAAAAAGAGTATTTTGAAATAACAGACACAGCTGTAACAGGGCTTCAAAATCAAATTCTCAATCAGTCAGGTGTGAAGGAACAAGTTTTACCAAAAAACAGCCTTTTGCCAAGGATGTGAAGTATTAGCTCCTTATCCAGAAATTGATGCATCATCGTTTAAAGTAGAAATAGAACTGTTTCTACAAAGGTACAAGGTGATATGTTTAATGATGTGAAGATAGCCTTGATTTTGGTGACTAAAGAAGTCGGAGATCTTTTCAGAAATGTAGAAGGCTTGGTTTGTCTTCTGATTGTGTGCCCAGCATCTAGTTGTCAGGCACAAAGAAACTTCAGTACTCAGGGGTGCCCATCCCCCCCAAGGCCTAATGCGCAAATCCCCCCCAAAAGTCTCAGCACTCTCCCCCCAATTGAAAAGTCCCCCCACTGCCCGCCGGTCTACAAGCTTAGCACACGCACACATTTTTACATTCAACGATTTATTATTCACATACCCTCTGACTCATTGACAGGATGTTGCTGCAGGCTGCCAGGGTCAGTTTTCCAAATTCCAAAACAAAATTTACTACTAGTTGTACTGGTAGAGACATTTATGCCGCCAGTTCGTTAAAACAATCATAAAAATATGCAATTGCTTTAGTTTTTTACTAATAGCTTAGTTTGTTGCACAAACACCATAAACATTTCTATCAACGTTGGATTTAAAATGTTATTCTTGAAAAAATCCCCCCCCCAAATCCTTAAAATACACCCAAAAGAATCCCCCCCCCAAAATTCTCAATGCGCAATTTGCGCTATGATCCCCCCCCTGTGGGCACCCCTGTCAGTACTTTTCAAAAACTAAAAAATTTTCTTAGGTCAACTATGACCCAGACATGGCTCAACAATGTAGCCCAATGCTATGCCATAAGAATGTATCAGACGACATCAACAATAAGAAGATTGTCAAAGTATTTACTTCTAATGTTGGTGCTAGGAGAAATGTGTTCGGAACTTTCTGATGCTAAGAATGATCTAATGAGATTAATTGATGCTAAGGATATTTTAAATTATCAAACTGTTTAACGATTTTATTTTAGTTAATGGAAAAGTTACCCAGTAATGTTTCATACTTACTGTAAATAAAATACTGGATTTCACTATTAAAGTTCTCTTAATTTCTGACGATGTTAGAGTTATTTCCGATCTGATGATGAGGTGAGAAGCTTGTATGAAAGCGCTAATCGGAATAATTTTTCTATAGTGGTATGCAACAGTGATAATTCTGTTTGTGATTATAACCACTAACAGAATATAATTAGTAAAATAGTTTACCTTTTTCTTGTCTGTCTGGTGGCCTTTTCTCTATATTTCATTCAAAACGTTTCAGGACATACGCCCCATCATCAGGATATCCCTTGTTGAAGTTCGTCGATCGTTAAAATATTAAAAACACTGTACACACAATTCTACACATAACAATAAATATAATATAAACATAAAAACACATAAAATACCCAGATTTTAGACACACACGATATCGGAACTTTCTTACACTAATCGGGACTTTTTTAGAACACTAACAGAACTTTCTTAATTAAACTTCTGACCTTAATATAGTGAATTAATACAGTCTTTAAATTACCTGACAATGTAAAAACAAATTATATATTTCTACAGTTATATCAATTATATTAGTAATAAAAGATTAAAACTTACAAAATAGAAAACAATGACCCTAGTATTTCAGAAATTTAGTCATACACCAAATATTCAATATTAACATAACATTCCGAACTCACAATCATTCGGTACTGGTGACACCCATGATACTATAGTCCACGGCCATGCTAAATTTTAGTGATTTGCTTTATCATTTGATCACACCTCAAAGAAAGTGGTTTCCACTGTAATAAATAAGTATAAATACATCACCTCCACACACTTACACACACACTCTACAGGCTCCAAACAATTGTCTATGGAAAACAAGAATTGGAGTTTGTAACGTTAAGACCTGTGTACATTTGACTGTGCTAAAAAAAAAAGCTTTGATACTGATTGAATTAATTTACTTCAATAAATAAATAAATGTTTATTTGATGTTACAAACTACATCAAGGTATTAAAATAACAAATGAATTACATAAAACATATATATGACACAACAATTAACATTTATCACAAATTTTACAAAATTTAATTATAATGTAATCAGTATGTCTAGTCTTTATCTGTATAAAGACTTGTTGGAAAGACAATATCTCTCTTAATTGCATTAGTAACTTCCTCCATCTTAGTTTCTAGAATTGGATCTCCAACTTTGTGTGCTGCATCCTTTACGTATTGAAGTACTTCACAGAGTTGCTGAATACATCTTACTATAAGCCCTTCTTGAACATCTGTTAATTCCATTATCTCAGAGAAAGGCTGCAAATAAAATTTTAATTATAATTTTAGTCACGTATTTATGTATTTTCAAAGAAGTACCAGATTACAGATGCCAAAATAAACACATTAATTTTCAAAAATAACTTAAAGATAATGTAAATAATTACTATAACATTTACTGTATATAACAATATCATCAACAGTGATATAAAAAAGAGATTATTGTTAATTAAACATAATTCATTTTGACAATTCAACATAATCAATCTGTAAATTTACTATACTGTCAAAAGTGGAAACTATCAATTTAAGCAATGTAAAGGATATATGTAACACTGATTTCGTTCAGTTTTTAAATGAGTTCTGATATGTTACACTGAGTACAGAAAACAATTTTCTTTAGTTTAGACATCACAACCAAAGCAGAGCCGCACCCAGAATTTTGGGTGTGAAATCTTCGGGGAGGGTGTAATGAGGCAAAAAGGGGATCTTTATTTTTTTATTAAATTTATTTAAAATTGTTTGTGATCAACGCAGCAAGTCCCACGTAAAAGAAAAAAAAAAGGTTCTATTCAGACAATGAACAGTGACATAGCTTTGTGAGCAGGGTGTGGTAATAGAACGCAATACTGTTTTAGTCAATCAAGTGTTCTGTCACGGACTAGTACGCGCAACACCAGCATGTGCGCAGATGCGACGCGTACCCAGTAAAAGCGACACCACAAGAAAATGGCTAAACTGTAACATTTCCTTGCCATGTGCTTTTAAGACGATGGAAACCTGTAAAGGCTCCTCCCACCATAGCCTCCTATATCGTCTCCGTTTGACAACTCTAGAACACGTGGCCTATAGACAAATCCATGCACTGGGAAAGACGATGAAAACTTCGTAGCATGAAGGCTGTGCGTTTCCGTCTGCTTAACCGAGTTTTGGTGGGGAACTGTATGCATAGTTGCTCCACAGTTGAATAACACCTTCAGACCGCGGGGTCATAAAAGTCTTTGCTCGGCCGACCAAGTTAATTAGGGTCGGCCGACCAACCAAGTGTATCAGAGATGTGTAAAGCAGTATAAATTAATAATATATACAGTAAAATCAGTGAAAATTTTAATACAAGTGAAACGACAACCTTTTTTGAACATCGAATCAGAGAACTCTGGGTGACGCGCCATGCGGTCGGTAGGAACGAAGCTACACATGTAACTGTATCAAATCAAATATATTCTTATTTTATATGAAAAGGGGGTAATTTGTACGTGTGAGCAAACTGGGTAGCCTTCTTTAAATTAAGAATTAGCATAAGTAATAATGTCTAAGTAAATTTTGTTTTGGTGCAGATTTGAAAAGAAAATTAATTAAATGACAGTAAAAGTTTGAATAAAAAAAAAAATTTGTAAAACAAGTAAAGTCAAAAGTAGTAAAAAGAAAATGAAATAAAATTAGAGTTATATTATACGAGAGTCGAGTATGTTACTGATATCACCTTGAAACCCTGCTTGTATTACGCCGTTCGTGTGACGAACTCTGGAACTGTAAGATGAGTTATCCTGGGTAAATAATAATAATAATTTAAATGTTACAAGTCTCTTAATAATTTGAGTTAACACAAATGGCGCCTCGAACTGAGGACATGTTTTATAAAATAAAATTTATACAAAAACCGCACCTATGGTAAAGACAAGCATAGTTTGGAGGTTGGGTAGGAATACGTAAATTACGTACAGGTTAAGCGATGTGTATGCTATAGTTAGGTAAAACATACAAAGTGAAAAAAAAAAATTAAATATATGTAAGATTGAAATTGTGTTAAGATTAACAAATCTCATAAAGAATAAATAATGGCTACTAATGAGAGTGAAATGAGTGAATCAGCTATTATGAGCGGCCTTGAAGCCTATTCGACTCCATATGTGGGTCAAGATAAAATAATTGAATTAAATATAATAGATCAAACAAATATGACAGAGGATTCAGGGGTTCAATTAACCCCAACCTCAACAAAATGTAATAAATTTGATGATGACATGATGAGTATTTTACTAAGTCAATTCGATAAAATAAATAATCGTTTAGATAGTAATGAGGAAAAGTTTGATAACAAATTAGATAAATTAAGCAATGACTTTGATAATCGTTTTGACAAATTAAGCTGCGAGATACATGAACAAAATATTAAATGCGAAAATAATTTCGATGAATTAAAAGAGCAAAATAGTGAATTAAAAAACCAGATTAATGAAATCAATAAAAGTGTTGAAAAAAACCAATGAAATATTTGAAACTAACTTTAACAGAGTAGAACAGAGTATTGAGAAAGCGGTAGTCAGTAGAGAAGCAGATTAAAAGTAAATAAACTCAGATAATTAATAACAAGGTGAGTAATAATGATAATGAGCTAACATGTGATAAAAATGAGGTAATGAAAAACGTGGTGTTAGAGAGTAAGGTTGTGAGCATAGCAAGTGTTAATGAAAGTGAGAGAGAGAGTGTGATGAAAGGTTAGGTGGGCAAAGGGCAAGTTTTCCCCAAGTATATGGTGAAACAGAGGTTTCACAAGTGTTGTATGAGGGCAGAGTTTCCTCCAGTAGCTGTGTGGAAGACGAGGTGTCTTCAAGTAGTTCCGTAATTTGTTGTAATATTCTTGGAAGTGCCAAGAAATGTAGTAAGTTTGTTGTGCCCTTTGTGTGGTATGAAAGAGGTCAGGGGGGTTGTGACAGGTGTTATGATGTGGAGAGATATTTAGAGAGAGAGTTGTTTGTAGATGAGGAAATAGAGTTATTTACGTTAAGTAGGAGTTATAAAAAGTTGAAAGAGAGGTTAGAATTGAAGGAAATAGACGATATAAAATACTTACCTTGTGAAATAAAGATTGATGATTATTTTGAGGATGCTGTTGTAGACGATAAACACTTAACTGATGATGTAATTGCTATAGTGGAGGAGTATAATGATAAAATAACTTACCTTATGTTAACCAAAAATACTGATGGAGACTGGACTAAAATTACCAATGTAGACGGGCTTTATGAAATAATGGGAGACAAAAGTGTAGTTAATTACTATATTAATATAATCAACGAAAGTAGTCATTACAATAATAACTATAATATAATATGTGTCAATAAAAATGAATTATGTTATAAATACACCAGACTAATAAATGATGATGGGGGGGGGGGTAAATAAAAATTCAGTGAATGGACATTTTAAATATTTTAGTTTATGGTAATGACCTGGCTAAATTAGGAAATGAGTTGTGATAAACAGAAAAATAATGACAAAAAATTGTAAATAAATTTTAGTGAAATTAATTGGGTTTGTGTTGTAAAATATACGGTATGTAAACAATGTTTGTATGTAGTAGAAATTGATAATAATAATAATATTTTGGTAGACTAAATAAATAACAAGAATAATTATGAAGGTAATAAATGAATTGTAATTGTTTTGGAGTAAGGTAATTAAAATAACTTGTGTTTTCAAGAATTGATTGAATTAAATAATTTGAGATGTTTAAATATTTTTGATTGATTTAAAATGTTATATAAAGAGATTTTGATGATGAATTTAAATTATTTGTATAAGATTTAAACTTGATAATAAATAGTCAATGAATAAATGTAGAATGTATTTAGTTGTGGAATCATATGTTTGCTATAATGTTTCAGAGATAAATGGAGTTGTGTACATGATTTGGTGGTAACAAATGTTTATATGTTGTGTCTATGACAGTGTATGAGTGATGTAATATAAGTATGAATTTTATCATACAAGTACATAAAGTAAAATAATTAAATGTTTCAATAATAAATTTTCAATGAGTTTAAAATGTTTTAAGTTAAGTGATGTAATTAATTTGAGATAGTTGTAAATTTTCAATGAGTAATAAAGGTTAGAAGTTGGGTGATAAAGATTTATATAAGGCATTTGAATCAGCCAGAGTTAATTTTAAAGGGGTGTTAAACATAATAAGATTTTTGGGAATGAAAGTAGTATAGAAAAGGAGTATTAATAGTGACACAGTAGCGATAGTGAGTAAATGAAGAGTAATGAGAGGGATGTAATTGGAGAGTAATTAGCTGATGGTAGAATTTTGTAAGGGGGGTGGTGTGATAAGGAGTCCTCAACGAAAAGCGTTGTGGCGGGAGGTGAACCGTATGTGCGTTGGCGGGGTTACCATGGGGAGTCCGGGAACCAATAAGGGGATGAGCATAGGGAAGGAACACACGTCCTAAGTACAAAGGAGGTAGAGAGTATTTTGTTATAAGGGTAGAATGATGTGAATGGAGTTAGAGAATTATTGGTAAATATTTGAGGGAGTGGTGTCATACTATGTAAATCTGTTAGTAAGTGTTAGAGGCAGAAGGGGGTTGAGGTTATATTTAAACACCCATTTATAAGTTGAATTATTATGAATAACTAAGTCACCCAAAATAATTGATAATGAAAATGTTAAAGAAAAAATCATAGTTAAAATGTAATAATAAACGAAACTAGTGAAAAATTTGATACAATTTGAAAATAAAATAAAGCTGTAAGAGGTGTAAAATTTTGGTCAACTTAAATGTGAATTGTTTATTGTAAAGTAATAACAACAATGTTAATGATAAGTGTTCTATGTTTTATTATGTCATACTATGTTTGAATGTAAAAATTATAAACATGTGACGTATTTTACCTGGTATAATTTTGAGATGTATCTAGGGCAAGGTCATTCACTTGACCCTGAAGAATCAGCTGATGACTGATGTTTGGTATATAGTGTTTTTTACAATTGATTCGTAGATTTTATTTGAGTATTTATACTGAAATGATTAAAGAATAAATTTTGTTGACAAAATGATTCTTTTTGGGAATCGAAAATTTTTTTGAAAAAAAAAAAAAAAAAAAAAATTATTTTTTGCTTGAAGGATAGATTGTGTTTTTGTGTCCAGAATATACTGTTGATTATATGTTAATGTGTTAACTGATTTATGTTATTCATATTATATGTGTTTTAAACAAATGTAATGATAAGTGAATTTATGATTTAGTAAGATGTTCAGTTTATTTGTTTTTTATGATTATTAGTAGCTAGTGATGAAGAATTGTAGATTCATGTAAAAGATTTTGGGTTTTTGCTGAAATTAATGGTAATATAACATTTTGTTATTGGACTTAGATTAAATTTTGAACAGAATTTAAATGATTTAATCTGATTTGTTCGATTTGTTTTGATTTGAAAAAACAACGTCAAGTAGATGAAATTTGAGAAAAGAAATTGAAATAAAACAGAAATTATTTTGAAATTTGAAAGCTAGAAATGGAATGTAGGTATTATAGTCAGTAATAATGAGTATGTGTACACACCCAGTACTTGCTAAAGGCAACCCAGTATGCATGTAAGAGGGAACATATCGGCTGAGGATCTGGTATGGTATAAGGCCAGTATTTTGATTTTTTTTGGGTGGAATGATAGAAGGTTAGGGGTACTATGGTGAGTATCTGTCCGATTTTATTGTGTTGGGATCTCGAACAGAGAAGTCCAGTAATCTCGTTCAGGTGCAGCCATAGTCGCCGAGCAAGAGGGGTAGTTTACCCATGAGGTGTTAAGAATTAACGGGGGGTTGTTGGCGCCATATCCTCACCGATCCTCTTAGGTTAGCAATGAGAGTTTTTATGCTTTTGGGCATAAAACCTCTCATTGGGGGGGGGGTATTGTAATGGGGAAAAAGGGGATCTTTAGTTTTTATTTATTTAAAATTGTTTGTGATCAACGCAGCAAGTCCCACGTAAAAGAAAAAAAAAGGTTCTATTCAGACAATGAACAGTGACATAGCTTTGTGAGCGGGGTGTGGTAATAGAACGCAATACTGTTTTAGTCAATCAAGTGTTTTGTCACGGACTAGTACGCGCAACACCAGCATGTGCGCAGATGCGACGCGTACCCAGTAAAAGCAACGCCACGAGAAAATGGCTAAACTGTAACATTTCCTTGCCATGTGCTTTTAAGATGATGGAAACCCGTAAATGCTCCTCCCACCATAGCCTCCTATATCGTATCCGTTTGACAACTCTAGAACAAGTGGCCTATAGACAAATCCATGCACTGGGAAAGACGATGAAAATTTCGTAGCATGAAGGCTGTGCGTTTCTGTCTGCTTAACCGAGTTTTGGTGGGGAACTGTATGCATAGTTGCTCCGCAGTCGAATAACACCTTCAGACTGCGCGGTCATAAAAGTCTTTGCTCGGCCGACCAAGTTAATTAGGGTCGGCCGACCAACCAAGTGTACCAGAGATGTGTAAAGCAGTATAAATTAATAATATATACAGTGAAATCAGTGAAAATTTTAATACAAGTGAAACAACAACCTTTTTTGAACATCGAATCAGAGAACTCTGGGTGACGCGCCATGCGGTCGGTAGGAACGAAGCTACACATGTAACTGTATCAAATCAAATATATTCTTATTTTATATGAAAAGGGGGTAATTTGTATGTGTGTGCGTGTGAGCAAACTGGGTAGCCTTCTTTAAATTAAGAATTAGCATAAGTAATATAGTCTAAGTAAATTTTGTTTTGGTGCAGATTTGAAAAGAAAATTAATTAAATGACAGTAAAAGTTTGAATAAAAAAAAATTTGTAAAACAAGTAAAGTCAAAAGGAGTAAAAAGAAAATGAAATAAAATTAGAGTTATATTACATGAGAGTCGAGTATGTTACTGATATAACCTTGAAACCCTGCTTGTATTACGCCGTTCGTGTGACGAACTCTGGAACTGTAAGGTGAGTTATCCTGGGTAAATAATAATAATAATGTAAATGTTATAAGTCTCTTAATAATTTGAGTTAACACAAGGGGGGGGGGGCAAGGTGCACAATTTTGGTTTTCCTCATTTTTTTCTCTACAAGTAGGGCTTTTTCCTGGAGGAACGATTATACACAACTTATAGTTGTGTTGCAAGAACAGGTAAAAATGATCCTTGCTTCATAGAATTTCACTCATTTACATTCCACCTATAATGCTAAAAAGAGCCTTTCATACACATATAGCATAAGTAAGAATCATACACAAAGTCTGTAAGAATCATACATAAAAATTATGTAAGCACAAGCTTACTTATTTTGCATATGCTGACTGGACAATTTAATTACTTAATCAGTAGAGACTGGATTTATTGAGATAACAATACAATAATAGGCTACAGTTAAAATAATCAGACATGAAGCAGTCGCGCACGTTGTAGTGGGGATAAGGCAGGAACAGTGTAATACATGTGAGTACAAAACGGCTACAGCTGAAAATATTAGCCTGCTCCTTGATTGACCAGTCTACATATTGTAACGAGACGAGATCCCCCTCTATTTATAATTTATAGATTTAATTATCGATTGTTGTTTAATGGATTCTCGTGTATTACATGCATTAATTATCTTTTATGTAATTGATAAATATGATTTACTTAATTATAGTGTGATAATCTATTATGGATAAATTATTAATTTGCTGGTTTGTTAATGAATGTAACGGTAGCGCCGAACTTGAAGTCGAACTCCTCTTCTGGAAAAATGTCGTCTGTGTAAGTAAAGTCAAGTGTTGTCTGGACAAATAAATTAATATAAAGAACACTTTTCACGTACCTGGTTGTCGTACTAGATGTTCAGACATTCACCGCCACTGAATAAACTGTCAAGGTTATTTTGACCAGTTTAAATTTTATAATCAAGGTTATATAGCACCTTGAAGGTTATGTGGGCGCCATATGGGTTTTCTCCGAGAAAAGTTCCCGTAAAAAACAAATTTCTAAATTTAAAATTGTATGTATTCACTTTTTCTGTTGTTTAAATGCTTATGGCATTTAAAATGATTCAAATAGTGTCTTGAAAAATTTCTGTTTCAAATGTACCTCAGTGTATGCTATACTGAGGTTTACTTATCTAAATTGAAATAATTGAACACAAAGGTTATGGTGTATAACATTATGGGTTTATTATACCCTCAAAAATCAAATTGAATAAAAATACATTTACAATAATACAGTCGGATTTCAAAGTATCCGTCTGCTATCTGGTCTAGCTCAGTTAAGAACAATATGAAAACTCTTATGTTTATTAACAAAATTTTACTCTTATTTGACTAAGTACCTCAAGGGTAAGTTCTTGGAAATACAAAATAGAACGTTATTAATTGCTTTGATAGATATTACTATGATAGTAATTCATTTTTGGCCTCTTTAATATCTTGCAATTATATTTTAGGTTAACGATAATATCGTCTGCTTAGATCCTAATTAATATTATAATAACTAATTCTAACACATAAATTCTTACGTCGGATTATTAAATCCTCTAAATAATTGAATACAGTGTTCGTTATTAATAGTGTGATTGTTTTTGCGTCAGTACAATGTGTTATAGTAACGATCAGTGAAAGGCAGATAAACAATAAAATTGGTCACTGTACTACCTTGCTTTTTAATCTTATAGATTAAAAATAAACACTTTAACGATCGGATTATATTGATCGCTAATACACTGCACTTTAATCGCACTTGGCACGAGAAATTACCCTCTTCTTACTGAAACTGGGTTGTTTACTTTACAGGTTAAGTTAAATTTTCTCGTTCCGAATACACTCACTGTCTAAAAAGGTTCACTACTAATTTTTGATGCACTCTTGTACGATGAATCGTCCTTTCAATAATTATTTTAATAAAATTTGAAGTATTTACTACTATTGTGTTGTAGTAGATTAATAAAATATAAAACAACGTCGAGCCGCAACTGCTTGGCTCATGATGAAGGAAGCGAATGCGAATTTTTCAGCGTTTCTCTGATTATATACCCCTGTCTTAGATCGCTGTTAGGGACAAATCTCGCTGAGTAAACTCTTTTGTGATTGGTACAAAATTCCGTTACAGTGACGTAATGTTTTTGTTAGTCGCCACTGGCTCACTTTCGTACCCAGACTGTGTCGTTATTGTTCGTTTTCACCGGCAATTGCTTAAATCTGGTTAAGAAATGATGCTAACACTCACTATTAAATTATTACAATACCAATCTCTAAGTTATCATCATCAAATTAAAGCTTAGTCTCTGCTCTTTAATTTGATGTGGCTTAATGCTGGTTTGAACCTAGCTTTCACTGACAATACATAAAAATAGTGTTTTTAAACAGGGTTTCTTATTGTCGTCTGCTAATAACGCAAAGATGCGACTATTTTCCTATCTTTTACATTAGGTTAATTATATCGGTGTTCTCTTTTGAACGATATTACATGAATAACAATACATACATTATCACAATTAAAAGCTGTTTACAGCTGAACAATATTAAATCTTATTATAACTATGATAATACATTACTCTGACAATTCCTTACTCTCTAAATACATTTTTACTTGGACTACGCAATTTAAAGGCATACAATACTAATTGAGTGGTGGTATTTCACACCTTATTCGTCATATTTACTATTCAGTAAATTTAATGTTCATTAGGGGTCCTGTTTCCCTATTAACTTACTGACATAGATTCGTTTATGCAGGGTCTAGATACAGTTATAGTACCAGGTTTATTCCCTGTTAATTATTATTTCTAGTCACATCTCATTTAATTAGGAAGTTGCTTATACACATAAGGCTTCCGTTTACATTTATCTTTATTCTATAATGTTACATCTTGGTTGGTAAAGCTAGCTTTTTATAGCTTTGTGGCTACAGCTAGTATGGTAATAGTCTTTGTTATTTATATCATAGTTCTTCGATTTTCAGCCAGAATGCTGTTATTGTTATTACTTTATTAAAGTCATTGGTTATTTAGTTTCTATTCACATGACTCTACACATTAATGTCATGAACTGGCTAGCTTGACAGCTTATCTGTGAACTTTGTATGTCCATTAGTCATAGTCAGTCATTGTTTTTAAGTTGTAGTGTCATGCAGTGTATTCATCACGGCTTCTTGGGATCCTTCCTCTTCTTTCTTCTATGCTGGTCCCTTCTCTTCTTTGTTACATTCATTAAAATGATTCACTTTATAACTTTAGTGTCATAATTTACCCTTCTGGTGTGTGTTTGGTTATGTAACATTTTGTGGTGTTACATATACTCCCCTCTCAAAATTGATAATTTGAGAAAAGTTTTATAGTTTGAAGAAATTATCACTTTATTTTGTTTAATCATAATATTACTGCTTCTATCTGCATTAAGTTCAATAGTTTGTTGGTGTGTTGCTCTAGACTGAGTTCTTTGCTAGTATTATTTTTAGCTTACTAGTATTGTTCAAGTTTTTTATACTCTTAGTCATTTAGTTATAACATATCATAGTTCTTCAATTAACAATTTCCCTGTTTTTCAATAATACATTTTTTCTTTACATTATACACATTTTGATTCTTGTGACAAACTCCTTTGTTCTTTCATTTACCTCACAGTTGTTTATTTAATCCTTGACATATTATAATTCCCTAACATTTATAGCGGGTTCGGAATCAGAGGGACTCTATTTGGCATCCATTCTCCGCCGTTCCTCAACTATACACCCACAGAATCAGAGGAATCTTCATCTCTGTCTGGGACAATAAAAAGTTGCACATAACAACAGTTGCACTATCACAACACATAAAACATAATATATCATTTATTTTTCAATATAAGACATTATATTCAATATAATATTCAAGGGATTAGAGGTTTCATTATTATCACTGTTCATGCTTTATCATTTTATCTAACATATTTCTCTTCACAGGTCATTATTTTATAACTTGACATATTTGTTATATTATTTATCAGCCTTGCTGCTATTCATCAATACTAGGTTCCAACTTGTTTTGGTTATTTCAATGTTTTTAAATTACACACTTAAATTTATCACTATATAATTATGCAGTTGGTTTTTAAATTCTTCTTTAGTTTCACCATAGTTCACTTTTAACACTGTTTATACACTGGGTTTTTTAACACTTTGTTCGTTATCTTCTTGGATTATCAGGGGGTTTACAATATTCGTTTGATAAACATTCAGTTGTATACAATATTTGATAAACATTCTTTGTCATATACAATACTCATTTGATAAACATTTTCCTTTTCTTTTCTTTCCTTTATAATAGCCTTCTCTTATATTACTCGCTTTGGTGGTTTGCTCCTCTTCTTCAAGTGATAGCTATTTTAAATCGCTTATTCTGGATGATAATTTCATTTGTTGAAATTAATGTTGGACTATTAGAGCATTATAGTATATTAGGTTTATTCAATAGTGGTTTACTCCACAGTTGTGGATTTATTATTTAATTATCTCTTCCATTCCTTGTTATAGCCTTCTCTTGTATTACTCTCTTTGTTGTTTTGCTCCTCTGCTCCTTCAAATGATAGTTGGTTAAATAATTTATTCTGGATTATTACTTCATTTGTTGAAATTAATGTTGGAGTATTAGAGCATTATAGTATATTAGGTTTATTCAATAGTGTCACTATTCTAATATATGTCAATTGTTTGGGGTTTTTATGGTGTCACCATTCTATTGGGCTCATTATAGGTCAATTACATTTTCTTGGAGTCACTTCGTTTATTTATGCTTATAGTATTATATATCTTGGTACTGTAAACATTATGACATTCTACATTTCATGATAGTTTTCATTATACATAATATTTTTTCAAGGATGGTTGGTTATACTGGATCAGAAATTTCATAAGTATTGTTCTGATTGTTCTTTGTTATGGTATACGGACCTGTATACAGTAATAGCAGTTTCTTAGTGATACCCTCCATTGTACTGGGTAATTCTCTATTTCTTAATAGTATTTGGTCACCTACATGGTACTGTATGATTTTCGATGGTACCTTGTTTTGGTACCTTCTTTTTCTCTGTTCGATTTTCTCGACAATTTTATTATGGAATTGGATTTTGTCGAATTGGTATTCCTGGCTCTGTGGAAACTTAATAATGTCACAAATTTCTCGTGGTGGAGGTTTCTCAAACATGGCATTATAAGGTGTGGTTTCTATTGATTGGTGGTGAGCTAGATTTATAAAGTCTTCTGTTGCTGATATATACTCACCCCACTTCCTTTGCTGGTTGGAACAATATGTCCTGAGAATTCCCCCAACTTCTCTCAGCACTCTTTCGGATGGGTTACTGCTGGGATGGTATACTGAGGTTTTATATGTTTTCACCCCATGATCCAGCAGTGTCCCTCCATCTTTTGCCCTTGAACTGGGTACCATGATCCGTTATGATAGTTTTCGGACTCCCCACTTCAGGTATATAGCGTTGTAGAATAATATTAAGTATTTTATTTGTTGTGGCACGATTTATTGGATACAGCTTCATGTATTTTGTGTAATGGTCGAAAATTATTATGAGGTATTTATATTGACGTCTACCTCCACTTCTAGGGAATTGACCGCAAATGTCTAGGAAAACTTTTTCTAACTTGTTTGATGAAGTTATAGGTATCATTAGTCCATCTTTCCTTTCGTTGGTGCATTTCACCAGTTGACATATGTGGCAACTCCTGATATAATTACGCACTCTTCTGTTTATGTCCTTAATATACAGGTATTCTTCTAGTGCTCTTACCACCTTGAGTGCTCCCATGTGTCCATAACGAATGTGATAATCCGTTATGATTTCTTTTTCCAACGTTTTGGGTATTACCAATTTCCAGGTATTGTTATGGTATTTTGTCTTAATGAATAATAAATTGTTGTGTAAACAATAGTATTATATTACTCTACTGTCTTGTGCACTTAGTCTCTGATGGATTTGCATTAATTTGCTGTCTTGCTTCTGGTGTTGCTCTATCTCTTGAACTATTTCTTCTAAGTCTGACCGACTCTTAATGATGTGATAGACCTTTGCAATTGTTTCCTTCTCTCCTTCATAGGTCTGATTGGTTATGTTTATTCGTGACAATACGTCTGCTGCTATATTCTTTTTGCCTGGAATGTACTCCCAACTGATGTTATATTCTTGTAGTACTAGGGTCCATCTTGTTAAACGACCGTGGCTTAATTTACAGTTTTTTTGGAAGGATATGGACTTGTGGTCTGTCCGTACTGTTATTGAATATCCTAAACTATAGGTCCGGAATTTTCCGCAGGCAAATACAACACTTAACAGCTCTTTTTCTGACACATTGTAATTCCGTTTGCATTTGTTCAGTGTTCTACTGGGGAAGCTTATCACCAGATGGTTCCCATCTCCATCCTCTTGGTATAGTGTAGACCCTAAACTGATGTCACTTGCGTCACAATTGAGGTAAAAAGGTTTATTAAAATCTGGGTGACGTAGCATCACTGTCTCTAGGAATTTGGTCTTAATTTGTTGGAACACTATGTCTTGTGTTGGTCCCCATGTCCATTTGTCCTTTGAAGATAATTGTGGTGATAATTTTGTAGTTAATTCCGAATAGTTATTTTGGAATTTGCGATAATAATTGCACAGGCCTAAAAAAGACTGTAACTGTTTTTTGTTTCTTGGGGTGGGGAATTGTTGTATGGATTCTATTTTTTCCTTAGATGGAAAAAACTTGTTATTCCAAGTTCTGTTAATTGGAAACCTAAAAATTGTACTTCTTTGGCTATGAGTTGTGATTTTTCAAGTTTCAATGTGATGTTGTTTTCTGACAATTTGTTCAACACATGGTTTATTCTATGACAATGTTCTTCCCAGTTGGTGACGTTATGAGTAGATCATCTACATAAATGGTAGTGAACTGGAGCGCTTCTTGGCCTAATACTTGGTCCATACACTGAATAAATATTGCTACAGAGTTCACTAATCCGAAGGGCAATCGTTTGAAATGGTAGTTGCGCCCTTTGAAAATAAAGGCTACATATTTTCGGCTGTGGGGGTGCAGTTCCACCTGCCAGTATCCGCAGACGGTGTCCCATGAACTAATAAATTGTGTGCCATGAAACTTCTTTATAATTTCCTCTATTTCGCCAGGAGATGTTCGGTCATTAATCAGGTTTTTATTAATCTCCCTAGCATCTAGGCAAAGTCTCACTTTCCCGTTCTTCTTTTTTATAGCTACAATAGGGCTAGTATAAGGTGACTGACTGCACTCAATGATATCATCCTTTAATAATTGGTTAATCTCGGTCCTAACTGCTTCTTTTAAGGAATAAGCAATTGGGTATGACTTCCGATTAAAATTTATGGGTTCTTTAAATCTCAACACACATTGGTAATTTTTTACCTTCCCCGGGATGTCTGAGAATACATGCCGGTATCTGTTGTATATTTTGATCAACATTTCAATTTGGTCTGGGTTTAGTGAATGGTCTCTTGTTGTTGACTTAAATTGTCGGATTTCTTTAATTTTTTCTTCCCACAAAATGTCATTTTTTGGTTGAAACTCGACTTCTTCAGTAGGTGTCTGATATCTAGGGTTTATTACTTCTCTTATGTGGAAAATGGTGCGGTCTTGGGGAACTTCCTTACTCCCAATGATCTCAGCCGTCCATTCCAAATCTGGCGTACTCAGTGTTTTTTTTGCTCTACTCATGTCAATAATAGCTGAGTATTTCCGCAGGATGTTGCAGCCAATTAAACTGCGAAATGGTAATCCACTAGCTACCAAAAATATCATTGGGATATTGACTCCATGACTGGTCACTTCAAGATTGACCTGTTTCTTGACAGTATTATTCTGTCGTCCAGTCGCTCCCACTAATATTATATTGTTAATTGGTAGGGTTGGTATTACCGATTTACTTTCATCCTGGATGCGGTTGGTTTCTGTGCTATCCATTAACGAGACATTTGCACCCGTGTCGATCATCAATGTGGTGGCCACCCCATTTATTTTGGCAGTCACATATGCTATGTCATTGTTGCATTGATGGTGGTCAATTTCCTCCTCTTCAATCAGTTCTTGCCTGATATTTTTTAAATAGTGACTTCTTATTATTGTTATGGTTTTGTTCGAAGTCGTTTTGTAATTGCACCCAATAGAATGGTTCAGCGAGGGGTCTAATTGGTTTCTCACTGCCGCGATGCGTTTAAAGAGAGTTCATTCTCTTCATTGCGTCTGTCCGGTGTGTTTACCTGACTCCTCTCTTCCATATCGGGCCGTCCCCCATGGTGATTCTGATCATTGTTTGGTATGAAATGAACTTGGGGCCAATAATCGTTGTTTCGGCTGTCGCCTTCAATACTCCTACTCCTTCGTTGCCAGCCTCTCGAATTTCTCCTGTCTTCGCGCTGGTACTCCTCGTCATCTTGTCCGTTGAAGCTACGGTGCCTTGGATAGTACCGCCTTCTTCCCTGCTCACTGTTGGCCTGGACATAATTGGCCCTCCTGTATTGCTGTGGTTGGTTGTTTCCACCCTGGTTCTGGGGTCGGTTGCGGTTGTTGTTGTTATTATTTTGCGGCCGTCTCGTATTATTGTTATTATTGCCGGTGTAATTATTATTATTACCCTGATTATTTGGCCGATAATTGTTCTCATTATTTTGATTTGCATTATTATTATTATAATTATTGTAGTTACTTCGATAATTCCGGAAGTTAGGGTTGTTATTATTATTTTGGTTGTTATTTCTGTCTTGGAAGTTATCATTCCTCTTGCGGCTCCTTTTATAGTAGCCCTCATGTTCGTTATCCTCAAGCAGTGCTGCCATGGCTTGGACAGTTTTTATTTGTTCCCACTGTCGTGATCTTGCTACTCCCTCCTCATAATGATAAGCGAGTTTGGTGACCAGGCACTCCTCTGGTATCCTTGGTTCGAGGTTTCTGGCCAAACATACCTTACCAAGGAAGTAGGAAGTTGGAGTTGTTCCTCGACTGGCGTCATATTTGCCGTGACATATATCATCCCATACGATGTTTTGAGTAGACTCCGACCAATATTTGGCCCTGAACAGTGTCTTGAACTCCTCATAACTTTGGATCTCGTGGCGGGTTGCAGTCCACCAGTTATCGTGTATTTCATTGAAGTATTCATCGATTAAACTGCGGATTACCGTCCATCTGCTTTCCCGGATTCTGGTCAGATTTTCCTCCACCGTTCCAGAAATTCGATCGGGTTCTTCTTGTAATTTTTAAAGTTGATGATATCACGGTTGTATATGGGTTGTAGATAGTGACCCTGGGCTGGTCGGTTGCGAATGGTTTCGAGTTCTTCGCGTATTTGTAGGATTTCCCGTTGACGTAGTTCCTCGATTTTTTCTTTATTGGTGACCGTCAGGGTTCTTATGGTGTTCACTGATGCGTCTATTTCTTCACATCTTTCTCCTACATCCGTTCTTACTCGTTTTATTTCGTCCTGGCTCATCTTCTTCAGAGACTCGATTCGGGCTTCATTGATTTCTTCTATATTGTTGATTCGTCCATCGACCTCTTCTCTAGTATGTTGTAAATCTTGGCTGTATTGTTCACACCTCTCGTGTACTTCCGCGATCTCTCTTCTGACTACTGTTATTTCCCTATCGATTTTGGTGTTTATTTTTTCGTTATTCTCCTCCGTCTTCTTGCCGATATCGTCCATTTTCTCCTCCATCTTCTGGCTGTTGTCACCTAATTTTTTATTTAAATCTTCCTTCGACTCGATATTCCTTTAACTATCTTCCTTCAATGTCTTACTATTGTCGTCTAATTTTTTATTTAAATCTTCCTTCAATGTCTCTATATTTTTATTAATCGATTCCATATTTTTCTGACTCTCTTCCCTGGCTTTCCTATTATCTTCCATCATATTCTTCATCATCTCCATGAGATCAATGTCTCCTGTTCGAGTGAGTCTCTCAGGTTGTCTGGGTTGCTCGGGTTCTGCAGGAGGCGTTCCCTCTTGTTGGTTTTCCAAGTTATTGTTGGTTGCAGCTTCCATTTCGGTTGTTGGTTGTGTCTCCTGTATATTTGCTTCGGTGTTCGCCTGTGCACCATCTCCTTGACTGGCCTTGTACCTAGTCTCATGTCTATGTGTGTGACGCATGATCGTTCTATTGTATTTGCCAGGCTAATTTAATATTAAAAATTTATTAATTTAATATTTTTAAAGCCGCACTCTGTTGGTCGCCACTTTGTAATGAGACGAGATCCCTCTCTATTTATAATTTATAGATTTAATTATCGATTGTTGTTTAATGGATTCTCGTGTATTACATGCATTAATTATCTTTTATGATAATTGATAAATATGATTTACTTAATTATAGTGTGATAATCTATTATGGATAAATTATTAATTTGCTGGTTTGTTAATGAATGTAACGGTAGCGCTGAACTTGAAGTCGAACTCCTCTTCTGGAAAAATGTCGTCTGTGTAAGTAAAGTCAAGTGTTGTCTGGACAAATAAATTAATATAAAGAACACTTTTCACGTACCTGGTTGTCGTACTAGATGTTCAGACGTTCACTGCCACTGAATAAACTGTCAAGGTTATTTCGACCAGTTTAAATTTTATAATCAAGGTTATATAGCACCTTGAAGGTTATGTGGGCGCCATATGGGTTTTCTTCGAGAAAAGTTCCCGTAAAAAACAAATTTCTAAATTTAAAATTGTATGTATTCACTTTTTCTGTTGTTTAAATGCTTATGGCATTTAAAATGATTCAAATAGTGTCTTGAAAAATTTCTGTTTCAAATGTACCTCAGTGTATGCTATACTGAGGTTTACTTATCTAAATTGAAATAATTGAACACAAAGGTTATGCTGTATAACATTATGGGTTTATTATACCCTCAAAAATCAAATTGAATAAAAATACATTTACAATAATACAGTCGGATTTCAAGTATCCATCTGCTATCTGGTCTAGCTCAGTTAAGAACAATATGAAAACTCTTATTTTTCTTTTATAGAATTGCTAAACTGCTTTGTCTAAATAATAAAAACAATTATAGCAGTTTAGCAATTCTATAAAAGAAAAGTAAGGATGGCTGCTAATTTAAACAATACGAAGAAGAAAACTCTTATGTTTATTAACAAAATTTTACTCTTATTTGACTAAGTACCTCAAGGGTAAGTTCTTGGAAATACAAAATAGAACGTTATTAATTGCTTTGATAGATATTACTATGATAGTAATTCATTTTTGGCCTCTGCTTAGATCCTAATTAATATTATAATAACTAATTCTAACACATAAATTCTTACGTCGGATTATTAAATCCTCTAAATAATTGAATACAGTGTTCGTTATTAATAGTGTGATTGTTTTTGCGTCAGTACAATGTGTTATAGTAACGATCAGTAAAAGGCAGATAAACAATAAAATTGGTCACAGTACTACCTTGCTTTTTAATCTTATAGATTAAAAATAAACACTTTAACGATCGGATTATATTGATCGCTAATACACTGCACTTTAATCGCACTTGGCACGAGAAATTAGCACTCTTGTATGATGAATCGTCCTTTCAATAATTATTTTAATAAAATTTGAAGTATTTACTACTATTGTGTTGTAGTAGATTAATAAAATATAAAACAACGTCGAGCCGCAACTGCTTGGCTCATGATGAAGGAAGCGAATGCGAATTTTTCAGAGTTTCTCTGATTATATACCCCTGTCTTAGATCGCTGTTAGGGACAAATCTCGCTGAGTAAACTCTTTTGTGATTGGTACAAAATTCCGTTACAGTGACGTAATGTTTTGTTAGTCACCACCGGCGCGCTTTCGTACCCAGACTGTCGTTATTGTTCGTTTTCACCGGCAATTGCTTAAATCTGGTTAAGAAATGATGCTAACACTCACTATTAAATTATTACAATACCAATCTCTAAGTTATCATCATCAAATTAAAGCTTAGTCTCTGCTCTTTAATTTGATGTGGCTTAATGCTGGTTTGAACCTAGCTTTCACTGACAATACATAAAAATAGTGTTTTGAAACATGGTTTCTTATTGTCGTCTGCTAATAACGCAAAATGCAACTATTTTCCTATCTTTTACATTTGGTTAATTATATCGGTGTTCTCTTTTGAACGATATTACATGAATAACAATACATACATTATCACAATTAAAAGCTGTTTACAGCTGAACAATATTAAATCTTATTATAACTATGATAATACATTACTCTGACAATTCCTTACTCTCTAAATACATTTTTACTTGGACTACTCAATTTAAAGGCATACAATACTAATTGAGTGGTGGTATTTCACACCTTATTCGTCATATTTACTATTCAGTAAATTTAATGTTCATTAGGGGTCCTGTTTCCCTATTAACTTACTGACATAGATTCGTTTATGCAGGGTCTAGATACAGTTATAGTACCAGGTTTATTCCCTGTTAATTATTATTCCTAGTCACATCTCATTTAATTAGGAAGTTGCTTATACACATAAGGCTTCCGTTTACATTTATCTTTATTCTATAATGTTACATCTTGGTTGGTAAAGCTAGCTTTTTATAGCTTTGTGGCTACAGCTAGTATGGTAATAGTCTTTGTTATTTATATCATAGTTCTTCGATTTTCAGCCAAAATGCTGTTATTGTTATTACTTTATTAAAGTCATTGGTTATTTAGTTTCTATTCACATGACTCTACACATTAATGTCATGAACTGGCTAGCTTGACAGCTTATCTGTGAACTTTGTATGTCCATTAGTCATAGTCAGTCATTGTTTTTAAGTTGTAGTGTCATGCAGTGTATTCATCACTGCTTCTTGGGATCCTTCCTCTTCTTTCTTCTATGCTGGTCCCTTCTCTTCTTTGTTACAGTCATTAAAATGATTCACTTTATAACTGTAGTGTCATAATTTACCCTTCTGGTGTGTGTTTGGTTATGTAACATTTTGTGGTGTTACAATATGTAAGTTTTGATTTAGACTTCAATATGACTAAACGATACATATGTACGTTTTGTAATACGAAACAAGCAACAGACAGAATAGAGGGACCATACTGAGTTATAAAATGTTTAAACCTTCCTAGTCGAGCCAAGACATTAACAAACATTATATATTTTGGAGTATGTCATACTTTGTGTACATGTTATGGCTCAGGAAAAATCATACTAATATTTAGTCAACATTGCACTGGCATCTCCTTGTTTGAATAAGTAACATCAATAACAGGCTGCTATGTGAAATGATTTTGTGTGCGTTTTTTTTTAAGAAGCAGATGTAAATTACCATAAGGAAGAGGAGAGACAATATTAATGAAAAATGTATACCAAAACTATTTAAGTAATACAGCACATAATTACTTACGACCAATTACAAATATTTAGCTCAATTCTTCCACCCCACTAACATTTCCTTCATTGTTGTTATCACTCAAACTGTCTTCACTGTTGCTATCCTGTCCTTTATTAATTTCAAAAGATCTGTTACGTTATGCACTCTTTGGTCCAATCTCACGTAATCTTTTCAATTTTCATGACATGGTCACATCTTGATGCCCAGTCTGTGGGAGAAATACACAATTTCTTTTCTGCTAAATTTATACCACTGTCTACAGAAAATGCACATTTTTTAACATGTTTCTTCATGGTTGCCAAGGAATTGAGATTTAACACACTTCTTCTAGGATTAAGATACGGGCGATAAGGTTTATTAAAATTAAATAGCGTTTATTTAAAAAGTTTTGTATGTTGGTTTCTTTTGCTTAATTAGTGAACAGAGCCCAAGTTTTAACATAACTGGATTAAAAGAATCCCATGATCACTGACCAGTTAACCATTTAATCATGTCTGCCTTTTTTGTTACTGGTGTCGCAGGTAGATTTATTTATAGGAATTTTCAGCCACTTTTTTTCATTGTCTGTCCACGTTTTAGGAACTGATGTTGAACTGTGAAAATAAGTTTCATCTGAGTATATTACTATTCTGAATTGCTGTTATTTTCTTGTATATCAATTCTTACGTTTCTAATGTCATGTTTTTCTATTAAAGGTTTGTATTACTTTTGGCACGTTTCCATCAAAATCCCATTTGACGAATAATGTGGCTTGGACTAGATGATCTACCATTATAATTAATTTGTTCTTTAAAATTGTTAAATCACTCTAATGTTGGTCTTTCACCTTCTATGGATTCGCATTCGCGAATAATTAGTCGAATACATGTTGAAATCGTTTAAATCAGTTTTTATTTTCTTTGTTGAACATTGTTTATGGGAAATGCTCAAAGTATCACTCATATACGCTGATGCTTCTTTTAATATTCTAACAACAATACACCACACGCCTGAGTTACCCGTTCCTGTAACTTTCTTTTTGATGTTTCCTTATCTTCCGACTTAATAAACTCGTAAACATTATAAATTATTTTCCGACTCTGACTATGAATGACTTACATTTGCACTGAAGTCGACAGGTGAACCAGGTCAATCCATTTCACTCTCCAAACTACAGTAATAAACAAACGCTACACTTTTGATGAAAACTTTTTTTTTAATAGTACTAACACAATTATCATCATGCACCATTGACACAAAAACAGTTTCTTCATGTCTGAATTTAGTTTATCATTTAGTAATAATAAAAATGTTAACTTGTTTGCAAGAATATTAGTCTATTCAATTGGGATTTTTCTAGGGAATTGTTGAAAGTCTCCATGGGTTTTCGTAATTTTTTTATTGTCTTCCTTAAAGCTTATAGAAAAAAGTTAAAAAAGAATTTTTTGCCGCTTTTGAATTTAAGGGTGGTTTCCACCCCTTTTTCGAGGGTAAAAAGAAAAAATTAAAATGACCCCAGGAATCGATATAAAATAAATTCTAAGTAAATAATATAGAATGAAGTTTTTTGAAAAAATTCGTTGTTTTTGAGTTATTCAGACTTGAAAATTGCATATTTTTGCGAAACATTCGATGTTTTTGGAGCGTTTTTCGTACTCTACTCGAAACACTATCAACTTTTCGAAAAAAATCTTATAAGAATCAAAATAAAAGCTAATTCAACAAGGAACAATTTGCACTTGTTTCGTCCCCATATATTGAATCGTTATCGAGATATGCTATAAACAAAATGTCAACTCTTAATTTTTTAACTGAAGAAGCAAACTTAAACTTGATATTTATCAATGAAAAATAACGCAACTTGCGATGATATTATTATTAAATGAAAGCTCTTGAAATTTCCTATAAAATGGTTAAGTCGATATTTTGCATATCTTAAAAAAACAACGAAGTTACAGAGCAAAATAGTAAAAATTCTTAAATTTTTTTTTAAATCAAAAATAAAATGGTCGCCATTTTGTCAGTTTTGCATATTGGTGCGAGATATCGTAGATTTAGATTGTCTATTATATTAGGAATGTTCTAATTTTTTTAAAGAAAATCTACATACCGTTTTTGTAAATTTTAATTTTTTTGATTTCCGAGAAAATTTGTCGTTTTCAAAAAATATCTTTAAAAACAAAGCTTTTTATCAAAAACCTGATATTGACCAAAAATATAGCTCATAAAAAGGTGAATATTTTCTTTCTTATTTCATGTTTTTGTAAGTATTTTTCGACAAGTTACAACTGTTACAAGGTGTGTTTATAAGATTTTATGATACAATTTTTTTGCTTCTAAGTACAATATCTTAGAAACAGTAGGTTTTTTGACTATGGTCCATCCTAAAAAAGTTGTAGCCCTTTTAATTTTCTACAAAATGCATTTTCTTTTATTTTTTATCTTTAAAATTAACCGAGTTATGGTAAAAAATGTGAGCTCTCAACGATGATAAAATTCGGTAACTTCTTATTTTATCAACGGCTACTAAGTGAAAGTTGAAAATAAATAATAAATATGAAGTATTTTGTATATTATAGTTTTTAAGATAAAAATACTTTTTTATTATTTATTTTTTCACGGAATTTGAATTTTAACCTATATATACCCATGTCAAGAGCTTTCAAGCGAAATATTATGTTATCAACCCCTAATTATGGCTATTTTTGCCCTTAAAACCACCCCTTTGCACCATAAGTGCAGTCTGACCTCGGAATCGTGATCAGCGACCCAAAAAAACCTATATATACCCATGTCGAGAGCTTTCGAGCGAAATATTATGTTCTCAACCCCTAATTTTGGTTATTTTCGCCCTTAGAACCCACCCCTTTGCACACAAAAACGTGTAGTCTGACCTGGGAATCGTGATCGGCAACCCAAAAAACCTATATATACCCATGTCGAAAGCTTTCGAGCGAAATATTATATTATCAACCCCTAATTTTGGCTATTTTTGCCCTTAAAACCACCCTTTGTACCACATGTGCAGTCTGACCTCGGAATACTGATCAGCGACCCAAAAAACCTATATATACCCGTGTCGAGGGCTTTAAACGGTGCCCTAATGTTTTTTTTACATTTTTAACCCTTTAAGGGTGAGAGCTGTCAACAAAATTTTTGTAACTTTGCTGTATAAGCTTGTAGGAAGACAATAAAAAAATTACGAAAATCCATGGAGACTTTCTACAATTCCCTAGTTTTGCCGATTTTTACGCCTCATTGAATAGACTATATAGTAATTAACATATTAAGAATATGGTCATTAATCTTACTATTCTTATACTATACGTACATACGTAATTACGAGATCGTAATTTTCTTTTGTGGCTTTATATATTTCAAACCGTTCAAGGGTGTCTAACTTAAGTGATTTTTTACATTTATGTATTATGTCCAGATTTTCTTTACTACTTTTAATGTTATGATCCTTTATGCTTAGATGTTCAGCAAAAGTGGATCTTTCTACATTCGATTTAGATCTTGGAATGTGTTCCTTGTATCGCACTTTGAATCAGCGACCAGTTTGTCCTATATAGAATTGTGAGCAATCAGAACAATTAAGTTTGTATACTCCACTGACGTCATATTCATCAGAGGGTCTACTCTTACTTTGAAAGTTCAGTTTGTTCTCAAACTTATTAGTTGCCTTAGAAGCTAGTACAATGTGTTACATCCAACACAAACTGACAAAATAATATGTTTTATAGAGCAACAAATAAACAAAGCCATTCTCAGGAAAAAGAAAACACAAGATAAGAAAATAAATAATCTATTGAAAGAACAAAACAGCCTTCAAAAGAACAATGCAATAGCTCATCAGTTTTATCCTCGTGTAATCAATCTTACTGAAATAGACTTCACTAATGAGGAAACCAATCTTTTAAACAAAGGCCTAAAATAATGTTTTAAAAATAAAGGATCTAAACAATCGCTCATAAATGAAATTATAAATGCTGAAACTGCTATAAACTCTATATCTGATGAAGAAACAAAAACAATTGTAAGACATGTAATCGATAATAAAATAATTAAAATAAAGACAATTTTGAAAGCGAAAAATAATAAAACTAGCTACAGTAAAGAAACTAAAATATTTAAAGAAATAAAAAGAAAACTAACAGAAAATAACTGCATTGTCACCAAAGCGGACAAAGGCCAGACACTTGTAATTATAGCTTACGAGAGTTATAAAAATAAAGTACAGGATTTTATCGTTAACAGTAACATTGTTGAAATTGAGAGCGACCCTACCGATAGCTTTAATACTGATGTGAAATCAATGTTGAAAAAAACCAAACATATCATGACGAATAAAGAAAAAAGTACTTAAAAATGATTGACCCTAAAGCGCCCAACCTTAGAGGCCTTCCTAAAGTACACAAAAGTAATATGCCAGTCCGTCCTCTAGTAAATTTCACATCAGCACCATCATACAAAATTGCTAAAAAACTTGATAAGATTTTTAGAGAGCATATAGAATTCAAAGAGAACTACAGTCTGAAAAATAGCTTAGAACTAGTGGATCTCACAAAAGACTTTACAATCGAGCCAAGACACACATTTGCCTCATTTGACATAGTTAATTTGTACACAAATGTACCGATTAATGAAACTCTCGAAATAACAAAAAAGTTGCTACTGTCAAAAGCCACACTAAGTCAAGAAACAGTTGATGAAGTTATTAGCACAATAAAAATAGTATTGAACCAAAACTACTTCGCTTTTGATAATAAATATTATCTACAGCAAGATGGGCTAGCAATGGGATCCCCCCTATCAAGTACCTATCTTAGCAGAAATTTACTTAAACCATGTAGAAACCAATAACATATTATCGCCTAATAACAAACACTGTAATAGAATCTTATTTTATCGTCGGTATGTGGATGACACGATAGTAATCTATAATGGCAATTGCAGACAATTAGAACTATTTAACAAATACTTGAATACCGTCACAAACAACCTGCAGTTTACATTAGAAACAGAAAAGGAAAATAAAATAAATTTCCTAATTTAACTTTAACGAAAATAGACAACAAAATCAGCTTCAGCATTAATAGAAAACCAACAACCACGGATCACGCTATCCATGCCTCATCTTATCACCCGTATTCTCACAAAATGGCATTTTTCAATAGCATGATACATAGATTAATATCGGTGCCCCTCTCCGCAGAAGACTACAAAAACAAAGTTAACATTATTAGATACATTGCAACCATCAACGGATACAATAGCAATATAATACATAAAATAATACACAAGAAACAAAACAGAACAGCTACATGCCTAAAGAAAAAGAAAAATATGTAGCAATAGAATATGGCGAATTATTACATCACACGCTAAAAAATCAATTGAAAAAACAAAACATTGTACTAGCTTCTAAGGCAACTAATAAGTTTGAGAACAAACTGAACTTTCAAAGTAAAAGGAGACCCTCTGATGAATATAACGGCACTGGAGTATACAAAATTAATTGTTCTGATTGCTCACAATTCTATATAGGACAAACTGGTCGCTCATTCAAAGTGCGATACAAGGAACACATTCCAAGATCTAAATAAAATGTAGAAAGATCCACTTTTGCTGAACATCTAAGCATAAAGGATCATAACATTAAAAGTATTAAAGAAAATCTGGACATAATACATAAATGTAAAAAATCACTTAAGTTAGACACCCTTGAACGGTTTGAAATATATAAACCCACAAAAGAAAATTACGATCTCGTTTTGAATGAGAAATCAAAACATAAAAATAATATTTTATTTAATAGAATTAATGATATAGAGCGAGAGAACTCAGCTGTAACAGATTGATAGGAAGGATCGAAGGTCAAGTTGGAGTCGACTAATTTTGCCGTGCATCGCAGTCCTGTACAGGTCTGCAATGGTCGCATATCGTGTGTTTCGCTCCCTGTTTATTTTGAATGTTTTAAGTGTTTAAATGTTTTTGTCCCTTCGCGTGTGTCGTATTTATCGTTTGACAAGATGTGTGAACATCGATAGATGTAGTTTCAACCCCATTCTAAGGATCTGATGATGACATAACAATGTCAAAACTCAAGTAATCCTGAATATTGGATATTTAAGAAGTGTGACGAAAGGTAATTAACCTATTTTATAGTCATAACAACTTCTGGAGGCAATAACAATGTTTAAACATTTTCAGTCTAATAACATTAGGAAAGTAAAGCAAAATGTCTTTTACTTAACAAAATATCATTCTGAGGATTACAATAATTAGTACAACTACAAATTAAATTATAAAAACCAATAGCAGTTTTCCTTTTTTACTTTTGAGGTCATAATTATTTATCTAACCTCATCAATATGCTGTCAGCCTAAATTCAACAAGCTTTCTTTTTTAAATTCTCTTTCCAATGGTAAAGCATTTTGTGATCTAATTATCCCTGTTATAACAACAGTTTCATAAAAACATCTTTTGAAAACAAATGATGATCAACTTATGAGGGTGGTCTGAAAAGTTCTCAGCCTAACAATGAAAAAACGAATTTATAATTCCAAAAATATTTTTTTTATTTTTCAACATAATCTCCTTTTAGCATATAGGAGATTGCCACTATCCCATCCCTTAAGTGGTTTTCTGTAAGGTCTGAAAAATACCCCTCTTCAGCTGAAATCACCTCTTGATCCGATGAAAAACGCTGACCAACAAGAAAGAGTTTGAGTTTTGGGAAAAGACAGAAGTCTAAGGGAGCCAAATCTGGAGAATAGGGAGGATATTCCAACAATTCATAGTGGAGATGTCTTAATTTTCCCATGGCCAAATCACTTTTGTTGGCTGGTCCACTGTCTTGGTGAAAAATGATTTGTTTCTTCTGCAAACCTGGGTTTTTCTCTTGATTTTTTTTGTCTAGTTTCGATAAAAGGTTGGAATAATATACCCTGGTTATTGTTGCACCCTTTTCAAGGTAATCAATGTACAAAACACCTTTAGCATCCCAAAATACTGATGCCATGACTTTTTCTGCTGATGGAATTGACTTTGCCTTCTTTGGCGCTCAACAACCAGCTTCTGTTTACAGCCTTGACTGTTGTTTGGACTCTGGTGTGTAGTGGTGGTTCAAAGTTTCATCCATTGTAATAAACTGGCACACAAAATCTGCTTTGTTCTTATTAAAATGCTTCAAGCACTGTTCAGATATTTTCATGCGTTTTTTATCCGCTGTGAGCAAGCATGGCACCCACCTAGCACAAAGCTTTTTCATTTGAAATTCCTCATGTAAAATACGTCCCACAACATTCTTTTGAAAAACTTAGTCTCAAAAATTTCATGCACTTGAATTCAGTGATCGTCCAAAACCATATCATGCATGTTTTTGATGGTTTCCAGTGTTATTTTTCATAGAGCTCATCAAAACAAAACATTCAGGGTAGTCTTATATGTGAGGCTGTCTGATATTTAGGCCAATACAGTACCTCCTGGTAATATCTATGCACCATAAGGCTGAAAATGACCATTCTGCAGAGCAGGAAGTATCAGGGCACACAGTTCTATAGTTTCCTGTAATCTCTGAGCGAGTCCACTGGCATGTAAGAGTCGATTTACATCATGTACTGACTTGTCTCTAAATTCATCAGAACCATATACATACAAAAGTTAATTTTTCAAGCAGGTCATATTAAAGAAGCTGCCATAGTTTTTTAATAACACTTGAAATGGTTTGTCTGGAAACTGATTTTTAAAGTTAGCATATTTTTTTTAAATCTAGTACATCAAGAAATTCTAGTTGTCAACTATCTGAAAATTCAACAATAATTTGGCCTTTCAGTGTCAATTATTTTAAATAAAAGCTGATTGTAGGAAACTTTTTCATCACCATAACAGCCAACTTTGTTCACTCGAAGAAGTCTTTTTGAACATGATGCTTCCTCTGTTACATTTAAAGTTTTTATATTTTGCCAAACATCATCAAAAGTATCACACACAGATGGTAAGTCACATAAAAATTCGCAGATCTTCTTTTTACTGTAGCCTACATCTGATATTTTTTGCTGCAAATTAAATATAGCAGAAAACATTTAGAGTAAAAAATTAAACTCAAAACTTGCAAGTTTCTGATAATAACCAATTGCATAAGCTTGTGTTTTGCATCCCACTCCTCACCATCTTCTTCCATCGATTTAAAAAGTCTGGACGTTTGGGTTTATAATTAAAAATCAAGGCAATCATCCTAATTTTGTAGTCCATATAGTATTTCACATATGACACTTTTTAACTTTGTGATCATGAGTGTTTGTTCTATTGGAAGACTTTGTGCTCTAAAATAACCACCCATGTTACCGACACCATCACTACTCAACGCACTTTTTTCTGTTGAAAACAAAGGGCATGGCCAACAGAGAAGTTTCATCAACTTAGTACACCCATATAGACAATAATATTCTGTATACCATAAAGCGTTAAAATGCCAAACATAACTGCCAGATGATTTTGATTTTAAAGTCTTAAGATAGGAGTACGTCTACCATTAATAACAATATCACTCTTTTCCTTAAACATATGTGAACCAAAAGATCTTTTTTTTAGTATATTTTCTATCACATTATTACATTTGCTGGCGGAAGAAGAGGGTCATGGTTCAACGGTACCTGAGGCCATTATAAATAAAACAGTTCTTACACAAATAATCAGATTAATAATAATAAAGTAACACAGATAAACACATAACTAAACAAATAAAACAAAAATAGGTGCAAATAGTATGTGGTCTGCATCGGTTTTGAAAATGAAGATAGCGGCCAACTGAGGAGTGTTTCACCGATCCAACATATTGGATGGATGACTGTGTCCCCTCCACTGGTATCTACAGTGACAACTGCTACAAGATCAATTATCACAGGCTACTGCAATTTTACTAATGTCACTGACGTTTGAGTTGGCAACATACATTAAAATGATAGTTCAAGCGCTCAGCAATTCGAAAGCAATATTATGCTTTTCTTTAAGTCTCCCTACTAATGTTGCTTACGTTTAAAATTAATAACTAATGTATTTACTCTCTGATATAATTAATTTTCTGTACTGTTGTCAATGGCAACAGCAGTTACATGGATGCCATGCACTGATTTCTTGCTTGCTCTTAAATGCTCTAGTGACATTTTGAATACTATGGTAAACAATCTGTAATGCAACATTCAGAACAAGTGTGCACAAGATGATGACCACAAAAATCAGTGTACCATAAAAGAAGTACATTGATTTCAATACAAAAAGAAGGAAACATTCAAGTCATTTAATCCATCAGAATATTTTCTTTGTCTCTTTTTGATTATTGCAAAAAGTAATTTATTATTACAACTAATTACAAATTTATATTCACTATTTTTTATGTGAATGCGAATGAACATCTTATGGTTCGTTCTCAGTGTCATGTAAGGTTTTGCCGCAACCAATATTTGTGTACTTTCGAGGGCCTCGTGTGCAAAAACTATAAGGATTACAGAATATCTAAAACTATGACTGGATAGCCTGTTTCGTCGACTACCGGAAATGGTTTGTTGTGAGCGGAGGGGGGAGTTGCGTGGTGACGTCACAGCGCTGCGCGTGGGGGTCTAAATTTGGGCTTGTGTGGGCACGGCGCACGCTCAGTTCAGTAGTATCTCCGGAACGAGTTAGTCGATTTTAGTGATCGAGGTGTCTACGGAGAGCTGAGAACGTGAGTTAGACGTTAATAACACAAGAAATATAAAATTAACATTGGAAAGCAGAAAATATTGAGATATTGTGAAAATGCCGCGTCCTCAGAAGAGAAAGAAGGCTGTAAAATCTGGAACTCCGAACAAAATGAGTGCACCACGACTTACAAATATAGAACGTTGTCGGCTACGTCGATTGCAACAAAAGGAATTGGAAAGAAGACACCAGAATTCGAATTTGGATGGTGGAAGTGGAGCGCCCAGTACAAGTAGCGAGTGCGTACAACGTTTGGAGCAACCTAGCACTTCGTCATCGTGTCGAATGGATTTGGAATGTGGTTCAATAGACGTAGAAAGCAACGACGATTCCATTGATATGCAGGATGACAATACTGAGACTCGTACGGATGGTAACATCGGTCCGTCAATGGTGCGTTCAGACCTTTCGCTCGATTTGACAAATAAGTATGCTGCATGCGATCGCCACTTTGTGAAAATGTTCTTTGGCAATGAATTTGGACTTGGTTGTGATGTTTGTAATCGACTTTGGTTCAAGAAGGATCTTAAGTTCGTTAAAGTTAAACACTGTAACATTTTGCGCAGCGAGTTCCCCGACCAAGTAGTGGAGGCTATGGTAGCATGTGTAAATTGCCGTCGATGCTTGGATACTAATAAAATCCCATCCATGAGTGTGTCTAACGGTTTCAAATATCCTGATCAGCCTAAAACTTTGCCAGTGTTGAGTCCGGTAGAGGAACGGTTGATATCACATAGGCTGCCTTTCATGCAAATTCGCCGACTTCAACACGAGGGCAGTTATGGCATCATTGGTCAAGTAATAAATGTTCCAGTTGATGTGAACAATATGGTGAAACAATTGCCTCGACAGTTGGACGACGATTATGCGATAAATGTTAACATCAAGAGGAAATTAATGTACAAATCGTCATATTTGAGCGGGTATGTTCGGAAATCCAATGTAATGCAATGGCTGCAGTACTTGGTGAAACAGCCGTTGTACCGTATGTATGGAATTACCATCGATGGAACTTTGTTGGACAATATATGTGTCGACAGAATTGACGATGATGGGGATTGTGTAGAAGAGGCACCAGTGTTAGACTCGGATTGCATTGTGGCCAGGCAACATACACTTCTGTGGAACGAGGAGAACTGTCTTGATATAGCGCCCGGCCAACACAGTATGCCGTTGAATATTGTGTATGATACATACGCCGAGGAATTGTCGTTTCCAAATATTTACTTGGGTATAGATCGTCGCTACAAAGATGGTGTAAGAGTGACTCCTTATATGATGGCCACGAGTGAAATTAGACATAAAGATCGGCGAGGTGTGACCCCACAACACATCTTGTATATGGCGATGAAAATCTTGAGAATGAGAGTCGTCGAGGGAATGTTTCATACTTTCAAAACGTCCAGCACAGTTAATGTGACTCGTGCTATGTTAAATGATAAGGAGTTCATACGTGATTGCATGGAAAAGAATTTGTCATTTCTTAAATCCATTCCAAATTCGATGCAGTATTCGCAGGATCTAAGCGTAACTTGTTTGCAATGATGCGCCAGCTTGGGAAGCCTACTGTGTTTGTTATGTTGAGTGCAAATGAAATTCGTTGGCCAGGTTTGCTGTCGGTGTTGCATCGCCTAAGTGATTCGTATAAAGATGTGCAAAATGTTGAGGCACTTAGCAGATCAATGCGGTGTCATTTGGTGAATGAAGATCCAGTTATGTGTTGCATTGTGTTTAACAAACTGGTCGACATTTTGATGAGTATGTTGTGCAGTAAGACAAAGGTGAATCCATTTGGTGATCGGTATCGAGTCGTTGATTACTTTAAGCGCATCGAGTTCCAGCATCGAGGCAGTCCACATGCGCATATACTCTTGTGGTTGAACAATGATCCTAAAGAATCAATCAGTGAAGATATGCCACGTACAATTGAGTTGATGATACATTGGCGAGCGTATCAAGGGGAGATTTGCCTGCAGAGATGTACTCCAATCAAACGCACCAGCATACGTTTACTTGTACCAAGCGTGGAGAATCAACGTGTCGCTTTGGAATCCCGTATTGGCCAATGCGAAAGACAATGGTACTGTTGCCGCTCGCTAAAGGTGATCCGAGAAAAGCTACCATGCAGAAATCAGCTGAGCGTTTAAAAACAATACTGGAGCAGAAAGTGTATGACAGTGTTGAAGAATTTCTTGTAGACAACCATTTGACAGAGCGCAAATACCTCGATACAATTCGAGCTTCACTGCGATGGGCGACGTTGTTGTTCAAACATAATATGTCTGAAATCTACACCAATACTTTCAATCCCTGGTTAGCCAGCGTGTTGGGCTCAAATAGTGACTTGCAATTTATACTGGACAAATATAGTTGTGCGACATATGTTGTAGAATATGTTAACAAGGCGAATCGTGGAATAAGTCATTTGCAACGAGAACTCATAAAATTACAAGAAGAGAATCCGGAGTTGGACTTCACCGAGTTAGTACGCAAGATTGGTGTGAAAGTTCTTAATTCGGTCAAAATGTCGGCACAGGAGGCGGCCTGGTATTTGCTTCGTCAATCGATGAGCCATTGTAGTCGTCAAGTTGTGTATATTCCAACGGTGTGGCCACAAGAATGACAACGATCAAGGAAATTGAAACGTCAAATGGACTTGGAAAATTTGGCTGATAATAGTACGGATGTGTGGACCAAAACTAAAATCGAACGTTATGAGGAACGCGATGAATCGTTAAAAGATCTATGCCTTGCTGATTTCATAGCTTGGTATTCTGGAAAGAAGTCAGTACAACAGCAGCCAGACGAATGTGACGATCCAAACGCTGATCAGAATGATGAGGTTCGATTTATCAATAAGAAGCGGTCAGTTCCATGTGTTATACGTTACAGACAATATGATATAAGTGATGTGGTCAATTACAAATAGGAAATGGTTACGCTATACTATCCGTTTCGAAATGAGACAGTTGATATACTCGATTGTAATAGGTTTGTCGAGATCTATGACACCAACGAATCCGCAATTCTTACTTAACACCGTGAATATGAGTCCAACATAAATATTGAAGAAGTGATGCGAGAAATTCAGAAATTATATATTCATAACGATATAGACGAAAATGCGACAAATGAGGAGCAAAAAAATCGAGATAATTTTGTGAGTAGCGTGTTGAATGATGGCAACCAAGAGAATAACGATGACATCGATGCAGCACAGGCTTCGTCTGTGGGCATATCTGCTGTACGAAAACGATCGAATGTGCTTTCAAAAAAAGACTACTGCAAACTGTTACGCAGTACTAATAAACGCCAGCGAGAATTCATATTGGAAATTATACATCGGATCCATACATTCGGTTCGCCGCCAATCCAAGTGTATCTCACTGGGCCAGCCGGTAGTGGCAAAACTTATGTGTTATGTGTAGCCATGGAGACCTATAATCGATACACTCAACAACACACTACACGACGAGATGCTTACATTGCTTGTGCATCGACTGGAAAGGCCGCTGTAAATTTGCAGGGTACGACCGTTCACTCTGCGTTTCGTATAAGTCTAATGCGAACATCAACTTCATTGTCCCATGAAGCTTTGCAGTGTTTCCGAACTGCCTTCGTTGGAGTAAAATGTGTAATAGTTGACGAAATAAGTATGATTGGGTCCGATGTTTTCAATAAAATCAACTCTAGACTGAATGAAATTACGGGCGTATATGATCAACCATTTGGCGGCATGGATATCATTCTGACTGGAGATTTTCGGCAATTACCGCCTGTAAATGCTACCCCCGTTTATAAATCACCACGAAACAACTTGGGTGGGTGCGTATTGTGGCAATCAGTTGATTTCTATCCGCTCACTCAGGTTATGCGACAAAGCGACCTCTTATTCTCTAAAATTCTGACGAAGATTGGTGATGGAAAACGTTTAGACTCTGAAGAAATGGCAGCGATCGAGTCTCGTTTCAGAACAGTTGAATGGTGTAGGGAACACGAACCAAATGCAATACATCTCTTCCATAGAAATCATGATGTGGATGCTTACAACCGACTTGCAATATCAGACAGAATTTGTAGCAGTGCCTCCGATTTGATCACTGGCTACAATAACAGCACTTAACTTGGCACTGCACAAGTCAAATTACACAAGCTCAGTGTGATGGAAACTGGCGGTTTGCCGTATCTGCTTAATTTACAGAGTGGTGTGCCTTATATGATTACAACTAACATTGATGTGGACGATGGAATTGTTAATGGTGCAATAGGAATACTTGAGTACATCGAAGAAGTCACTCATGAGACAGCAGTTCAATTGGTCCAACAACGCGACGAGTTTACACAAATCAATCCTTATATCAGATTGTGGCTACACTTTCCACAAGCCCACATCGGCAAAATGGCAAGACTAAAAGCAGCACCAAGAGTAATTTGCAGCAATGGTCTAATAGATCGAACTTGGACACCCATCTGTATGCGTAGCGCTAACATCAAACTCGGTGGTTCTATAAGTTGTAAACGAATGCAATTTCCAATTGTACCCACTTGTGCCATAACCATACACAAAAGTCAGGGAGGCACATTTGACACGGTTGTGTATGACTACAGCAAAAGTCAGCAAATACAATTGGTCTATGTTGCAATGAGTCGAGTAACAAGCATCGAATGTCTTTACATTACGAACTCGCGCAACGACTTTAAATTCTATCACGGGCTTGGTTGCGACAGCTCAACTGTTAGAGAAATGCGAAATGAATATCTGCGACTCGAGAGCCATCCACTTAATACACTTACCAAACGTGTTGAACTGTTTATGAATTGCTCCGACAGTTTGATTGAAGACGACACGATTGTAACATTCTTCGTTGGAATGAATGCGCAAAGTCTCGTTGCACACAAACTTGACATTGAAACAGATCCTGTCTTAACGAGAGCTGATTTTCTTATGGTTTCAGAAACATGGATTACAAATGACGAGTCTGTGCAGCTTGAAAATTATAATCTCATCTCATATGAACATGAAGCCACGGATAATAACCCCACTGAACAACAACAACAACAACAACAAAAGAGAAAGGCTGGCGGTGTTGCAATTTATCAACGTCGTAGCAACAAGCTATGTGATATGCCTTTCAATATACCAAACAATATAACCCAACGACTTGGTGTATACGTGGAACCTGGCACAGGCGATATTGCATTGGGACAAATCACAGTCAACAATTCTTTCAGATTCATTGCTGCCTCATTGTATATTCATCCAAATGCAGAAACAAAATACATTAAACTTCTCCTCTTTTGAAGTCTTTGTAGATTTGGTCGCTCAATATCTAAGGTCATTGAGGAAATTGAGCCTGACATTACAATGCCAATATTTCTTACTGGTGATTTCAATGTCAATCCCAACGATCCGAGAAATGATTGGCTGGTTCCATATATGCAATAAGAATACGATCTACAACTTGTACAAACCTCTCCGACTACACCTGGAAACACCACAGTCGACTTAACGTTTGTACGTCAACTTAGTCCGACAATTATGCCCTACGTTTCATATTTTAGTTACCATCGACCAATTGTTCATAGGTTAGCCATTTGTACTAATGATTTCGATGAATAAATGTTATGTATAGCGTAATTTTCTTTCTTTCATTTCAACTTTCTTTCTGACAAACAAAACAAAAGAATCTCCCAATAACGAGAGTAACGTATGTAATTTCACATTCACGAAATAAAGATCTGACGGGAGTATCAAGAAAACTCCCTGAATATTTTTTGCAATTTCAGTACACATAAAAGTATTACCTTATTCTTTGCCCAGTTATATACAACTTCCATGAGGCCAAAATTGAGTCCAGAGTTGTCTCCTGAATCGCCATCTGACTTCATAAGTTCGTTAACCCGACATTGCTGCTCTGTTTTTAGTACTCTGGTATAGACTTCTTCAATCGCTTTCTTGCCCTTCGTAAAATGAAAAACAATACAATTTTTCTATATGATAGTAAAGAAAACTCTAATCAGTTAAAAAGTTTCTTAAATGTAGAGGACATATATTTGTTAACAAAAACTGAACATAACTGCAATGGGTTATATCAGTGGTTCCCAACTTTTCCGGACCCTCATACCACTTTGGACTTGCGCGTTCATTTCGAGTACCTCTGGAGCTTAAAGAAAGGTTACTGGGGTTTTCTCAATAAAACCTTGATACAACATGAATAGTATACCTTATTAGTCCTAGTTATGTATAATTATTTAAATCTAATATACAGAACTTACAAAACGGGAACTGATTTTAAAAATTAATTTCTGCTTGTTTCTATGTTAAAATAAAGTTTTCAAAAGACAGTTGATTACTTTCATTACAGATTTTCTTGTTAGCACTGAAAAATAACAACATATTAAATAGAAAATAATTAATGTGAAACTTGTTGTTGCTTATTTTGTACTAGTGAAATGTCCCCCAAAATTTTGTAAATTTTTTTTGAGGGGCGTCACTTAAAATTTAAAACTAGACGCATGGTCTAGACGGAAGATAAAATGTGTGGGGCCCATGGTGACAGAACTTGCAATTAAAATGATGGTTTCAACATCAACAATTTTTATTAGTGTTTAATAACCAAGTCTTTACATGTGTGATAATAAGTTACAGCACTTCAGAGCATCATCAAAATATATAAGTATGTATGTGAAGTCATGTTGACAACCTGCTCAATTAATTGAGATATACAATTAAATAGTATAGTGACAGTAGCTCTGGCTATTTCAATACATCACCAAGCTGTATAAAAATTTTCTAAGTATTAGTTGTTCTGAATATTTAGTTACATCATCAAATATACACACATAGAAATACATAAATGCATGTGTTAATAAATTATTAAATTGTCAGAGACCCTTCGTACAATATAGACACAACGTTAAATTAAAGAACAAGGTAAGTCTTGCATGAACATGACCTCAGCTGATACAATCATTTCTAACAGTACATGTATAAAATGCCTTCACAAATTTTAATTACAACTTGGAATTACTACTCAATTCACTACATATATTTTCTAACAATTACATTAAGGATCCATTTACCTATCCATGATCAATAGCATTTAAACAGAATCTACTAGAGTAGTATGATTACAACCCACTGCATAATGGCAGAGCCAGACTTGCCTGTGCAAGACCTTGTTTAATTAAGTTATAACTATTGAGGTGTGAACACGCCTTTTTAGACGGCAATATACTTGTATTCAATTGGTATTTAGATTAAGTACTGATACAATATAATTAAAGAATTATAAAGTCAACAATCAGGAACATGAATAACTGATTCGCATGCGGCGAATTCGTCTAACAAAATGTCTCTTTTTAACATCACGGGTGTCCACTGCTGTCTCTAAGTTGTGTTTAAATAAGTAATTAGTTTGATCCCACCTGTGATCTGAAGGTAGATGATGTACGCAAGGCGAGGGTGTTGAACTGTGTTGAAGAATTCGTCATGAGCTGGGTTGATGTGAATTTGACCTGAAATCATGCGTTTCTCAGTCGGCCCGACGGCGATGGAGCTTTGTGTTGCTCTGCCAGTGGAGAAGATCTAGTTTTCCACATCAGAATCCATCACTCTCGGCTAGTGGGCGAGGACCCTAATAATAAATGATAATTATAATATGCCATCGGAACTTCATCAACCCCGATGTATTTCTTGTCTCACAATCTCTTTCACCACTCATGCACACAGATCACGAATTACACACATTGACTTTTAGTTGCCGGCAATATGGTTCAATATCAAGCATGATCTTGTGAGTCTACCATTACAGTTTCTATCAATACATGTAAGTATTCAAAACGTCTACATTAAATTAAGTTTACAAAGATTTGTCTGGTCTAACCTTCATGTTCTATTGTACTAGTTACCTTGTGGGTTATTAATTCCATTTAAATCTTTTAAGTACTGAAATACTCAAACTTTATCAGCACGTACTCACATCTCTGCCGGAAGTAACACCCATCCACGCTCAACAAACACACAATTAAGTTACAAACGTAACATTCCCTATTTAATTAAACACATGCCCCTTCTTTATTGAATAATAGTTATATAAGATAATTACCTGGGACGCTTTAGCACTTCATGAATGCATGAGAAAGATAAATAGATCACCGCCGGACCAGATCTTCACATCAGCAAGAATGGGGTAGAAATGAGACAGAAGGACTCGTGCACCATACCCAGCCAACGGTAGCGAATTGCAAAGTCACGGTAACAGCTGATATAGATTACTAAATTTCTTCGCTGCACGTAATATCGATAGTCGACGCCGCTGCCACAGCGACCTTGTCCGACGATCTAGCAAGCGTAGCGCACTGACAAATTTAAAAACAAATCGTGGTGGCGCCAATTTAAATTAAATTTAGGCCGAGGTATTCCAATTTAAACCGTGCCTCGGCACACCCTCACCGCAAAATGGCAACCTGGTTGCCCAAAAAAAAAAATCAAAGCTCAGCCTCTTAGCTAGTCAATACCACAAACAAATATCCTGGCTATCCGGAGAAATCTCAGAAAACTTACCGCTCTTAGGAAGACAGAGGCTCAGAGAGAAAACGAAACAAGAGGAAGGAAGAAGTGGAGAGTGTATGCATGTGTGTCTGAATGTGTATGTGTATGAGTATGCGGTGCTGCATGCTGACTTGATCAGGGTCAGCATACAGCAATAAGAGACAGAAGGAGAAAAGAATAAAGACGAGAATTCGGACCCAAGAGCTCTGACCTACTAAGGCCTCCAAACCCTACAAACAGACCCAAATTCATACCTACAGGACGACTAGTATCCCCCTCTTCCCAGGACTGAACAACACTCAACTTGACAACAACCATCCCCCACACGACCCTCTCCGCCCTGCCAATCCCAGGGGGCCGCCCCTACACGTCACCCTCACTAGTGACCACCACCTACTACTACTGCCACTCACATATGCACGCCCGAAGGCCAACAAGGTGCTACTGACCTTGATATGTGAGTGCCTACCTACTCTACAACTGTCCACCTCGTGGACCGACCACGCATATGCAACACAACAAGGTAACCTCCGACCTTGACATATGCTTGGCCAACTTCCCTACTCTAGGGTGGACGGCCCCGACTAACAAGGCAGAAAGATTGGATGGAGGTCACGCGGACATCAATCTCTACATCTCCTTATTTAGCCGTTAATCTCAATACCATGAAAGGGAGAGGGGTAACTTATCAAAAGCGCGGCCAATATTCGCCCCAATTTATAGCAACGGGAGATATCAACGCGGGAATGCGGCATGGATCGGACCCTACAATAACTCAACATAATAACTGAGCAACGTCTTTCAACAATGGATCAGCAGATTGCAAGGAAACAAACTAAAATTACCCTTGAACTCGGAATGCCAAACCTACAATAATCCCATGCGGCTATGCACCGGTTTATCAGATAACGTGAACAATGACAGAAATTCCAATACACAAGCTATCAGCTGGCCAAAGGTTATCTCTCGTCAGCCTGTATCACTGTTCAAAACTATTGCATTGATTCTAGTTTAATATTTAATTTATTATTTCTAAAATCTGTTGTCTTAAGTGCAGTTGGCATTAAACTTCCCGTTTCAAAAACAACGTCCCAAAAAAAAATCCTAACTCAACTTCATCTTAGTTCCTACTCCATTTGGAATGCCACTTTTACTACTTAAATTCGCTAAGTGTCCACCAAAATTACACAATTTAAAAAACATCACAGACAACAATTTAACACCAACACATAAATAAGAACTTGCCCTACTGCAAGCGATCCCAGGGTCCTCTAGCGCTTCGAGAGATCAGGACAAACAAACAGCAGAGAGACAGAGCTCCACAAATCACAAGAAGACACAATAACCATAACGCAATATATATGTATATATACCATAAACATAACACAAACACTATCTAACACTCAAATAAATACCACACGATATACAACGAACAAGTACATAATTCTCAGACTGGTCCAGAACATAATTACGTGACTGAATTCTCCAAATAAGAATTTATCACCAAAATTCACACCTTCAGATCCATGATAGAGTCGCGTGTCCGACCATTACCGCATTCATTTAAAAGAATTAATCCCCCCCCCAATATAAAGACATGAAGGGTAACTAAGCTATAATGAGCGCATGACACTTAATTGCTCCCAACCCTCAATGGGAACACATTCCAGCTAGAAAATCATTGGACAAACCGATATGCTTCAAATAGTGCAAGTATATACAACAAGTTCTGACGGGACGTGTACCTGACAAATTTTGTATTATGTATGGTAGTTACTTCCGGCTTACATCAATAATATTCAATACAACAAACGAGCATAATAACATGTCTTGCAGTAATTCTCACACTTCAACAAAACAATACAACACAACATTGACATTTTATAAATTCATATATACACAAACACCAATAAAATTTTTGTAAGCTCATTTCATTTCCAACCCGGTATACATATACTTATTGAATTCTTCCAACACAGATAATCCGTTTCTTAACCCGTGTTGAACTGTGTTGAAGAATTCTTCATGAGCTGGGTTGATGTGAATTTGATCTGAAATCACGCGTTTCTCAGTCGGCCCGACGGCGATGGAGCTTAGGTGTGTTGCTCTGCCAGTGGAGAAGATCTAGTTTCCACATCAGAATCCATCACTCTCGGCTAGTGGGCGAGGACCCTAATAATAAATGATAATTATAATATGCCATCGGAACTTCATCAACCCCGATGTATTTCTTGTCTCACAATCTCTTTCACCACTCACGCACACAGATCACGAATTACACAAATTGACTTTTAGTTGCCGGCAATATGGTTCAATATCAAGCATGATCTTGTGAGTCTACCATTACAGTTTCTATCAATACATGTAAGTATTCAAAACGTCTACATTAAATTAAGTTTACAAAGATTAGTCTGGTCTAACCTTCATGTTCTACTGTACTAGTTACCTTGTGGGTTATTAATTCCATTTAAATCTTTTAAGTACTGAAATACTCAAACTTTATCAGCACGTACTCACATCTCTGCCGGAAGTAACACCCATCCACGCTCAACAAACACACAATTAAGTTACAAACGTAACATTCCCTATTTAATTAAACACATGCCCCTTCTTTATTGAATATTAGTTATATAAGATAATTACCTGGGACGCTTTAGCACTTCATGAATGCATGAGAAAGATAAATAGATCACCGCCAGACCAGATCTTCACATCAGCAAGAATGGGGTAGAAATGAGACAGAAGGACTCGTGCACCGTACCCAGCCAACGGTAGCGAATTGCAGTCACGGTAACAGCTGATGTAGATTACTAAATTTCTTCGCTGCACGTAATATCGATAGTCGACGCCGCTGCCACAGCGACCTTGACCGACGATCTAGCAAGCGTAGCGCACTGACAAATTTAAAAACAAATCGCGGTGTCGCCGATTTAAATTAAATTCAGGCCGAGGTATTCCAATTTAAACCGTCCCTCGGCACACTAGTGAGTTAATGTCAGGTTCTATTGATGTTAATTTTAATCTTAAATCACACTCAATAGACATCCTGTTAGATTCTAATGAAATATTACCGCAAAGTGTTTAGGTTGTGTTTTTATAAGGGTAATAGTTTTAAATCATGTCCGATGAAAATTTATTGTTGTTTTGAACATAAATTTTTATTTATTTATTTTTTAAGCAAATACTTTTTTACAGGTCTTCTTGTGTACCACCTTGGATCCCCCTCCGCGTACCACTAGTGGTACATAGTGGTGCATACCACTGGTTGGGAACCACTGGGTTAAACAATGAACCGTAATATAATACTGCTATGGTGAGGTTAATACTGTGTGGTTACACGTGCTGTGTGAGTGGTGAGCAGCAATGCTTGCACACCTTCTTGACTTTCAACACACATACCTTCCAAATTGTGATCGATAATATCTACTGGCATGCAGGTCATTTTGGCATATACTATACCATATAGCTGGGGTACAAATACAGGGGGTTCAGAAGCAGAGTATAGTCAGTTTAGATTATGTGATTTGGTGGGTGTTATCAGTTCTTGTTATTAACTGGTGTCTTATATTATCTAGTGTGTCACTATTAAATAAGTGACATTTATTGTGTGTTACATTATTGTGTTGGACAATTAAAAGCTTGAAAAATTGTTATGTATGAGTTTTATTGTTGTTTTATTTATTTAGTTTGTAACGAAAGTTTTATAAACTGTGATTTCATCTGGTGTCAATTATTCTGCTTTCATTGTTAAAACACATTGATCCATGCAGATGATGTAACATTGATGTCAGAATTAGACAGCGGATGTCAGGACTTTTAACAGTGGAAACAGAGGACAGTTCATAGAACACTTTAGTGTGTATGATAATTGATAGATAAGCATACGTATTTGATGCAGAAGAATCAATGTTATCTAAAATATATGAAGTACAAGAATCTTTAGCAAGCATGAAGGAATCAATTGCAATTATGAGAGAACACATAAAATGTGAGACAACAATTAATGCATAGCCATACACTTCAAAACAAACAAGTTGTCAAACAGACAGTACCAACAATAAAGACACAGAAAATAAGACGAAAGAGAAAATGGTTTTGCCTGTAGTTGGGCTAGTTCATGTGAAGGCCCCAACATTTGATGGAAGCACATACTGTGTTTAGCTGCTGCATGTGCAAATCAGTGTGGACAGAGAAGGAGAAACCAATTTTAGTGGTTCTTGCTTTAAAAGGTCTCACCACAGAGTATTACTGGAAGTGCCATAACATGTACACCGTATTAATAACTAGAATTGCAGTATGGTAATCAATATCTGTGAGATACGTACTATGGCCAACAAAGAGCAAGACAATAGCATCCAGAGTGCGCCTCAAAGAGTCTGAAGTAAGTATCAACGGTATTAATCAGGATGGCCTATCCTGAAGCACCAGATGATTTTTAAATGTGATGTGCTATGTAAATATTTTACTGATTGTGTTAGAGAAACTGAATTACAAGCATTACAAATGACAAGAAATCGAAGTAGATCAGATGCTCTTGTTCTACTTCGAGTAGATGCTCTTGTTCAGATGCTTGAGTTTGAAGCTGCCAAGTTAGCATCCAGCTACAGCAATGAGTTTATTTCATCCCACTGTAGTCAGAAGATCTCAGTACTCCTTTGTCATTACAACGGAGGTAGAAAAGAAATTACAAAAGACAAACAATTCAAAAGGGTCAAGAGCCTCACAATGATTTGAACGATGGAAAGAGCCAGAAGACTGAAATGTTACAAACGCTATAAGCAGATTGTTGGGAGATCAAATACAGAAAGAAAAGTGTGACTGCATCAGTTGGTGGACTAAAGCTCCAGAACAGCACACAATCTCCATGCGTCATAAGACCAGTGACAACTTGACTGTTAATGGATTTGTTAAATGTAAACCAGCCGCTCTTATAGCTGACATGGGTGATACAGAGTCAACTGTGTGCCCTGATATCGTTAGCCACCTCCAGCACAATTAAGCTCTTTCACCATGTGGACTGCCTCATCAAAGAGTTAGAAAATGTATAATTTATTAGGCCATACAAATTGTGTTCATGCCTACATGCAATACTACAGTGTTTTATTTTTGAAGCCAAAAAAGGAAGAAAATCTCTGTAACTCAAAAACAAACCGTTTTATCAGAGGACTATGCCTGGAAAGTTCGGTACAAACCTCCTGAAATGCTTTGTACACACACATACGCGCATATGTGTAGACACATTGTCATAAAAGTATTTGTTATTATAATTATATACATTTTATTGAACTCTGTTGTTCAACAATGTCAGAGTTAATATTTTTTTTTATTTTAGACTGTAAATTTAAATGTTTAATAATATTTACAATATTACTTTAAATTTTATAATACAAAAAACAACCATTAACTCTACAATTTTGAACAAAAGGGTTCAATGAAACATACATAAGTAAGTAAAATAAAGAAATACTTGCATGGTAACTTTGTGTTGGTATAAAATAAAAATATATATATGCAAAAAAAAGCCAAACAATTACCTTCATAAAGCCGTCTGTCTCTCAACATAACACAATAATTCTTATTATGCTAGTGTGATTAGTTGCTATGAGCATTTATAATTCTAAACTAATTAAACTATGTACAACATTTATAATTCCATCATACTTGTACCACTACATAATGGAAATGATAAAGTTATAGTAAAAAACCTATATTTCCTACATGTATTTACAGGTAGCATATGATTTACTGGTGCTGCTTAGGGTTTCGTTATTCACTAACCTCTTCCAATTCTGCGACCTTCTTATACTCAGCTTTGGATTGGAATACCAAACTTGATAATACTGCTGCTATCACTGGCGGTGGAAAATTAGTCAGCACATTATTGAAGACTAACTCAGTTATCATCAACTCATTAGAACCCATAGATGATGACACAGTTCCCTTGAAAGCCACTAAGAACAAGAAGTACATGTTTTAATAAGATTTAAAAAAAAGTCTAACTCTGTATGTGATTTTTCTGATGTGAAAAATTTAATGCTATAAATCTAACTACAAAACATCCTAAAAACTGACCAACATTTAATTTTAAATATATGTTATAAATATCACACAACTTAGATATTAATTGGTGATAATCACTACACTACGCCATAACTTCAATAATAGACCACCATTCTCTGTACCATTGTTGTTCCCTACACCATTCTTATACAAATTACTAGAAGTCACAAATTAAAATTAACAATGCCTATATCTTGTCCAACAGTCACATGAGACTATGGGCAAGATAAGGAAATGCAATGTTCTTATGGAAAAATTGCTTGTCTATACTAGCTAACTTGGAAATTTTATAATCGAGACACTAACTTCAAAATAATTATAAAATACTGTCATCCATTATACACAACTAGCTGAAGTACCCGTTCTACGCCCGGGTGGCGAGCATTTTTATTAGCACATATTTAATTATTTATTGGCATATATTAAATACATTTAATTACATATACATTTAATACACATTTAATTACATATTGGCTATGAAATTTAATTATTGGGCGAAAACTTCTTTGTAGACCACATTTTTGGTATAAACTCTGTGGTCTTTCTTTAAGTTGCCTTGTTGGTCAGTTCCTAAGACTTTTACCTTGACTTGCTGAAAGGACTTTGTTCTTGAAAATGCAACATAAAGTTGTCCATGACTGAATACTGGAGATGGCAAATAAATACCAACTGAATCCAGTATTTGCCCTTGGCTTTTGTTGATGGTCATAGCAAAAGCAAGTCTAAATGGAAACTGTTTTCGTCTTAATGTAAAGGGAAGGTCAGGGTCACTGGGTGCAAGAATAACTCTTGGAATAAATACCCTGGTACCTTTAAAAGATCCGGTCAGGATTTCACAGTCAATGACTTTTGACATCATTTGCTTGACGACCATTCTGGTGCCATTGCAAAAGACCTCTTGTTGAGTCAAGGTTTCGTAGCAACGTTACTACTGCACCAACTTTCAAGTTAAGTCTATGAGGAGGCATACCTCCAGGTGTTAAGCTGTTCAAAAACTCCATTGGATAGTTTGCTGCCTCCTCGGCATTTGCACTGTCTTGCTGAATAGAATCTATGCTGGTATAGCATTTCAATTCAGATTGAATTCGTCTAAGGACATTTTCATTAAGTTCAAGTGACTCGTGGTTTTTGGAGTCAGGATTGCACGGTTAGCAATGCTGTCATCTGCTGATTGGATGACCTCAGGAAAGACAGCTGCAACAATACATCCATTTTCAATGCAGACTGGAGGAATTTCGAAGATGCCTTCCTCTAATCCAGGCTCTTGGAGTTTTCCATTCCCAAGTTTTAAAAGCCAATCGGAAAAGCCTCGGTGTTCTGATGGGACATTGTCCTCATTGGCACGCATGTTTTGGTCTAACTTTAGGACCTGAATATTTTTCCAACACTTACTATTCTTCATGCATGAAGAAAGTATTTCGGTTCTGCTGCCATATGGAACAACACGGAGAATTTGTCTAAAATCTCCACCGAAAAGAAAGACCGCACCTCCAAATGGTTTTTTAGAAGGAACTTTTGGATCTTCAGCTAAGAGTTCTTTATACAGTGTGTCAACTGCATTTACTCCATGTGCTGGGGCCATTGAAGCTTCATCCCAGATTATCACTTTGGCCTTTTCCAGTTCATTTGCCGTATCAGTCCCATGTCGAACATTACAGGTTGATGTTTCATTTATTGGAATAGGCAGCTTGAAACGACTGTGGGAAGTTCTGCCTCCCTCAAGCAAAGTTGCTGCTATGCCTGTAAATGCACATGGCAAGACTAAGTCATTTTTGCTACGCACATAGTGCATGATTGTGTTGTAAAGGAAGGTTTTACCACTTCCGCCAGGTCCATCAATAAAGAATAGACGTTTGGATAAGTTAGGGTTTTCAATTGCTTCCCTGATTTTGTCGAAAACCCTTCTTTGCCCTGGGTTGAGCATTTGAAACTTTTCTTCAAACATAGTTTTTTCGGCAATTGGATCGTAATATTTTCCAGAATGGATTGGCTCGTCATAGCTGCCGACTGGAAGTTCTAGGCCAAAATCTACCAATGACTTTCTATGTGTTCGAAGGACAGATTCGATTTCTTTAAGCGTCAAATAGAGAGCTTCTTCTCCATCAGGAAAGCGTCTCTTATAGTCTTGCATAAGATTGTCCTTATGTCTGTCGAATAATGCTGCTGCATCCGACGGCTCACACATGATACAAATAAATGCAAACAACTGCCTAAGTTGTACTGGCATTTGATGGGTTGCAGCTTCTGTTAGGCAAGTATCCCATTCTGAGTCATCATCAGTTAATCCCCTTGCAATGCATGCTTCTTGGAAAGTTGCAAAGGGGATAGGATTTCCTTCGACCGTTCTTAGGTCCTCGAAAGATGTTGCTCCTCTAACATTGAGAAGGAGAATTCGGAGGAACCATTTTTCTCTATCCGTGGGACTTACGGCAAACATTCTGCCAATTGTAGTTTCATGTCCTCTAAGATGTGGTTTCCATTTAGAATTTTTGTCATCCCAGGTATAGTGTTCGGGAATTTCAATATATAAATACTCTCGGGCATTAGGGTCTTCCTGATTAAGTTTAAACCAAGACAGAAGTTTGGACTTGGTGGCTTTTTGCTGTACAGCTTCAGCTTCCTTGCCTGGTATAAAACATATTGTATGCTTGTCCTCAAGGTGGACATTTAATCTTTCCACATGATCAGTTTGGTGGTGCATTTTGTATTCCCTGAGCCTCCAGCATGCTTCAGGTGCACTTACATATCGGGTCTCCAAGTAATTTTTTACTTCGTCCCATTCAATAGTAGCTTCCTGTTCTGTGGGAACAGTAACGACTTGAATATTTGCACAGTCATGCCCCTTGTAAACGTATTTGAAGAGGTATTTAACGCTTTGAATTGAGCTACAAATCTCTACTTTAATGTGGGCATTGTATTTCAGAGACAGGTATGGGTTGTATGGCACCACCCATCTGTTATCCACTTTGTTTCCCCCAAGTTCAACAAAGTTACCATCATCTCGGCGTTGATATTTTGGGTAACCATTGACATTGCTGTTGGTCTCGGCACAGAAATCTTTTGGGAATTCTTTTGTGCATTTGCCGTTTTCCAAACACGGTGCGTTTGGATTTAATGGACCACATGGGCCATGTATCATACAGGATTTTACAATTTCATGTAGCCTCGGGTGGGCATCTTTATCAGCGAGTTCTGCACAGACAATTTTGTCAATTCTTTCATTATCCCAGACTTTGTCTTCCGGGGCCATGAATAGCAATATGTGCCCATGTGGTAGACCACGTTTTTGGAACTCGATCACGTGGAGAATAGCCCTAACACGTCCAAATCTATGGTGTTTGGTTAAGTCTTCAAGTAGCAATTTCAGTTTCAACTCAAACACTCTTGCTACTAAATCAGGCCGGTCGCATGGTTGCTGACCGGGAAGTAAGTTTTCCTTGATTTCCCTCCATTTAGGATTGCACGTGAATGTTACAAATAAGTCAGGTTTGCCATATTTCCTGACCATGGCCATAGCATTTTGGTAATTTTGAGCCATATTTCTTGGACTCCCTTGGAAGGTTGAAGGCAATATAACTTTCTTTCCAGGCAATATGTTAACGTCCTCAAAATTGTGGTTGTTCACAAATCGGTGAAGAACATCTTCAGCTCTTACTGTGTTTTGATTTTTTCGAAACCAATTCAAACGGTTTGCCTTGGTCTTGCAATAGGCATCAACCATGAATTGGTGAGTCAGCTTTCCTGCGTTGAGGAACTCGTTAAAGTTTCCATCACGAATGGCAAAATGGTATGAATACCATTGAAGCTGGGACACATTTCCTTGACCAACAGCTTTCTTCAGATCTGTTGTCCACCCTGAATCCCCATATGGGAAAAGCAAAGGGTAGCACATTGGGTCACAGAGTCTACTTAGGATGGATATATTTTGTAAAATTCCGCTTTTCGGATAAATTGTAATATCCCGATTTTCTGGGGGTGCACCATCTGCACTGTGAAAAACGGCAGAAATTTCTCCTCTGGCAGTGGGAGAGTTGGTTCTGCCGGGGAGCACATTATTTACTCTTTCTCTCAAGAAAGTCATGCTATATTCAATTGGCGTTCGGTTTTCCCGATTTGCCTTTAGCATTTCGTCTTGTTCAAATTTGAGCATGTTCTTGTATTCTCTAGAGAACAGATTGATATCTCCAAGAAGTTTTTGGAGGTTCTCCATTACGACACGAATGCATCCATTGTTTGCTTGATTGTTCATTCTTTCTGTCAAGGCTTGGGCCGAATCCAAAATACAGTTGGGCATACTTTGATTCACCTTGATTTCGGTGTAATGCAGATGTAGCGTGATAAATTTGCCCATGGTTCTGTAACAAAAAGGACCTGAACGTCTGATCACTGATTGGTCAACTTGTGCTCCCATTGAGGCAAAGGCCATTGCACTGTTGTAGGATCTTATGTTTTACATGAAATTTTTGGAATTTGGATCAGATCCATTCATGTAATTTGTAATGAAGGGATGCATTCGTATTTCATCTAATGCAATGGTCCCTTTATGGCAGCAATTTTACATTAATTCATTTTTGAAATGCGTGGCATTGCAAAATGGACATTTAGCGTCCATTGGGCCAAGATAACTTTCTTAAATTTCGTCGACATTGAAGTTTTCAGGAAGCAAAGCGGTGTTGCGGGATTGGACATATCTACTCAGACGTCCTCTTTGATGGTGGCGTGCAACCCTTTGTCTTTCAGCGTTTGCCTCGCGCTCTTGTTGAAGTTGATTTTGTGGCATGTTTTCTCTGTGTTGCCGGTGACTGACAGCATTAACTTCACACATTCTGCTTGAAGCTGCTCTTCTGACATGGCCGCTCTACGGCGTCTTTGAGCTTCAGCATTACGTGCTTTTTTTGCTGCAATTTCTTCAGCAGTTGGTGGTTGCTGGTGTTTAGGAGCCATATTTGATTGTATTTCATTACTTATTCATTGGATCATCAGAAATACGTATAAACATAAATATCACAATTAAAACATATACAGAAATTTAGGACAATTACAAAATATATAGACGTACCTGTATACAAAATTACAAAACATATCAACACAATCGCATAGTAAAAACTTTAAAAACTATAGGAATGGATAAATGTATACATTCGATGCCGGTAAATATCATTTGTTTATTTACTTGTTACTATGGTAACATACCGATGACTGACACACTACCTACCGCGTTATATTATACAGAAATATAGGACAATTACAAAATATATAGAGACGTACCTGTATACAAAATTACAAAACGTATGAACACAATCGCATAGTAAAAACATTAAAAACTATAGGAACGGATTCGATGCCGGTAAATATCATTTGTTTATTTACTTGTTGCTATGGTAACATACCGATGACGGACACACTACCTAGCGCGTTATATTATAGATGTTATTTTGTCTTTTAATTATTAAAAAAAATACAATTACAAATATAAATATAAAGAAAAAATGCTATACTGAGAAAAACAGGCATTTTAGTTTAAGTTGTGAAACTTAACTCACCATTACTCTGTTGTAATACAGTTAAATGAAATTTACTATAATAAAATAAAATTATAATCACTATTACCAGGAGCTGACCCAAATGTATTGGGTGCAGTGGTCCCAATTCAAAAGAGAGGATTGAAAAATTATAGACCACTTTCATTACTGTCATTTCTATATAAATTTTTCAACAAAAGTTTCACTAATAGACTTGATAGAAAACTTGATAGTCAGCAGTCATCTGATTACGTAACCAACTATAGCACAACAGACCAAAAATAAATAACACAGGTAACTAGTGAATTTCAAAAATCCTGCAGAGAATATGGAAAATCTTGTGATATGGAACTAGTACATTATAAGAAAATTATTGATTTTATATAAACAAAAGCTACAATAGAAGGTTCAGAAAACAAGGAACTGAATAGGAATGTTTAAGGATTCTGTCTGTAATGTGTTCAAAACCAACAGAGCAAACTAAACTCTATGTTATCAAATAAAATACCATATAAACAGAAGTACAGCAGGGAAGTCGTTTATCCACAAACCTAACCTCAGCACTGTTAGATGTTTATGGATGATTTATAATGAAAAAAAAAAAACAGGGGTTCATAGGAGTTTATCATTCAAATATAAAAATTGTTTAGTGAAAATGCAATTAAAATGGAGAAGACACGCAAACTAAAGCTTTAGTGATTGGTTTGACAATAAATATAGAACAAGTTTAATAATGTTTAATAAGTTGGCACCAGCTGAGGACGTGAAAATGATCGGTAATGGTCTCTGATATCCTTCATGATGACATACAGGGACATAGTTTACATGAAGGACTTCGCCTTTGTCCAGGGCACTTAGAGAATTGATTAACAATTTTTGGCAAGCATGTACACCACAGACTGTACATCACAAATTTTGCTCCACTGGGCTTTTCTGTAGCCCAGTATTCTCATTATATTATACTTCATTACTTTTCGTATAAATAGGTCATTCTTTCTGCTACTCCAAAAGTCATGCTCTGAGTTGTGTATTGTGTAAACAAAAAACTTACTGCAGCTCTGCATCTGTCACTGTATAAAAAAAAATTAATTACAAGCACTGATTGTTGCAGTACTCACTGCTGTCATACAAATGGTTCCCACTACTATACAGGGTGGTAGCAGCAGTCTATGATTTCTTGGAACCTATATTGTTTGATTCTCTGTTTACATTTTAGTAACATCATTTACTGTCATTGGCTTCTTGTTTGTGGAAGTGCTGCCCCCGGGGAGAAAATAGGCATGTCATGGGACACACGCAGAAGTGAGAACTTCAGTGTCGAGTGGTGAGTGAACCAATTCAACATGTAAAAGGTTGCTCATATGTATTTGGAGTAAGGCAGATTTTGCTATAAAGAATTAAGATTCAAATAAGAGTGAGCAGATAATTATTCTTGTAATAGTATTTAAACATTTAGAATATATTCACATTCTTTAAAATATTATGCTTTGCTTAAAGCAGTGGCAATGGGGAAACTTTATGTAGCCATGTGGGGAAAAGAGGTTTGACAGGGTGGCCACTAAACCAAAGCCAGAAAATTCATGCATAATTCCAGGTTTTCCAGGACATTTTCAAAAAAATTCCAGGTTACTGATTACACATTCGACGTAAATCAAATTATGACACGAAACATTAAAAAAAAATTAACATCATATTCATATTTACGACATGTCTTAGTTACTCTTTCACTTACTCTTAATTCTAAATAATCAGCACATATACATTATCAAATTAAATATTTATGTTATTAATACAGGTTAAAAAATTACTCCACACAAAAGAACTGTTCCTCTACAAAGTGTACTGAGAAGCGCTTGGACCATGTATGCTCATAACACACTTACCGAAATAAATAAATTCTGATTAGTATAACCAGTACTGAAAAATTTAATTTTAAATTAAATGCTAACTACAAAAAAAAAGAATTATTAGTTCTTCCCATACTTGTTAAATAATCTTAGTAGGGCTATTATATTCCACATTCCTTCCAGGTCTTAAAGCAGGTTTTGAAGTCCACAAAAGTGATAAACATGACTAATTAAAAAAAAAGGTTACTTTCAATTATTAAAAAAGGCTGAAGAAAGTGACTAAAACTTATGAAAAAATATATGCAGAAATTTACATGTAGGGATTTGTCTTATACTCTTAATTTTCTTAAAAAAAATTATATTTTACTAATTTGCACAGGAAGTTAATCAAATTATAAATTGGTAATTGTTCACTATTTCACCGTCACCTCTGTTTAGATTGACTTTATAATCATAGATGAAACATTTTTAAAGGTCGGAAAAGTAAAAACAACAATAAAAGAAACTTTAAAAGTCGAACGAGGCCGGTAACAAAACACGAAAAAAGTTAGGTTATGTTTGGTTAGGAACAGTTCAAAAGCCGATTTGGAACTATAAAATTATAGATTAAGCACTTTTAAAGGTCGGAAAATTAAATATAACAATAACACTAATTACCTAAAACTATAAATCTATATGATAATTAATTATTTGTATTTACATCTAAAACTTAAAATGAATTATTTCGTCACATGGTTTCGTTAATAATCATGAAAAGAACTCATTTAAAATAAACAACGGTGTTTGAATTGAATGACTGACTATGCAGCTTAGATACCAGTACCATAGTTTTACGTGAGAAAAACACCTTCTGGTCACTGAATCTGTTAGACTAGGGATTGGATACAATTTTTTGTACGTATATATCGCAATAATGATTTTTAATGAATATATTTCTAACATTCAGCCTCAGAAATATTGTTAGGCTCGTCAAAAGACACTGCCTTTAATATTTTAAAATTTATAAAAGCAGCTGAGAGGAAAAGTGCGCGTACTGCTCATGCACGAATCGGATGCTTTACTGGCATCTCTGGTTCAAATGGGGTGTTCATATCTCCTACTGAAATACAAATTTATAAAGGATTTCAGTGTGGTTTTCGTTTCTCGAACGTAAAAAAGTGGTCAGCAGTTGCTAAAAAACACATATTAATAATGTCGTACTCTTAATTTTTTTTCAGGATTCCCTGAAAATTCACACACAATTCACATAGGTTTCCCCAGTCAATGAAATTCACGCATTATTCCCGGTTTTCCCGCTCAGTGGCCACCCTGTTTGATTGACCTGGAAACACTGCTTTTTTGTCTCAGCTATTTTATGATGCACTGAATCAGTTTAATGGTCTAGGAGCGGAAGGGTATAAGAATGAGCCAGGCACCACAGTGCCATATATGAACTTCAAAAACTGTAGCAGTTTTGGGTCCTACCTCTTCAAATATGGGAATAGCCAGTAATGGTCAGAATAAACATGGAGTATTTTCTTTTTTACATTCTCTTTGCTATGACTTTGTATGATAAAAGTAGTATCATTAGAAATTCATTAAACTTATTCATAGGATGGATATGTATAATTTATTTTTAAATAGAGAGAGAGAATGTTAATACTTATTTCCTTTCACATGCATACGGAATCAGATATTTTAATTCTGTCACAAAGTCGAAGATAACATGCCAACAATGAACCTTTTCAAAAACACCATAACCATGACCTCAGAATTTATAACACACAGTGTGTGATAAAATAAATCTTCAAAAACATCATACTTATCAATTCACCAGTGTGTACTGCAATATAACTTAAATTCTGTCTGACTGATCACAGTTTTTAAAAGTTATAGAATTTTTGGTGTGTTTATACTAAATGCACTTTCTTGTTAGGATGTTAAACAGACTGTAAAAAAAAAATAGTGGAAGGAAATATCAAAATGTTATAGTTGACACGCCTGTCAATTTGAAAATTCCAAAAATGAATAGATGTAACTTGTTGAATTCCTAAACAGCCATAATCTGTCAGGTCTACTTCTTCATAAACTAGTTATCAAACAAAATGCAATTATTATGTTACTAATAATTTTAAACTCTAAAGAAGGTCTGCTGAATGGGGGAAAGGTTCCTGATTACATACCTTAATGAGTTCAGTACTGTTACAAAATTAATTAACTTTAAAAAAGTTGTAATCATATCAAGAATCACAGTAATTCCTTTAGATCCCACCAGTCTTTTCTGCAATCTAGGACATAATTTTCGCTTAAGTTGCTTTTGCTATAACTACTGATAAGGTTCAAAGGCAGGAATATATTTGCCTAAGCTTCTATTTTCACCTGGACACATTCATGAGTGAAAAACGAAACGTCTTTGTATGATTGTTAGAAATGCTTGGAAGAGTTGTGAATTTCTATATTGAATTTAAGGAAGTTTTCATCAACTCCATGAAATTATTTCAAGACACAAATTATAATTTGAGTCTAAGAATAACACACACACACACACACACACACACACACACACACACACACACACACACACACGCACGCACGCACGCACGCACGCACGCACGCACGCACGCACGCACGCACTTTATATACAAAGATCTGAAACATTCCGTTAAACTTTTCTTTTTGTTTCTAATTTTTATAACAAAATGTGTCACTTGATTAACCTTTATTTTTAACAAAACTACTCACTTTTCTTTTTTTAAGAATGACAGTATAACAATAATCTATGAGAACTATTCCCCAGAAGTCTACTAAAATAACTTTCATTAATTACAAAACATTGAAACATTTGGAAAAATCTAAAATCGTCTGCAATTTTAACATTGAAAATGTTTATAAGGACGTTTCGCAAATTTGCGGCCGATCGTTGGTGCGTGATCGAAAATGGGAACCGGTGAGTTTCCATAGAAACTACTTCTTTGTTGTCAATAACGTAGAAAATTTTGAATTTTTTGGTGAGTTTCAGTGCCATATCCCCTTAAATTTATCTTAAGGTAGTACATTAGACAAGAATTTATTACGGAGCGATGAATCAGGAGGAAGCGAGTGGAAGTACGGCTCAGACTTCCACCGATTCGAGTGTAGAAGGAACTAATTTGGCGGAAAAGCTACAATTGGAAGCAGAACGTCGAAAACGAAAGCTCGAATATTGCGAGAGCGGAAAAAGAAGCAAAAAGTACAGAAAATTGAGCAAGGTTTGGTCAAAACTCCACTAACTGAATCTGAACGTCTGCAACGAAAACGAGAAAATCAAAAACGCTATCGAGAACGTAAGAAAGAAGCAAAGATGAAGAGCAATGAACAGGAAGGTTTGGTCAGAACTCCACTAATTGAATCTGAACGCCTGCAACGAAAACGCAAAAATGATAAATGGTATCGAGAACGTAAGAAAGAAGCAAAGATGATGAGCAATGAACAGGAAGAATGTGAAGAGAAGCAAGTGAGTAATTTAGCAAGATATATTGAAACGCACTTTTATAATGACAATTTGAACGACTACTGCTTTGTTTGTGAACAAATTTGGTGGACTAAAAGGTTAAAAGACGTTACTGGACACGCAGACGTTATAGAAATACTTAATAAACATGGTTATAATATTCTTGACAAATCCAAAGTATGCCACATTTGCTACAGATGCCTAAAGAAGAACAGGTTGCCACCTTATGCGACAATCAACAGCTTTAAGCACCCACAAATACCAGAGAATTTACCTGAACTAACGCCAATAGAGGAACGTTTAATATCGCCGCGCCTTCCATTCATGCACATTCGTAACATATCATACTTTGCTGGCGCTAAACGTATAACTGGACAAGTCATAAACGTACCGATAAACCTTGATACCACTACTCTGCAATTGCCTGGCATGTTGAATGACGATTTGGCGTTTAACGTTTGCCTTAAGAAGCACATAATCAATAAAAGTTCTTATATGCGAGGACTGGTTTCTAAAAGTAAATTAAAGCTCTGGTTAAGGCATCTGTTGACGACTGAGCTATTCAGATATTATAACATCACGCTTAATGACAAGTTCTTCAATAATGAGCCTGAAAATGAAAGCAGTGTGTCTAGTGAGGATGAAGACGAGGATCAAGAATGAGAGCAAGTAGAATGGAAAGACTTATTGTCTCGCATAAATCAATCTAATAGCAAAATAACAAGCATACAGCGAGATGCAACTGGTGAAGAGTACATCAAATTGCAGCAGCATACCTTATTCTGGTGTGAAGATTTGCTTTTACATCTAGCCCCTGGAGAAAATAATCAACCATTATCGCTCGCATTCGATGAAGATGCAGAAGAGTTATCATTCTCAGCGATATATTATGGTGTGAAACGGCGGTTTACTTGTCGAGCCACACCATTCATGATAGCTAGTAGCGAAATACGTAGATGGGATTGGAGAGGTGTAAAATCCGATCATACCTTGTATATGGCTGCTAAAGTGCTGTGTCTGAGAATCATAGCGAATGTAAACTTTGCGTTTTGAGCAAATAATAATCAAATCAACAGCGTATCAAGACGATATCTGGAAGATACCGAGTTTGTTAAGAGCTTGCTGCTAAAAAATGAAGCGTTCATGAGAAACATACCGAACTCAATCCAATATTGGCATCAGCGTAAAGTGGAATTATTCAGTATGATGCGACAATTAGGCAAACCTACCATATTTCTCACATTGAGCGCTTCACAAATACATTGGACTCATCTCTTAGAATCTATTTATCGCTTTCAAGAAGATATACCAGTAGATGTGCCAATAGATCCAGCGATATTTGACAGCATGTCGAGCACAAATCGAGCAGAATTGGTAAATGATCCTGTACGATATTACTTTGAAAGATTGCAAGTAAGACGGCTTTCTTACTGTATAATTTGATAGCCTCTGGTGAGCTGTATAGCAGTGTAGCATGCAGAATTGCTAACAAGAAATAAATAATATCAAAATGACTTACCGTAATCTCACGACTGGGTTGATCCTGACACTCAGGCAGGATAGACTGGTTGGGAAGAGGATAGGTTACATGCAAGTATTTCTACCTACCAAGGAGTCCCGACTCGTGGATGTTAACACTAAGATGGTTGGCGTACGACAAAGGCTTCAGGTCCAGTGCATGAATGGACCCTACAAATGTCATAGTGCCAACTTCGAAAAAATGAAAAATTGTTGACCGGTTCGATCCGAAATATCGAACACCGGCCCCCGTTGACCACAATGGGTCAACCACCAACTACACCAAAAGACATGGCCAAAATACATTACAAAAAATTTGGCTTTTGGTGCTCAGGAACACTCTCTGAAAATTACCCTCCAACATAGGAGGGGGTCACACGCAACCACAAGAAAATACAAACATGCAATTAATTAGAAAACCATGCCGAATAACTCCGCCGCGGGCGCATCGACCAGGCGAGCAATCCGAAAGGTTCGGGTAGAGCAGACAAAACCCAACAACATCCAATAAACAATGGCCCAGCCAAACACAATGTAGAACTCAGCAAATCAACTTAGTTAATATTCCCTAGTTTTTTACATTTTTTCCTTTTTTTTTTTTAATTTTTTGTTCCCTTTATTTTTTTTTATTTTTTTTTTTGCTTATTTTTGTTGTTGTTGATTTGCTGAGCATCCATAACTCCCAATAAACTGGCACAACGCCATGCCAGAAACATCCCACAATGTAAACTTCACGGCGGACAACAGCTGGAAGGAATCACCTGGGAAATCCCAGAAAAGTGTCAAGTAAGTCCACAACACAATCACTGAAACTAATTCTGCTCACCCGAAAAACAAGACAAACCCAATCAGGAAGATATAGGCAACCTGTATAGTTTAGGTCACCCCCACCTCTAAGGGCCACGAGGACAAGTGATTGAACAATTCCACCCGGGGCTCCTGAGTGAGAAACAAAGAGACCTTGGTCTCCAAGGCAACATCTTGCACGTCATGATTCGGGCGATAATTAATAGGGGGGCAGTGCAGAGCATCAAGCTTTAACCAATATGGCCCTGACCACCACAATGTCGACGACTGGAGGCTGGAGAGTGACGTACCTCTAGAGGCTAAATCAGCGGGGTTAGAAACACCATGAACATGACGCCAAGATTTAGTATCGGTCCACTCGGTAATGGCAGCCACCCGATTAGCAATAAACGTCTTCAATTTAAAAGTAGGCATATTCAGCCAATCCAAAACAATCGTCGAGTCCGTTCATAAGAAAACTTGACTCAACTGAATACATGACGAGAATAAGCCAAAATAATGACGAACAAGTTTGGCTAAAAGGTAAGCTCCCAACAACTCCAAATGTGGGATTGATAAAGTTTTAAGAGGTGCCACTTTAGTTTTATTAGACACCAACGAAACCACCGGAGGACCAGAGTCAGTATAAATGGACAGGTAGAGGACGGCCGCGTAACCCAACAGGGAAGCATCACAGAAACCATGTAAGATACCCTTTCAATATGCCCACCGTTAGGGAGGAATGGCCGGGAAATAGTAATTACCGAAATATGATTCAAAGAGGACAGGAATTGACTCCAATAATCATTTAAGTCATCACTTAGAGGAGCATCCCAATCCAAGCCCTCAACCCCGAGTTTTTGGAAGCCTTGGCCCTGAAAATCACTGGCGAAAGCCAACCACATGGGTCAAATAATTGTGCCATCTGGGATAACACGACACGTTTGGTAAATTGAACCTGAGCATTGCTGCAACAGGTCAACAGAAGAAATGAGAAGCAATCGGTTGAATGGTTCCAACTTAAACCCAGAATATCCTTATCCTTAGCAACGACGGAATCACTCGGAGCGGCTGATTCAGGTAGGCAGTCGGGTTGATTAGTACACCATTTTTTCAAATTGAACCCTCCTGAAGACAACAACAGAATTAGTTCCTGTTGTAATTTGCAAAGCTCTGATTTTGAATCAGCACCAGCAGCAATATCATCAACAAAAATATTACGGCTAAGTACCGCCGCTCCCGCAGGAAAATTAATTGCCTCATCCTGAGCCAGCCGCTGCAAGTTTCGCAACGCCTGAAAAGGGGCGCAAGCCAGCCTGTAAGTAACGGAACGCAAAGCGAAAACCCTTAGTGGGGCGGTAACCTCCTCATGCCATAAAATACACAGGTACGCAGAGTCATCAGGATGCATGGCAATTTGGCGATACATCTGTTCGATGTCGCACGTAAAAACATGGCTAAACCGCCGAAACAAAGTCAAAACGTCGGACAGTAAGGTCTGCAACTTAAGGCCGACACATAACACGTCATTTAAGGAAATCCCGGAGGATGTCTTCATGCTGGCGTCAAACACCACCCTTATTTTTGAAGTATCACCTCTAACTTTAAAGATACCATGATGAGGGATGAAATATTTTGGAAAATTGGGGTCAGACACCAACGACATATGCCCCTGAGCGTCATAATCCGTTATAAATTGCACATACTGGCTCTTAAACTGACTGTTAGACGCAAATTTCCTTTCTAACGCAAAAAACCGAGACATGGCTCCCTTAAGGGAATTTCCCAAAGTGTGAGAAGAGTTTTTGAAGAACGGCAAGCGCACCTGGTAACGACCCGACGGCAACCGACTTGTTGACTCCATGTAAAACCTTTCAGCAAAGACATCCTCTTCAGATAATTGGTGGGGCACAGCTGGAGGCTCTTCGACCTCCCAAAACCGATGAACTTGCTCAAGTAGGTTTGTTGTATCCGTTGATAACGTTGTGACGGAAGAATAAAAGTGGTGGAAATGACAGTGAAGCTGATGTGCAGATACTAGATCCAAAGGAAGGCCAGTGAGACCGCTAGCACAAGTCAATGCACAATTAAGTGAAATTGGGGCTCTACCCATAATCACAAACCCAAAACGTGTCCTAACTGCAACAGGCAAACCTGCACCCAAGGGAATAGTCTCTCCCAAAAGAAAGAGCCGCTACAATATCGGCTCCAAACAACGCATCAATTGGGGCTGCTACATCGAAGGTAGGGTCAGCTAAGAAAAGGTCTTTTGTAGCCTGCTTAACTTCAGGCAACACCTGGAACCTAGGTGAGTCCGACGAAATCTTAGACAGAATTATGAAAGCATGGTTAGACGCCACAACCTCGCGTTTTAAAGTTTCCAAGGACAGATGGCACACCTTTTTTGCTTTGGTGGCAATATCACCTACCCCATTGACACTTATTAAAGCGTCAAAACAAGCGCACTTTAAGCGAGATGCACGTGCTTCAGTGATGAAAGAAGCGTGGGACGCGCTATCCAGGATGGCCCTAACTACAATATAACCACCATTGGGAGACGACAAGACTGCCAGACATGTGGCTAACAGAACCCCTGCAGGATGGGGCAGAGACACGGTCAGAGTAGTGCTAGACAGATCAACTTGGTCAACAAGCGATGACCCCGAAGACTTGAGTTCAGCTGTTTCAGAAATCTGTGAAAGAGACGGAGACGGACGGGCATTTTACTTCCATATTCCTTAAGGAATGGAAGTATGGTGATGGCAAAAAAAATCGTGTTCGAGATTATTGCAGATTCTGATTCTACTACACTCAAAACATGAAAAAAAGTCGTTTTCCGAAAAGTGTCTGTGTGTGTGTCTGTCTGTCTGTCTGTAGATTTTTTTTCTATGGCAAACGATAACAGCCGCAAATTCAAACAGAATCAAATAATTTTTTGCATACAGCCCTGATTTGTAGAGTACTCGCGACCTATTACTTTTGGTGAAGATCGGTTGAGGGAAAGGGGTAGTTTACCTGCAACAGTTTTTTTTTATCAAGGGTAATTTTGTTTGTTTGGCAAACGATAACAGCCGCAAATTCAAACAGAATCAAATAATGTTTCGCATACAGCCCTGAATTGTAGAGTTCTCACGATCTGTTGATTTTGGTAAAGATCGGTTAAGGGAAAGGGGTAGTTTACCTGTACCGTTTTATGTTTTAACAATGGTATTTACTATGGCAAACGATAACAGCCGCAAATTCAAACATAATCAAATAATGTTTTGCATACTGCCCTAAATTGTAGAGTTCTCAAGACCTTTTGTTTTTGGTGAAGATCGGTTAAGGGAAAGGGGTAGTTTACCTGCAACGTTTTATGTTTTTAAGGGTATTTTCTATGGCAAACGATAAGAGCCGCAAATTCAAACAGAATCAAATACGTTTTTGCATACAGCCCTGATTTCTTGAGTACTAAAGACCTATTGTTTTTGGTGAAGATCGTTTAAGGGAAAGGGGTAGTTTACCTGCCACGTTTTTTGTTTTATCAAGGGTATTTTTTATGGCAAACGATAACAGCCGCAAATTCACACAAAATCATATAATATTTTGCATACAACCCTAAATTGTAGAGTTCTCAAGACCTGTCGGTTTTGGTGAAGATCGGTTAAGGGAAAGGGGTAGTTTACCTGCAACGGTTTTTTATCAAGGGTAATTACTTCCATATTCCTTAAGGAATGGAAGTATGGTGATGGCAAAAAAATCGTGTTCGAGATTATTGCAGATTCTGATTCTACTACACTCAAAACATGAAAAAAAGTCGTTTTCCGAAAAGTGTCTGTGTGTCTGTCTGTGTGTCTGTAGATTTTTTTTCATGTTTTGAGTCTATTACAATGAGAATCTGCAATAATCTCGAACACGATTTTTTTTACCATCAACGTACTTCCATTTCCTTAAGAAACATGGAAGTAATTACCCTTGATAAAATAATGCTGCTGGTAAACTACCCCTTTCCCTTAACCGACCTTCTCCGCAAACAACAGGTTTTGAGTACACAACAAATCAGGGCTGAATGCATAAAATTATTTGATTCTGTTTGAATTTGCGGCTGTTATTGTTTGCCATATAAAATACCCTTGTTAAAACATAAAACGTAGCAGGTAAACTACACCTTTCCCTTAACCGATCTTCACCCAAAACAATAGGTCTTGAGAACTCTACAATTCAGGGGTGTATGCGAAAGATTATTTGATTCTGTTTGAATTTGCGGCTGTTATAGTTTGCAAAAAAAAAATTACCCTTGATAAAAAAACCGTTGCTGGTAAACTACCCCTTTCCCTTAACCGATCTCCACCAAAACCAACAGGTCTTGATAACTCTACAATTCAGGGCGGTATACAAAACATTATTTGATTCTGTTTGAATTTGCGGCTGTTATCGTTGGCCATAGAAAAAATTACCCTTTACAAAAAATGTTGCAGGTAAACTACCATTTTCCCTTAATCGATCTTCACAAAAAACAACAGGTCTTGAGTACTCTACAATTCAGGGCTGTATGCAAAAAGTTTTTTGATTCTGTTTGAATTTGCGGCTCTTATCGTTTACCATAGGAAATAACCTTGTTAAAATATAAAAAGTATCTGGTAAACTACCCCTTTCCCTTAACCGATCTTAACCTAAAACAACAAGTCTTGAGAACACTACAGTTCAGGGCTGTATGCAAAACATTATTTGATTCTGTTTGAATTTGCGGCTGTTATAGTTTGCCATATAAAATACCCTTGTTAAAACAAAAAACGTTGTAGGTAAACTACCCCTTTCCCTTAACCGATCTTCACAAAAATCGACAGGCCTTCAGTCTGTTACAATCGATGAATGTATGCAGAAGATTTTTGATTCTGTTTGAATGTGCGGCAGTTATCGTTCGTCAAAGAAACTTAACCGTTGTTAAAACATAAAATGTTGCAGGTAAACTACCCCTTTCCCTTAATCGTTCTTCACCAAATTCAACATACATTGACTTCTCTATAGCTCATGAAGGTATGCAAAACATTATTTGATTCTGTTTGAATTTGCGGCTGTTATAGTTTGCCATATAAAATACCCTTGTTAAAACAAAAAACGTTGTAGGTAAACTACCCCTTTCCCTTAACCGATCTTCACAAAAATCGACAGGCCTTCAGTCTGTTACAATCGATGAATGTATGCAGAAGATTTTTGATTCTGTTTGAATGTGCGGCAGTTATCGTTCGTCAAAGAAACTTACCGTTGTTAAAACATAAAATGTTGCAGGTAAACTACCCCTTTCCCTTAATCGTTCTTCACCAAATTCAACATACATTGACTTCTCTATAGCTCATGAAGATATGCAAAACGTTATTTGATTCTGATTGAATTTGCGGCAGTTATCGTTCGTCATAGAAAAATTACCCTTGTTAAAAATAAAACGTTGTTTTGAGTGTATTACAATCAGATTCTGCAATAATCTCGAACACGATTTTTTTTACCATCACCATACTTCCATTTCCTTAAGAAACATGGAAGTAATTACCCTTGGTAAAAAAACGCTGCTGGTAAACTACCCCTTTCCCTTAACCGATCTTCTCCGAAAACAATAGGTTTTGAGTACTCTACAAATCAGGGCTGTATGCAAAAAATTATATGATTCCGTTTGAATTTGGGCTGTTATTGTTTGCCATAGAAAATACCCTTGTTAAAACATAAAACGTAGCAGGTACACTACCCCTTTCCCTTAACCGATCTTCATCGAAAACAATAGGTCTTGAGAACTCTACAATTCGGGGGTGTATGCGAAAGATTATTTGATTCTGTTTGAATTTACGGCTGTTATCGTTTGCAAAAAAAAAAATTACCCTTGATAAAGAAACCGTTGCTGGTTGAACTACCCCTTTCCCTTAACCGATCTTCACCAAAATCAACAGGCCTTCAGGCTGTTACAATTGATGAATTTATGCAGAAGAATTATTGATTCTGTTTGAATGTGCGGCAGTTATCGTTCGTCAAACAAACTTACCGTTGTTAATTCATAAAATTTTGCCGGTAAACTACCCCTTTCCCTTAATCGATCTTCACTAAATTCAACAGACATTGACTTCTCTATAGTCGTGAAGGTGTGCAAAATATTATTTGATTCTGATTGAATTTACGGCAGTTATCGTTCGTCTTAGAAAAAATTACTCTTATTAAAATGTTACAGGTAAACTACCCTATTCCCTTAACCGATCTCCACCAAAACCAACAGGTCTTGATATCTCTACAATTCAGGGCTGTATACAAAACATTATTTGATTCTGTTTGAATTTGCGGCTGTTATCGTTGGCCATAGAAAAAATTACCCTTTATAAAAAAATGTTGCTGGTAAACTACCCTTTTCCCTTAACCGATCTTCACCAAAAAGCAACAGGTCTTGGGTACTCTACAATTCAGGGCTGTATGCAAAAAATTATTTGATACTGTTTGAATTTGCGGCTCTTATCGTTTACCATAGGAAATACCCTTGATAAAATATAAAACGTTGCTGGTATACTACCCCTTTCGCTTAACCGATCTTCACCAAAAACAATAGGCCTTGAGTATTATACAATTAATGGCGGTATGCAAAACATTATTTGATTCTGTTTTAATTTGGGGCTGTTATCGTTTGCCATATAAAATACCTTTGTTAAAACATAAAATGTTTCTGGTAAACTACCCCTTTCCCTTAACCGATCTTAACCAAAAACAACAAGTCTTGAGAACTCTACAATTAAGGGCTGTATGCAAAACATTATTTGATTCTGTTTGAATTTGAAGCTGTTATCGTTTGCCATAGAAAATACCCTTGTTAAAACAAAAAACGTTGTTGGTAAACTACCCTTTTCCCTTAACCGTTCTTAGCAAAATCAACAGGCCTTCAGTCTGTTACAATTGATGAATGTATGGAGAAGAATTTTTGATTCTGTTTGAATGTGCGCAGTTATCGTTCGTCAAAGAAACTTACCGTTGTTAAAACATAAAATTTTGCAGGTAAACTACCCCTTTCCCTTAATCGATCTTAACCTATAGCTCAGGAAGGTATGCAAAACATTATTTGATTCTGATTGAATTTACGGCAGTTATCGTTCGTCATAGAAAAAATTACCCTTGTTAAAAATAAAACGTTGCAGGTAAACTACACCTTCCCCTTATCCGATCTTCACTAAAAACAATAGGTCTTGAGTACTCTACAAATAAGGGCTGTATGCAAAACATTATTTGATTCTGTTTGAATTTGCGGCTGTTATCGTTTGCCACACACACACACACACACACACACACACACACACACACACACACACACACACACACACACACACACACACACACACACACACACACACACACACACACACATTTCGAAAAATGACTTTTTTCATGTTTTGAGTGTATTACAATCAGAATCTGCAATAATCTCGAACACGATTTTTTTTACCATCACCATACTTCCATTTCCATAAGAAACATGGAAGTAATTACCCTTGATAAAAAAACGCTGCAGGTAAACTACCCCTTTCCCTTAACCGATCTTCTCCGAAAACAATAGGTCTTGAGTACTCTATACAATTCAGGGGTGTATGCGAAACATTATTTTATTCTGTTTGAATTTGCGGCTGTTATCGTTTGCCATAGAAAATATCGGTATGGAGAACCATACATGACTTCCATGTTCTAAGATTTATATTTAAAAGCATATTCGAAATGAAATATTTCCATAGAACCTACTTCTTTCTATTGCTTCAGCCTTAACCACAGTACTTTGGTCATTAACGTATACCACCTCACTTTTTCGCACTAGATTTTCACTGATGATGGAAGTCGATGGCACTGCCGAAACGTCTGGTTTTGCAGAAAACATTGGACTACGGCTAAACAGCCCGGGAAGGATTTTTAACAAAAACTACTTCTTTGTTGCCGATAACGTAGTACACATATAAAATTTTCGCCCCTCCCTCTTCAACTATAATTTTCATTAATTGAAATTTACCCCCACCCCGTTCAACTAGCCTCTTCATTTATAGATATTTCATCTACGTTTCTGCAGTGGATTATTATGAGCTTCTTATCAGGATACTTTGTTTATCAAAATTATGTATTTTACTCTTGTTAAAACATAAAACGTTGCTGGTAAAATACCCCTTTATCTTCACCGATCTTCACCAAAATCAACAGGCCTTCAGTCCTCTACAATTCAGGGATGCAAGCAAAAAAATATTTGATTCTGTTTTAATGTGCGGCAGTTATCGTTCGTCATGTAAACATTTCTCTTGGTTCAACATAAAATGTTGCAGGTAAACTACCCCTTTCCCTTAACCGATCTTCACCAAAATCAACAGTCCTTGAGCTCACTTTAGTTCAAAAAGGTATGCAATAACGTAGTTGATTATGTTTGAATTTACGGCAGTTATCGTTCTTCCTATAAAAAAATTACGCTTGTTGAAACATAAAATGTTGCAGGTAAACTACCCCTTTCCCTTAACCGACCTTCACCAACACCAAAAGTTATTGACAACTCTACGAAACAGGGCAGTATGCAAAACATCATTTGATTCCGTTTGAATTTGCGGCTGTTATCGTTTGCCATAGAAAAAAAATTACACTTGATAAAAAACCGTTGCAGGTAAACTACCCCTTTCCCTTACCCGATCTTCACCAAAATCAACAGGCCTTCAGCCTGTTACAATTGATGAACGTATGCAGAAGAATTTTTGATTCTGTTTGAATGTGCGGCAGTTATCGTTCGTCAAAAAACTTACCGTTGTTAAAACATAAAATGTTGCCGGTAAACTACCCCTTTCCCTTAATCGATCTTCACCAAATTCAACAGACATTGACTTCTCTATAGCTCAGGAAGGTATGCTAAACATTATTTAATTCTGATTGAATTTACTGCAGTTATCGTTCGTCATAGAAAAAATTACCCTTGTTAAAAATAAAACGTTGCTGGTAAACTACCCTATTCCCTTAACCGATCTCCACCAAAACCAACAGGTCTTGATAACTCTACAATTCAGGGCTGTATACAAAACATTATTTGATTCTGTTTGAATTTGCGGCTGTTATCGTTGGCCATAGAAAAAATTACCCTTTATAAAATAATGTTGCAGGTAAACTACCCCTATCGCTTAACCGATCTTCAACCAGATCAATAGACGTTGAGTTCTATATAAATCAAAAAGGTATGCAAAAAAGTAGTCGATTCTGTTTGAATTTACGGCAGTTATCGTTCGTCATATAAAACATTACTCTTGTTAAAACATAAAATGTTGCAGGTAAACTACCCTATTCCCTTAACCGATCTCCACCAAAACCAACAGGCCTTGATAACTCTAAAATTCACGGCTGTATACAAAACATTATTTGATTCTGTTTCAATTTGCGGCTGTTATCGTTGGCCATAGAAAAAATTACCCTTTATAAAATAATGTTGCTGGTAAACTACCCTTTTCCCTTAACCGATCTTCACCAAAAAAAACAGGTCTTGAGTACTCTACAATTCAGGACTGTATGCAAAAAATTATTTGATTCTGTTTGAATTTGCGGCTCTTATCGTTTACCATAGGAAATACCCTTGTTAAAATATAAAACGTTGCTGGTATACTACCCCTTCCGCTTAACCGATCTAAACCAAAAACGATAGGCCTTGAGTACTCTACAATTAATGGCTGTATGCAAAACATTATTTGATTCTGTTTGAGCTGTTATCGTTTGCCATAAAAAATACCCTTGTTAAAACATAAAAAGTTTCTAGTAAACTACCCCTTTCCCTAAACCGATCATTACCAAAAACAACAAGTCTTGAGAACTCTACAATTCAGGGCTGTACGCAAAACATTATTTTATTCTGTTTGAATTTGCGGCTGTTATCGTTTGCCATAGAAAATACCCTTGTTAAAACAAAAAACGTTTTTGGTAAACTACCCCTTTCCCTTAACCGATCTTCACCAAATTCAACAGGCCTTCAGTCTGTTACAATTGATGAATGTATACAGAAGATTTTTGTTTCTGCTTGAATGTGCGGCAGTTATCGTTTGTCAAAAAAAAAATTACCCATGTTAAAAATAAAACGTTGCTGGTAAACTACCCCTTTCCGTTAACCGATCTTCAACAACATCAATAGACCTTGAGTTCTGTATAATTCAAAAAAGTATGCAAAAAAATATTTGATTTTGTTTGAATTTACGGCAGTTATCGTTCGTCATAGAAAAAGTTGCCCTAGTTGAAACATAAAATTTTGTAGGTAAACTACCCCTTTCCCTTAACTGATCTTCACCAAAGCCTACAGATCTTGAGAACTCTACAATTCAGGCACGTGTCCAGAACATTATTTTATTCTGTTTGAATTTTCGGCTGTTATCGTTTGCCATAGAAAAAAATTACCCTTGATAAGAAAAACGTTGCCGGTAAACTACCCCTTCCCCTTAACAGATCTTCACCAAAAACAATAGGTCTTGAGTACTCTACAAGTAAGGGCTGTATGCAAGCCATTATTTGATTCTGTTTGAATATGCGGCTGTTATCGTTTGATATAGGAAAACATTACCCTTGATTTAAAAAAAAACGTTGCTGGTAAACTACCCCTTTGCCTTAACGGATCTTCACAAAAAACAATAGGTCTTGAGTACTCTACAAATAAGAGCTGTATGCAAAACATTACTTGATTCTGTTTGAATTTGCGGTTGTTATCGTTAGCCATAGAAACACACACACACACACACACACACACACACACACACACACACACACACACACACACACACACACACACACACACACACTCACTCACTCACTCACTCACTCACTCACTCACTCACTCACTCACTCACACAACATTTCGAAAAATGACTTTTTCATGTTTTGAGTGTATTACAATCAGAATCTGCAATAATCTCGAACAAGATTTTTTTTACTTCCATGTTCCTTAAGGAAATGGAAGTATGGTGATGGCAAAAAAAATCGTGTTCGAGATTATTGCAGAATATGATTGTACTACACTCAAAACATGAAAAAAAGTCATTTTTCGAAAAGTGTCTCTGTGTGTGTCTGTCTGTGTGTGTGTCTGTCTGTCTGTAGATTTTTTTTCTATGGCAAACGATAACTGCCGCAAATTCAAACAGAATCAAATAATTTTTTGCATATAGCCCTGATTTGTAGAGTACTCGCGACCTATTGTTTTTGGTGAAGATTGGTTGAGGAAAAGGGGTAGTTTACCAGCAACGGTTTTTTTTTATCAAGGGAAAATTTTTTTTTTTGGCAAACGATAACAGCCGCAAATTCAAAAAGAATCAAATAATGTTTCGCATACAGCCCTGAATTATAGAGTTCTCAAAACGTATTGTTTTTGGTGAAGATCGGTTAAGGCAAAGGGGTAGTTTACCTGTAACGTTTTATGTTTTAAGAAGAGTATTTCCTATGGCAAACGATAACAGCCGCAAATTCAAACAGAATCAAAAGATTATTTGCATACAGCCCTAAATTGTAGAGTTCTCAAGACCTATTGTTTTTGGTGAAGATCGGTTGAGGGAAAGGGGTAGTTTACCTGCAACGTTTTTTTAACAAAGGTATTTTCTATGGCAAACGATAACAGCCGCAAATTCAAACAGAATCAAATAATGTTTTGCATACAGCCCTGATTTGTAGAGTACTCAAGACCTATTGTTTTTGGTGAAGATCGGTTGAGGGAAAGGGGTAGTTTACCTGCAACGTTTTTTAACAAGGGTATTTTCTATGGCAAACGATAACAGCCGCAAATTCAAACAGAATCAAATAATGTTTTGCATACAGCCCTGATTTGTAGAGTACTCAAGACCTATTGTTTTTGGTGAAGATCGGTTAAGGGGAAGGGGTAGTTTACCTGCAATGTTTTTTTATCAAGCGTATTTTCTATGGCAAACGATAACAGCCGCAAATTGAAACAGAATCAAATAATTTTTTGCATACGTCCCTGAAGTGTAGAGGTCTAAATGACTTTCGATTTTGGTGAAGATCGGTTAAGGGGAAGGGGTAGTTTACCTGCAACCTTTTACGTTTTAACAAGAGTAAAGTACTTGAAAATTTATTTAAACTTTTTGAAACAATGGCAATTGTTAAAAATAAAATAATTTTGTTGCCAGAAAATAAAATTATAATTTTTCCATTTTAATGTAATATAATATTTTTCATTTAATACAGCAATAAAAAGACAGGTAAGACACAGCCTGGCTGTTTGGCTGAAAATGATTTTAAATATAAATCTTAGAATATGGAAGTCATGTATGGTTCTCCATACCGATATTTTGAAATGAAGTTAAGTGTGGTGGTACTTAGAGCCACACGTTTTGCACCTATTTTTGCACCAGCCCGAATGTTTATGTTGGAGGCACGAAAGACAACATTTTTTATTTTTAAGACTTTGAAATCGAGCCCTAGGGTCCTTACTCAGCCACGCCGGACACTTGAGAAGCACATGGGTCCGGGAATCGCAATGAAGGCAACGTGAACTAGATGCATCCCGTTGCGTAATCTCCGCAGATAACGTAGACACAGCAAGAGGAGTAGCCTTAGAAAAGGAAACCTTCTGGGTTTTCTCGTGGCTAGAACTAGGAAGAGCAGGTAAAGCCGATTCCAAAGATGCCTGTTCTTTCTGTTCCGCCATAGCGGTTAAAAATGTCAAAATTTCTGTTAGGGCAGGGAGATTCTCTTTGTCCGTAACAGACGCCTCAAAGCGTTCACGCAATGATAGATCCAGCCTTGACAATACAAAAGACGCATATATTGCTTGATATATATCAGCAATGTTTAGAGCTGACAACGCTGAAAAGTTAGCATTGAAACTGTCCACCAATTTTCTAATAGACGCAGCTGATCGCATAGAAGCGGCTGGTAACTGAAGCAGATTGGTACAATAAACCCGGGCGGCCAAACGAGGATTGTGATAACGACTTTTAAGAGTTGACAGTGCAAGTGAATAACTATCATCAACTATGGGAAGCGCGGCAACCTTCTCATACGCCTCCCCCTTAAGATGAGTCAATAAATATAACAATTTCTGCTTTGGAGTGGGGGCAGGACTTTCGTCCACTAATGTGGTAAACTTTGACCAAAATTCGGACCAACATTTGGCCTGGCCATCAAAACAAGGTAAAGAAAGCTTGGCAACTCATGAACGAGAACACCTGAGTGCCCGCCACTTGCCGATGAAAACCGACCGGAACCAACCGGTATCTCTGGTTTAGTTAGTTTTGACGCTAAAATGCTACCCCGGACATAAATATCCTTAATTTGAGCTACCACCGAAAAAATGTGGTCCTCGTCCAATCCCTGGGGCAATGACTCGGCCGATAGGTAAGGATCTACCTTACCTAGAAGATCCTGATATTCTTCGGACAACCTGGAGGCCAAGATACCGGCTTCATGTTGATCCACGACCCTCAATTGCGGCAACCCTTCCAACCTATTTATTAAATGTTGCAACGCAAGTATTCCCACCGAAGTGGTCCGATCAAAAGCTGCCAGCGACAATTTAGCAGGCATACTGAATTAAAAAATATCGCGCAACCGACAACCACCCTGAATGAGAGAATTAGAATTTGAACAATAATCACGACCAGACCTAGCCTAACAGTGATCGAGATAACTAGGCGTCTGACACAACTACTTTTCATAAACAATACCAAGCAAGATAAATACAAAAGTAAATTAGTGCAAGGCAAAATACAACTTACACAATCCAACCGGCGAATAGTACCAAACACAATAAATTACATACTCAAAAAACATGCAACAAATTGATTTACACAGTGCAAAAGCACGACAAAAAAACCACAAGTTGCACAAGATTACAGCACATACGGTGCAAAATAATGGTACACAAAAGTGCACCCAAAAAACATGTATAATACCAAATAGAATAAATACACACAAAAACACAGCACAGTACAATATACAATTCACCAGTTACCGAACCAAACACAATAACGTGGACACATTAAATGCAAATTGCTGGTCAACGCGGCGTGTATGGACAGGATATCGCATATGCAAAATATAAACCGCACCAAAAGGTAATGGTCAATGCCAAAAAAATTAAATATAAAGGCAGGCTATACCGAAACCCGGATAACCTAAAACCAAACCGTTCCCTTTACGCCTGACAGTCGCAAACACGTAACGCGCAATTTCACGTGGAAAGCAGACCTTAACAGGACGGAAACAAACTTCACAAGACTTGACCCAGTAATCAAACGATTACCCACAAAACAAGGTGCAAAATTTTGAAACAATATTTGTCCACCTGGCCATGCACACGCGACGAAACTGCTGAACACAACCAACAGCATTAAACGCAAACTCGTAGTTCACATGCGTATTATACCAACGTGCTTCCGTGCGATAGCATGCAAATGACGAACATTCATGTAATTTAAAAATTAACGGCATGCAAAACAACCACGAGCAGGCACAAAAAACGAAACGGCACGGCACGTTGGTAATTAAAATAAAAATCGCGCAGCCAAAACTGGCTTATAACCATTTACTCAAATTCGAACCACCAGCAGCAACATGCACAAAATTATGAAACACGTGCTCCCAGTCGTGACGGCAAGCAATTTAATTGAAAAAGCTAGCAACGTCATGAATCCTCTGGTAGTAATTAGATGTACGATATTATTTTGAAAGATTGCAAGTAAGACGGCTTTCTTAATGTATAATTTGATAGGCTCTGGTGAGCTCTATAGCAGTGTAGCATGCAGAATTGCTAACAAGAAATAAATAATATCAAAATGACTTACCGTAATCTCACGACTGGGTTGATCCTGACACTCAGGCAGGATAGACTGGTTGGGAAGAGGATAGGTTACATGCAAGGATTTCTACCTGCCGAGGAGTCCCGACTCGTGGATGTTAACACTAAGATGGTTGGCGTACGACAAAGGCTTCAGGTCCAGTGCATGAATGGACCCTACAAACGTCATAGTGCCAACTTCGAAAAAATGAAAAATTGTTGACCGGTTCGATCCGAAATATCGAACAGATCCAGTTTTGTGCTGCTTGTATTTCGAGAAATTGGTGTCGACCTTTATTAACGTGTTTAAAAAACCAAATGGCGTGTTCGGAGATCATTACGTAGTTGATTATTTCAAGCGCATCGAATTCCCACATAGAGGTAGCCCACATTGTCATGTTACTATGGTTAAATAATGCACCAACGTGTAAAAATATCACAGATAATGACGATTTAAGCGCCATTACATTGTTAATCTATCAAATAAGCACAGTCGATAGTTCAAAATTCAAAAGCGAATGAAATTTACAGACGCATTGTGTTTTTCCCGAGTATAATTAGTGTGGTGAATCAACAAACAAATTATACATCATGTCTTTAAGTTGTTTTGTTAGTGCTGATCAATCAGATGATGATGACGAACCTCGAGTATCAACTTTGATCGTCGAACCATGCGAATATACATTACGTCCTAATGATGGTAAAGATTCTTTCTTTACAGCAACAAATCTAAAAGATATCTATGATGATTTTACTAATACGTGCAAGGATAAGATCTGTATTAGTACTGTCGACAAACTGAAAGAAACTCATCTTAAGTTGACGAAAAAAGCGATTGTTCACCAGCATTTCGTTCAATTCCAATATAAGGAGGCACCACATCTACTGCTAACTACTAACGCGTATGGGTTGTTTATCAACGATTCTGAAAATTTCACCTCCAGAAACGTAATACAGGATTTAGATCATCTTCAAGCCAAACATCATGTGACCGACTGTTACCGACTGTCAAATATTTGGTGGAATCAGCAGAGCAAAGAGTTGATGGAAGCGTTTATCGTAACGTTTGTTACCAATATGAAATGTATAGCCAATACATCTGCCTTTATTGATGCCGTTGACCGCTATATATTGCATGATTTTGCAAAGGTAGTTCAGAATATGAAAGCGAAAATATTAACGGCTGATAAAATTGGTAAGAATGATCGAATTACGCCTGCAGTGTTTGGAGTAAGATTGTATAATTCGTTCGGAACACCAAGTAAAATTACAGCGCCTTTGTATAAAATTAAGAACCAACAAACATTAACTTGTGGCAAATGGAAGGAACTCAAGACTGCTGCTTATATGCATTCAGTTCTCTTATTGAAAGTTGCTGTTTTAAGTTAACATCATCGGGGATCATTCTAGACATGTTCGTCGAGACGCTAGTCTTCGATAAGTTTGAACGAATGGGCAAGATTAATAAAGCAGGACTCGTAAAGTACTGTCACGATTTACAATCCAAGAGGATCAGATGTCTTCGGAAGAGGAATGTGATGAACAGCCTGAGAAAAAGCGCAAAATCAACATGGATGATTGGTGAATCCGTGCACGCTTATGAATGCGACTATATTTAACTTATAATCTATACATTGGTAAATGAAGAAAAATAAATGTACATATGTTTTAGGTTTATTCAAGTATTTTCAATGCCCTTCTCTATGCATTGCATTTGTGCAATGCCTGTACATTTTTTCCGTTAGTGATTTTTGTTTTCAGAATCAATGTCACTTGCTGAATCCATTATAAAAATTAAGTTCAACTCTCAAATTTGACTTTTTGTCATCCTTCAATAGGATCCTACAGATTTTCACAGCTCTATATTGCTTACAAAAACAAACAACAAATATTCATTTCATAGATTGAATGTAAGATTCACAAAACTTATATGGTGCCCAAATGCAAGGACAATATTTGGATATGCATTAAGTAGTTTTAAGGAACGGAACATTGTCAGTTCCTGTTTATGTGACAATGAATAGTATTTATTAAGGCTAGGTGGCCACCAGATGCGGAGTGAAGCAGAGCGGAGCGTATTTGAGCACAGTGGAGTTGAGATGAGTCACTTAGGGGGCGGCAATAGAAAGCGGAGTGTACCTGAGTTGCGTTTATAACCTCGGCGATGTCAGATGTGCTAAATTTCAAATTGTGGTGAATTTCACACTCTTTTTGTTGATTTGACCGCTGATCAATTTAAAAATCATTTCAGAATGTCACGCGACCAGTTTTATGAACTTCTCAATATTATTCATAATGATATAACAGCAAGTGATACTAATTATTGGAAGGCGATAGGACCAAGAGAGAAGTTACCAATTTGTTTAAGGTAATTTTTATTTATATATTAATTACAACAATTGAAATTTACAGAAGTCAATTATTAAGTTGCAAAAATTGTTGAGAAAGAATCACTGTCCTATGGTTGTCAGTCGGAAGGTGGTGTGGTGCGGGAAGCAGTCACCTTTCAAAACGGACCTCGGCTGAGGCAAAGCTGAGCAGAGTTGACCCAAGTGACGTCACTTCACTCCGCTCCACTCAGCTCCGCTATCGGTGGCCACCCTTTCATTGAGCAACATTGTTTCGATTTTACAAGCTCAGTCCACTCCGCTCCGCTTCTGGTGGCCGCCTGGCCTAAATCACACACACACACACACACACACACACATGCGCGCGCGCGCGCACATTTCTTTATATATTAATATATGCAATATACACTACACTTGTAATATTCTAAGCTCACCTGTATTATTATCATCAATGTATTCAAGTTTCTTGAGTACACTCAACCTTCTTTGTAAATCATCATATGAAGCCAAGCCTTTAATTGATACCTTGTGACTTAACTGGTCAAATAACTCTTGCTTTTGCCTTTTTGAATCCAAGTAATCAAAAACTTCTTCAAACTGTCAATAAATAATGCATCATTAAACAGTTATCTTAAGTTATAATAAATTACAATGTTCTAGTATTTTGGTCATAATCGATACCACATACTGTTTCCATATAAAATATAAAATTAAAATAAAAAATGATGTGAAGACATCACATACTACTTCCTCATTCTGTGTCTTTGTTTATTTTGGCCTGCTCACATCACTAACCTTAGCAATGACTACACTTTTTATCATGCCTGTCACTAGAGCTTTCAGCCTAGGTACAGACATATCTTCGCTGCATCGATCGCATCACCAAATGTCAAGTATTTTATATTCTTTTAGAGGCCTACTACTATGACAGGCTAAAAACAAATGTGTTTCCATTTAGCTTTCACTTCTGTTTTGAATTAATACAGGATTGAAAATATATGAGGATCTTTCTTACCAAGCATGTCTGGAAAGTTAAATATTTTTAATCCACATTACAGGTATTCATTTTTTTATTTTTTGTGTTATTGTAACACCTTAATAAACACATCGGTGATATGAGGTGCAATTGCACTGCTCACATTGCCCTTCAGATGGTCCTGCTTTTTTTAGTCTCCTGATGAAAATATTTTATTCTCTAAAACTTGCACTAATTATATTAAAATTATTTACCAGTAGAATATATGTACACAAAAAAACATGATTTACTAATGTATTACATCGTACCTGTTATAAAAATGTTATAATGCTTACATAACATTCTTGATTATATGAGTTAGTACTCAAAATTAGAATGTCCGATTTAAAAGGAATGTGTGGTACAGAATTGTGCCACTAAATACCTCCAGTGGTACCAATAAGTATCCAGTCTTTGTCTATTGTTGCCACAGAAAGTTGTGACGTTTCTTGACTGCTGATATGATTGACTGACCTAAGCAAAGATATATATAAAATTTTGTGTTAAACTTGGGAAGGCAGCAGGAGAGTCACACCAAATGTTTAAAAAGCTTTTGACAGTGAAGTTGAGACCACAAGTAGTCTAAGCATTAAAAAAAAGGCAGAACACCCATTGAAGATGACCACCCTTCTACTGGTACTTGAAGATGACTATCCATTCTGGGCACCCTTCAACTGGTATCACTGATACAAACAACACCAAAGTTCATAGAACAATACATGAAGGTTGTTGGCAAATGACTCATGAACTTTGTATTAAAGCTTTAGGTTTGTCATACAGGATCTACCAGTTTTGGCAGAAAAACTTGGAATGCACTTCTTTACAGCATCTGTCAAAAATTTGTGCTATCTGTTAACGATTGATTGGGAAGAACATCAACGTGATGTGTGCAGGGAACTCAAGAGGATGTTAAGAAAATGACCTAAACTTCATTACTGGTGATGAAACATCAGCTAATAGGGATGATTTTGTTTCCACTGTACTATACGACAAACCATGAAACCGTCGTAACAATATAATTAAAAAACTGATGCACAGTAAGTGATGAATGAGCTGATTGTCATGTTGCAACACCCATGATTGATTGGCCCACATCTCAGAATGTTTTCACTTAACTTGTTCTTGAAGCCACCTCAAAACATCACAGCAGAATTGCTCATTCACCATGTGGTCCTATATAACACATTCCTTACTTGTAATGCCGTTTGCATCAAACAAGCAAATCAACATCGATTTCATGTTGGTCCAACTTGTCATGCTTTTTTCGGTCTCACTGAACTTGGTGACTTCCATTGAGATGATTCGTATTTACAGACACCAATGAAGTCACTAATTACCAGCTTCAATTAGTCACAAATAACAATGTGAAATCAACAAGGTACACTCCTATAATAATTCAAGTTAAATTTGTCCAAACGCAATAATAATGTCAACTACTAAGATTTCCACACTAATTATAACATAGTAATAACTTGATCCGGACTCTACAAGCTTGCCAGATGTAACTAACTTCTTAGCTGGCCGCTTACATAGGTCCCACAGATGTTCCAGAAAATTTTTCCATTCCTTTGATGGTGTGCTAGCATATTTTACATAGTTAACAAGTACTTGAACAGTCTACAGCATTCCTGACTGTGCAGCCTTGACACAGACACTGCAGATGCTTCGCTAGCTGAGAAACATGTATAACTTTCACGTAACTGCACCTGCAGACTTTCTGAGAGCATTACATAGTTTCGTAGCACTGCCCCCTTCTTAAGCCTATTCGTCCTGAACTGGCAAACTGTCTCTCAAGTAATACTTGACCAGGCGATATAGGTGGGTGAGCTTGGATTTCCACTATCCTTCCTTCTGAATCCGATAGACAACATTGTTGTTTGTCACAATGTAATTTCCTTCCCAGTTAGTTTGAAGTTTAGGTGGGCGACGATGATGGCATTTTGGGTTGTACAACCAAATCTGATCTCCTTCGAAACCCACACTACTGCTGCGAATGTCATAACAAGTTTTCATTTTATCACTGACTATCTTCAGCCATCCTCTTATCAAGCGATTCATTTCTTGCAGTTGCCTTTCTAATTGCGAGGAACAATTCTGTGGCTCTTGGCACAGAGTCTCAGTGATCTGAACATCAAGTTGCCAGGAGACAAACCTCCATTACTACACTGTTTTATTATTAGAATCAGAATTATATACTCACCATTCATTAGGGATCTAAATTACATACAAACCCAATACAGAGATAGACTCAAGAATTTATCATGTTCATATCTTGGGGACTGCCTGAATACAACAACACTGAAGTACATAATTGAAAACAGACTTTATAATTACAAATACACAGACTAATATCCACAACTATGCAATTAGACACTTTCTAAAGTGTGAAAAACTTTAATCCACTCAGTCTATGGAATTAAATGTTATCAATAATTATCGTTTGTAATAATTAATAATTGTTAATCATTATGTTCAATGTACTCATTCAGACTAAAATATCAAGAGTAATTATCCATTGCAAATTAAATCTCTCTCTCTCTCTCTCTCTCTAACAATGTTTGTAAAAATTCACAATTCCTTTCAACATTATTACTACTGTAATAATACAATTTTAATGAAAATTAAAACTAAACAGAGTAAAAACAGTATGACCACAGCCTGTTTAATATCACAGTGACCACAATGACTTCATATAATTCAAAATATGAATCATTAAAAAAATAACACAAATTTTTAACTTATTTGTGTCGACGTTTCGACAATGTTTATTATCACGATCAGGACGTGTGTATGAATACAAAAGAAATGTCAAACACAACAGAACAATTGTAACGGGGCTAAAAAGAGGGGTTTTTATTTTATTAAAAATCATAAATTTGTTTCCCATCTGTGTGGCCAGTCACATGTTGAATAAAATTGTCGTCGAACAAAGGAACAGTGATGTGAAGTTGGGGCGTTGGAATGCGATGTGTGTTTGCCAACACAATTGAATTCCAAGAACTTCAGTGCGGTGTGACACACTCAAACGCACAAACACTAGCGGGGCGCACAAACGATGCTTAGACACCTCGGCCAACATGGCTAATTTGTGCGATTTGTTTGCCATCTGCAAGTTAGCGGACGGAAGTACAATTAAGAATACGCCCATTGAGTGACGTAACCAGTGGCTTCAAGATTTCGTCAACGCCTGACACACGTGAGTAACCTATGTTATCTGAACAGTGACGAACATTTTAACAGGAGCAGGCATTGTTTTTCCTATCCAGCAACTTGATGGTGGGAGATTGGCTGGTGACGCTGGCCCCCAGTTGAAATAACTCCGTTTTCCTGGCCAGGAACGTTAAGAAGTCGCGCACTTCCAAATTTCTATTTTTTGTAAAAAGTATCAACCAGTTATTAAAAAAAAAAAATGAATCAACATCTCAGAATGTAGACAGTGAACAAATCTAAATTAAATGTGGTGAAGTGAAAAGGGAAAACTTTCGGACACATACTTAGTACGCGACGCATGACGAGAGGAAAGACGCCGGTTGGGTAATCCTCGACTAACATTAATTTTGTCATATTTTTTTAAAAAGAGGGATTCTAACTAAATTATGGGGAATTTGGGCAGTATGAATGTGTGAGCATTGCAAACTGGGTCGTCTCATAAAAAATTAGAATAAGTTAGTTAAAGTATTTCTTTTCATGTATACGTATATGTTTTGATATTAGAAAAAGAAAAAGTACAACACTATACCATTATTTGACAGTTCCATGATTCAGAATGTTTTTAAAGTATAACCTGAAGTAAAGAGTTTGATGAAAGTTATAAGTGGAGGAGAATATAAGCTTGCAATGAAAATTAATAAAATGAATTGATAGCGTAACCATGTGTTAGCTTAATTATTATGCCAAACTAACATCACCTAGCCTGTATAGAAAATTTCGCCTAACGAACCTGGCCATTAAAAAAAGTTTTCAAGGTTTCGATATATAACCACAAAATATCGTGGCGACCTACAAATAGTTTGGAATCTTCTGTGAGTGGTAAGTCAGGATGGCGGTAAGTACGTGGTAAGTAAAAAGAATAGAACGTAACAATTGGCGATCTCTGCCAGTATAACTCAGATGAATTAATTCATATGGGTTTAGGCCTAATTTGAAGTACGAAATAGGTGGTGATAGTAGGTGGTTTTTTGGTAATAGAAAAAAAAAGTACGAGATGTGTGAGTTAGAGGTTAAGTAACAATACATAAAAATTACGTAGCATACATAAAATGGTACATCAATGTTCAAGTGTTAAGAGTTAAGTGGAAGATGTTTTTATGTAAACAAAGATAAATCAGTAAATTTATAAAAATGGCAGGAAATGATGAAAGTATTGTAAGTGAAATAGTTAATTTTGACGAATCAGCTGTTATAAACAGCCCCGAAGTACATTCAACATCCAATGTAGGGCAAGACGATAAAAATATCAATATGTTGTAACGGGACGAATTTTGAGGAGTTTTTATTTTATTAAATTTGGGGATTTATTCTAAAATATTTGAAATTTAATTTCCATCTGTGTATACGGCCACGTGTTGAATAAAAGCATTGTGCGAACTAAGAAAACGGTACGCAATAGCTGTTGTGAAACATTTGCAAAAGAATGTGCAAGACGTCAATTCTAAGAACTTAACGTTTGTGTGACACCTGCGCCCAAACGCACTACACCAGCATGTGCGCAGAACGACGCCGAGTTGGTTAAGGCAAAATGGCTTGGACGAATTTGATTCAGCAATGTGCGTTTACGACGGCGGATGTGAGTTTAAGTCCAACCTACTTTGTGACGTCGACCAGTAAGCACCTAAATATCGTCGACATACAGCACCCGTAAATCCTATGTATCAGGTGAACAACTACCAAGACTTTGACAACTAAGGCTGTGCGCGGCGACGAAATTTGCTCGCCGGCAAGGCATTGATGTCCGTCCGCATGTAATAAGTGAGTCGACTTTTAGCCGCGGCGCCGGCCAGCCGCTCACTGAGACTCATGGTCACCACGAAACTTTAAGTTTACCGGAAAGTTATAAAATGGTATAAGTAAGCAGAACAATATCCAGGAATGGATTAAGTGAAGTGCCGAAGGAAGAAACAATTAAAAGTGTATGGGACTAACAAACACTCGGATGTATCTGGTGCAACACGCGGCGAATAGACACCATGACCTTACGTAACTAACCAACGATTTTTCAATTATCCAATATTTAAATAATTTCAACAGTTTAAGTCTCGAGCAATATAAAAAGGGATATAAAAGAATGTATGTATGTGTGAATGGCAAACTGGGTTCGTCTTGTTTAAATTAAGGTTTTGACTAGGAATATGTAAAAAGAATATTAAGTGAAAGTTTTGTGTTAATACAGTTTTATTTTGTTTTTCATAAAATGAGGTTTTGGTTAAAATAAATTAAGAAGTTCGTCTGTAGATAACCAGGTGTTAGTATCGTTATTTCGTCATTACCACTTCCTCATGTTCTGTGCTAAAAGATTCGTCTAAACGTTCCGGGTTCTTCTGAATTATTATTGGGGGGTAGTCAGATTGCAAAATTGTCCCATATTTTTATTAAGGTAAAGTGTAAAGGTTTCGATATTATAACCAAAAAATATCGTGGCGACTCTGGGCTCCTGATGAAAATTTAAAAAGGTAGGTAAGTGGAAAGATCGCAGGTAAGTTTCTGGCAGTATTTTTAGTTTAATTTATTTCGATTAAGTTTGTTTATCGACAATGTGTTACAGATGAAACAAATATCACAGAGGATTCAGGAGTCCAGTTAACTCCAACCTCAACAAAATGTAATAGCTTTGATAATGACATGATGAGTATTTTATTAGATCAATTCGATAAAATGAATTGCAAATTTGACGAGCAGAATAATAATTTTAATAACAAATTTAATGTACAGAATAACAAATTTGATGAGTTGAAAAGCGAAATACATGAACAAAAAGTAAAATGCGAAAGCAATTTAGTGAATTAAAAAACCATATTAATGAGATCAATAAGCATTTAGAAAATACCCATGAAATATTTGAAAATAACTTGAACAAATTAGAATGGAATATTGAGAGAATGGGAGTGTGGGTGATAACTACAGGTAAGAGCAAAATAAGTGAAAATAACGGAGAGACATGTATTAACGGTGGTAGTAGTTCAGATGCAAAACAGGTGACGGAAGACCAGGTGAGTAATAGCGATAATTATAGTAATGGGTTAACGAGTGATAACAGTGGTGAAAGTGAAAACGTGGTGTTAGAGAGCAAGGTTATGAGTAGAGAAAGTGTGGAAGAAATGGGGGAGTGTGTGTGATGGACGTTTAGAGGTGCAAAGGGCAAGTTTTCCCTTAGTTGATGGTGAAACAGGGTGTTCACAGTGGTTTTATGAGGACAGAGTTTCCTCCGGTGGTGGTGTGGAAGACGAGGTGTCTTCAGATGGTCCCTTAGTTATTTGTGATTTACCTGGTAGTAGAGGTAATAAGTATTTAGTGGTGCCCTTTGCGTGGAATGGGAGAGTTCAGTGGGGTTATGAGAAATGTTGTAATGAAAGAAAGAGAGAAATAGAGATTTTTGAGGTTAATAGAGGTTATGAAAGGTTAGTGCAGGTTTTAGATATTGAGAGAGGTGAAAAAAGTAACTTACATTGTGAAATAGAGATAGATGAATATTTTGATAATACTGTTGGAAATGATAATAACTTACCTGATGTTGTGATTGATATAGTAAATGAATATAATGATAAAATAACTTACCTGATGTTAACCAAAAGTACTGATGGAGACTGGACAAAAATAACTAATATTGACAAGGTTTATGAAATAATAAAAGGGAATAATCCTATAAATTATAATGGTACAATGAATGACATAGAGTTAATGGGTTATTATAATAATAATAATAAATTGAGTGTGAGTAAGAATGAGAAGTGTTATAAAAAAATAAGACTATTATACAACGATGGCGGTTAGATAAGGAATCAATAAATGGACATTTTAAATATTTTAATTTATGGTTATGACCTTGCTGAATTAGGAAATGAAGTGTGGTAAATAGAAAAATAAGGACAAAAATTTGTAAATAAATTTTAGTGAAATTAATCGTGTTTGTATTGTAACAAGTATGTAAGGTAAACAATGTGTATGTAGTAGAAATTGATTTTAATAATAATAATATTTTATCAGACAAAATAAATAAAGAGTTAATAATATACGAATTGCAATTGTTTTGAAAGGAAGTAATTAAAAAAATGTTGTGTTTTAATAATTGATGGAATTAAAGTAATTTGAGATGTTTAAATATTTTTGATTGATTTAAATGTTGTATAAAGAAATTTTTCTAATGGGTTTAAATTATTTTATGAGGTTTAAATTTGATAATAATTAATAAATAAATAAATGTTAAATTGTGTCTAGTTTGAGGAATAACATGGTTGTTAAAATGTTTCAGAAGGTACATGGAGTTATTGGTGTTTGGTGTTGATATTTTGTGTTTATGACAGTATGTGAGTGATGATGTACTGTAAGTATGAATTTTATGATGCAATTTAAATAAAGTAAAATGTTCAATGTCTAAATAGCAAAGGTTAAATGAAATGTTATGTAAAAGGAAGGTTGATAACAAAGAAAAATTTTGGAAAAGTTAATGGTATAGGAAATAATAAATCATTGATAATTAATTAATAGAAGTTCAATTGAAATTAAAATATAATGATTATAATTTTATATGCAAATGTAAGGATGTAAGTTGTGTAATTTCTGATCAACCTTAAATGTGAATTGTTTGTTTTAATGGAGTAATCGCCATGTTAATTATGAGTATATTGTATGTATTATGTTAAGAATGAAAAAGTAATTAATATACCCAAACATATAAGAGTTGACCTTCTGTGAACTGTAGTAGCAGTGTCAGCATGAACCTTATATGTCTTTTGGTAGTTTTCCCCCATTTTTGGGCGGTCACGACCTTACCAGTCCTGGCCGTGGGTTTCAGCAATTGGAGGCGGACCATGGTTGGCGGAACTTCCTTCGGGTGGTGACACGACGATGGTCCGGTTCCACCAAAATTGGTATAGACTAGAAATTTCAGCATCTTATTGAACGGGGAGGGGGACCCCTAAGGTACGTGATAAATTATTTTTTACACTCAAGGTGCATAGATAAGGTGTACCCACGTACCAACATTGCCTAGGCGTGTAAGTAAATACTTAGTGAGGCAGTGTGTTCAAACAAAATTTACTAGTGTCGTCTGTGAAAATGATGAATGGAAGTTCATAGTTGATTTGTAATAATAAAATGTAACAAGGTCACGAGTAAATAGAATTTGAAAATAAAATTAAAATTGTAAGTTGTGTAATTTTGGTAAATCTTAAATGTGAATTGTTTATTTTCATGTAATGACAACAACGTTAAATGTGAACAGATTAGTTTAAGTGACTAAGTAAATATTTTGTTGTACTTACTATTTATGTTAATGAAGGTCAAGGTAGGGAAAGTTAAGAAAGAAATGTATGAGGTTAAAACACTCAACCAAGACTAGAAAAGTCATGTAATGTAAATTGTAAATTTAAATGTAACTAATTCATAAACAAAGATATCTTTTACTTGTGATTCCCCAACTTTTCGGGCGGTCACGGCCTCACCGAACCCTGACCGTGGAATTGGTTTAGCTTTGACAGCTATGGTCGGGGCTCACTGCGTCACGTTCTGCCTTAACTGGCCATAGCTGTTATCGTTGTAAAGGTGAATTTAGAAATTGACAGGAGGTAATTCAGGGGAATCACCAAATTATGGAACAGGGGCTATCACTCTGTTCGCGTAGGAACAGTAAAAAAAAAAAAGGTGATAAGACCCGCATTAAGGGTGTATAAATATGTAAAATCAGATATTATGGTATCTGACCCTTTTAAAAAAATGTAACGCAGAAGCAAGGACAAGGAGATGACAAAATTCCTCCAAAACTTCAGTCCTTGTGGACGCAACTGGACGCCACAGTCCAGGGGGGGTCATAGTGTGTGTGGTAAAGGAGGTTACTCAGGGGAGTAACGAATTAAAATTTTGTAACTTAATGGTGGTGACTCGCTACTGAGCTGACTAAATAATTTTGTTTTGATTTGAGAAAGGGGTGCCGTAGATGTTTATCATATTGTGTTTAATAAGTTATTGTGTTATTATTTTATCATGTTAGGGAGTAAGGATTGTAAGCATAAGTTATGTCTTTTACACAGTAGAATTGCTTGAAAGAGATTCAGAGAAAGGTCTTTCACCTGACCAGGAACATCAGCTGATTACTGGTGTTATATACGTACTAGGTCACTTAGAAATAGTTTGCAGATTTTTTATCAATGTAATTAAATGTTTGAATAATTAATGTTCAAATAATAGATTTTCAATGTGGTTTAAGAGATTTTGAATTAAATGGTAAAATGTGTTTGAGATAATTTTGATTTTCCAATGGTAACTGTAATGTAAAGTGTAGTAAATGATAGAATTTGGGTGATTATTATTTCGTTAGGACACATAAATCAGTCCAAGTTAAGTTTAAAGGGATGTTAGAGAGAACAGTATTATTGTGAATAGACATAATGTAGAATTTGAGAGGTAACAGTGGCACAGTAGCTATGGGGAAAATATGTAGAGTAAGGAGATTGATATATTGGGGTAATAAACCAGGTGATATTTTGTAGATGAAAGGGAGGTAATGGGAGAGTAATTAGTGATAGTGATTTTGTAAGGGGGGTGGTGTGATAAGGAGTCCGCAACGTAAAACGTTGTGGCGGGTGGTAGTGGGTTTTCAGGGAGTGATTGCCGGGTAAATAGGAAGGGCAAGATGTGGAGCACGGAGGTGAGATGAGGGAACACACATCCTGAGTACAAAGGGGTAGAGAGTATTTTATTATAAGGGTAGAATGATTCGAAATGAGTTGAGTAGTAAGTTAGAGGTAGACAATGGTTGGTAGATGTTTTGACAGATGGGTGTCATACTAGGTAAAATCGTTAGTGATTGTTAGAGTCAGCAGGGGGGTAAGATTATATTTTAATCACCCATTTGTAAGTTGAAATGTTATAAATAATTGAGTCACCCAAACTAATTGAGAATGAAAATATTAAAGAAGGAAAGTCATGGTCAAAATATAGAATTAATTGAAACAAGTGACAGATTTTAATAGAATTTGAGAATAATGTAAAGCTATAAAATGTGTAATTTTGGTCAATTTAAATGTAATTTTATTGTTTATTGTAATAATAACCATGTTAATTTTAAATATATTATTTTATTGTGTTGTACTAAGGTAAAGAATTTTAAAGACGTTTCATGTATTTCATGATGTAGCTCTGTGTAACATATGTATGTCAAGGCCGTTGACTTGACCCAGAGAGATCAGCTGATGGTTGATGTTAAAGACAAGACCTGCTTCTAGTAATTGATTGATGCAATTTTGTCCTTTAATTGAATTAAATGATTTTAAATGTTTCTTAATATTGAGAAAAGTATATTTTGATAAATTTAAATTTTTTTGAAAAAAAAAAAAAAAAAAAAAAAAATTTTTTTGCCTGCCATATAGATGATGTTTGAGTGTCATATAATTGACATACTACTGTTTATGTGTATTGCTAGTTTTTTATTGAATTATATTGTTTAGAATATATGTGTAAACAAATGTTAGAGTAAGTGAATTCATGTTTTAATAAGGTGTTCAATTTGTTTTTTCTTTGTGATTGTTAGAAAGTAGTGAAGAGAATTAATAGAGTTGATGGATTCATGTAAAAGATTTTTTTAATTTTTTGATTTTTGGAGAAAGTAATGGAGATATAACAATTTGATGTTGAACTTAAATGAATTTTTGAATTAAAAAAAAAAAAAAATAAATATTTTATGAATTTTAAATAAGAAATTGGTTAGGATGTATTAATGAATGTGTACGCGCCCAGTATTTGCCAAAGGCGACCCAGTATGCATGTAAGGGGGAACATATCGGTCGAGGATCTGGCATGGTATAAGGCCAGGGATTTGGAGTTTGGGGGTAGCATGTTAGAAGGTGAGGTGTGCTGAGGTGAGTATCTGTTCGATTTTATGGTGTTGGGATCTCGGACAGAGAAGTCCAGTAATATCGTTCAGGTGCAGCCATAGTCGCCGAGCTAGGGGGGTAGTTTACCCATGATGCGTTGGGAAATTAACGGGGGGTTGTTGGCACCATGTCCTCACCAATCCCCTTAGGGGTTTAGCAATGAGAGTTCTTCTGTCTCGACAAAAGACCTCTCATTGGGGGGGGGGGTATTGTAACGGGGCTAAAAAGAGGGGTTTTTATTTTATTAAAAATCATAAATTTGTTTCCCATCTGTGTGGCCAGTCACATGTTGAATAAAATTGTCGTCGAACAAAGGAACAGTGATGTGAAGTTGGGGCGTTGGAATGCGATGTGCGTTTGCCAACGCAATTGAATTCCAAGAACTTCAGTGCGGTGTGATACACTCAAACGTGCAAACACTAGCGGGGCGCACAAACGACGCTTAGACACCTCGGCCAACACGGCTAATTTGTGCGATTTGTTTGCCATGTGCGAGGTAGCGGACGGAAGTACAATTAAGAATACGCCCATTGAGTGACGTAACCAGTGGCTTCAAGATTTCGTCAACGCCTGACACATGTGAGTAACCTATGTTATCTGAACAGTGACGAACATTTTAACAGGAGCAGGCATTGTTTTTCCTATCCAGCAACTCGATGGTGGGAGATTGGCTGGTGACGCTGGCCCCCAGTTGAAATAACTCCGTTTTCCCGGCCGGGAACGTTAAGAAGTCGCGCACTTCCAAATTTCTATTTTTTGTAAAAAGTATCAACCAGTTATTAAAAAAAAAAATGAATCAACATCTCAGAATGTAGACAGTGAACAAATCTAAATTAAATGTGGTGAAGTGAAAAGGGAAAACTTTCGGACATATATTTAGTACGCGACGCATGACAACGAGAGGAAAGACGCCGGTTGGGTAATCCTCGACTAACATTAATTATGTCATATTTTTTTTAAAAACAGGGATTCTAACTAAATTATGGGGAATTTGGGCAGTATGAATGTGTGAGCATGGCAAACTGGGTCGTCTCATAAAAAATTAGAATAAGTTAGTTAAAGTATTTCTTTTCATGTATACGTATATGTTTTGATATTAGAAAAAGAAAAAGTACAACACTATACCATTATTTGACAGTTTCATGATTAAACAAAAATAGAGAAAGAAGTAAAATCAATGTAATTTTAACAGAATGTTTTTAAAGTATAACCTGAAGTAAAGAGTTTGATGAAAGTTGTAAGTGGAGGAGAATATAAGCTTGCGATGAAAATTAATAAAATGAATTGATAGCGTACCATGTGTTAGCTTAATTATTATGCCACACTAACATCACCTAGCCTGTATGGAAAATTTCGCCTAACGAACCTGGCCATTAAAAAAAGTTTTCAAGGTTTCGATATATAACCACAAAATATCGTGGCAACCTACAAATAGTTTGGAATCTTCTGTGAGTGGTAAGTCAGGATGGCGGTAAGTACGTGGTAAGTAAAAAGAATAGAACGTAACACAATTATTTGGTTGAACATGTTTGTGTATGTGAGTGTGTGTGCACATGTGCGTGTATGTATGTATCATTGTATATGTGAAGGAATTGAGATTGTGTTGAGAATTGTTCTGTTGTGTTTGACATTTCTTTTGTATTCATACACAGGTCCTGATGATGACAATAAACATTGTCGAAACATTGACACAAATAAGTTAAAAATTTGTGTTATATTTTTGACCGATCCTCACAAACCCTTCACTGAAAAATTCATTGATTGACTGTCACTACCAATTTAAGGATTTCATGAAAAAAGTATTTTTCTGACCTGCACCAATAAGGAAAGTATAATACCTGCACCAATAAGGAAAGTATAATAATCACTTAGTGTTTAATTGAGATTAGAGCAAGAGCTGGCACCGAAAATGCTTATGGTATTTCAGTATGCTTGATACTTTCTATAGAAATTCAACTTGACTTTCTAGAAACGGAGTGGGGAGTCTGGTGACTTTCTTTCAGTTCCTTTGCCACCCTCAGGGCCTCAATAGGATATAAAAATATTAATAAATAAAACATTATAGGAGGATGTATTTTTAGCTGACAGACGATTTTAAAGTGCTGAAATAAATGTATTATCAGTGTTATAGCAGTAGAGCTGATTTTTATACTTGTTTTTTTAAATATACGTTTGTAACTTCTTGCACGTAGCCAGACAAAAAGTAAAGTTCCAACATCCAGCCAAACCAAGTGAAAGGTCGACAGAGAGTGTCGGATCATTAAGTGCTTCTGTGGTTGTGACAGAGGGCATTTATTTATTTACTGACAAATAAATAAATAATAATTAGTAAATAAATAATTTATGCCCTTATCTAGTACATATAACTGTAATTCAAAAGCAGATGTTTACAACATTGGGCTTTTGTTATTGATGATTTGAGGTTATGTTTTCTTCATGTAGGAGTGCACTGTTTGTTTGAAATAACCAAAAAAGTTCAGAATATAATTTTCTGTAGAGTACCAGTATATGTAGTTTTAATATAGTAAAGTTATAGATTTGTTGAAATTACAATGGATGGGCACTTATCGGAATCTTTTATTGACAACTATTCTAACTAGACCTACACAAAAAGCTGTTGATTTACTTCTCAACAGACCTGATGGCTTGCAAAGATTTATACAGTTACCAGAGGTTATTTAAAAAATATCTGGTGGGTTTTGAAATACAACTATATACTAGGTAAACACATAAATTACTTGTTTATTTATAAGTAAATAAAAAATGCTCTCTGTCAAAATCTCAGAAGTGCATAATGCTCTGACACTCTCTGTCGACCTTTCTCAGGGTTGGCTGGATGTTGGAACCTTGTATATTTGTCTGGCTACTTGCAAGAAGTTATAAATGATATATTTCAAAAAACATAAACTTCAGCTTTACTGTCTTACATTAATAACGCGTTTATTTCAGCACTTTACAATCATCTGTCAGCACCTTGGAACCAAAAAAGGGCTCAGCATATATTATCAAATTCAATATATCAAAAAACCATACATACTGCTATAATGTTTTATTTGCTACTTTTTAATCCTTTTAGGCCTTGAGGGCAGCAAGGAAACCAGAAGTAAGATGCCAGACCCCCCTCTCTGTTTATAGGAAGTGAAGTTGAATTTAAGTGTACTGAAATACCATAAGCGTTTTCGACGCCAGCTTATCCATAAGTAGCTAAAAAAAATAATTTTACATAAGTTTTATTTCAACTAAAAACCATTATCTACAAGCGAAAGGTAATTAGATTTTAATATAGTCATTAATACATACCAGCTCATCGCAGTTTGGCACAACTGAGAAATCAATACTGTCGAGTTTTTTGTCTAATGATTTGAGATGATCAATTGCATCCCATATAGCGTCATGTTTATCCCAAAGTTCCATAAGATTAAGAAACTCTTTTGGTGGCTCTGTAAGTGTTGCTAATTTGTTTAACGCAATACGACATTCTTGTCCAACTGGATCGTCCCTAACAAAACCAAAATATAAAACATTTATAAAAAAAATAAGTTTATAAAGCACAACACACACACACACAATGGAAATGGTTTACAGTATAACTTTATTATTCTATAGTGTACCAACTGCTCTATAATTTTCAAACAGAATCAAAAATATCGGTATGGAGAACCATACATGACTTCCATGTTCTAAGATTTATATTTAAAATCATTTTCGAAATGAAATATTTCCATAGAAGCTACTTCTTTCTACTTATTGCTTCAGCCTTAACCACAGTACTGTGGTCACTAACGTATACCACCTCACGTTATCGCACTCAATTTTCACTGATGATGGCAGTCGATGGCACTGCTGAAACGTTTGATTTTGCAGAAAACATTGGACTACGGCCAAACACCCCGGGAAGGAATTTTAACAACAAACAACCGATACTTCTTTGTTGCCGATAACGTAGAATACATATAAAAAATTTCCCCTCCCCCTTCAACTATAATTTTCATTTATAGAAAATTACCCCCAACCCCGTTCAACTAGCCACTTCATTTATAGATATTTCATCTACGTTTCTACAGTGGATTATTATGATCTTCTTATCAAGATACTTCATTTATTAAAATTAAGTACTTTACTCTTGTTAAAACATAAAATGTTGCAGGTAAACTACCCCTTTCTCTTAACCGATCTTCACCAAAATCAATAGGCCTTGCGTCCTCTACAATTCAGGAACGTATGCTAAAAATTATTTGATTCTGTTTGAATGTGCGGCAGTTATCGTTCATCATAGATAAAATTACCCTTGTGAAAGCATAAAACGTTGCAGGTAAACTACCCCTTTCTCTTAACCAATCTTCACCAAAATCAACATACCTTGAGTCGTTTACAATTCAGGAACGTATGCTAAAACTTATTTGATTCTGTTTGCATGTGCGGCAGTTATCATTCGTCATAGAAATACCGGTATGGAGAACCATACGTGACTTCCATGTTCTAAGATTTATATTTAAAATCATTTACGAAATGAAATGTTCCCATAGAAACTACTTCTTTCCACTTATTGGAAGGAATTTTAACAACAAACTACTACTTTGTTGCCGATAACATAGTACACATATACAAAATTATCCCCCCCTTCAACTATAATTTTAATTTCTAGAAAATTACCCCCACCCCGTTCAACTAGCCTCTTCATTTATAGATATTTCATCTACGTTTCTACAGTGGATTATTAAGATCTTCTTATCAGGATACTTTATTTATCAAAATTAAGTACTTTACTCTAGTTACAACAAAAAATGTTTCAGGTAAACTGCCCTTTCCCCGTAACCGATCTTCACCAAAATCAATAGGCCTTGAGTCTTCTACAACTCAGGCACATATGTAAAAAATTATTTGATTCTGTTTGAATTTACGGCAGTTATCGTTCGTCATGAAAACATTTCTCTTGTTACAACATAAAATGTTGCAGGTAAACTACTCCTTTCCCTTAACCGATCTTCACATAAATCAACAGGCCTTGAGTTCTCTACAATTTAGGGATGTATGCAAAAACTTATTTGATTATGTTTGAATTTACGGCAATTATCGTTCGCCATAGAAAAAATTAACGTTGTTATCACATAAAACGTTGCAGGTAAACTACCCCTTTATCTTAACTGATCTTCACCAAAATCAATAGGTCTTGAGTCCTCCACAACTCAGGCACATATGTAAAAAATTTATTTGATTCTGTTTGAATTTACGGCAGTTATCGTTCTTCATGAAAAACGTTCTCTTGTTACAACATAAAATGATTGTAACTATACAATTGTATTGCAAATAACTAATATCGAGTCCCTGTATTCGGGACGCCACTGTAACTATACAATTTGAATACGGTAATACAATTTCCACGTTTATAAAAACTTATGTACCTTCGGGTTAAGCTCCAGAGTCGTATAGACGAAACAAGTTGCAGAGGGGTTTTCTGGGTTTAAGTGCGAAATGATATTAACACAATTTATGCTGACTAAAACAAATTCTTTCACTTTTATTGAATGAAATTATGTTCAAAATACACCTATATAATAACGTCTCAATTTCTCTTCATTTCTTGTGTATTAAACGAATACATTGATTAAAAGATTTCAGTTTTTTGAGTTAAGCAGCAATAACTCACCAGGTTATTGGTATAAGATTGACAGAATAAACAACTCTTACAACTACTATTTTTTACAAAACTATTACTAGTAATTTGAATGATTACTGAACCAGTACTTTGCTGATTTACTTAATATTGCAAAACATTGCATTCGCTCCCACTTTTACAAAGATATACCTCAGCCCCTTTGTGGTACAATTCTGTACTGTTACATGTTGCAGGTAAACTACCCCTTTCCCTTAACCGATCTTCAACAAAATCAACAGACCTTGAGTTATCTACAATTGAGGAAGGTATGCACAAAATTATTTGATTCTGTTTAAATGTGCGGCAGTTATCGTTCATCATAGAAACAATTACTCTTGTTAAAACATTAAAAGTGGCAGGTAAACTACCCCTTTCCCTTAACCGATCTTCACCAAAATCAATAGGCCATGAATCCTCTACAACTCAGGCGCATATATAAAAAATTATTTGATTCTGTTTGAATTTACGGCAGTTATCGTTCTTCATGAAAAATGTTCTCTTGTTACAACATAAAATGTCACCTAAACTACCCCTTTCCCTTAACCGATCTTCACCTAAAACAAAAGGTCTTGAAACTCTACAATTCAGGGCTGTATGCAAAACATTATTTGATTCTCTTTAAATTTACGGCAGTTATCGTTCGTCATGGAAAAAATTAACCTTGTTAAAAATAAAACGTTGCAGGTAAACTACCCCTTTCCCCTAACCCAACTTCACCAAAAACAATAGGTCTTGAGTACTCTACAAATCAGTGCTGTATGCAAAAAATTATTTGATTCTGTTTAAATTTGCAGCTGTTATCGTTTGGCATAGAAAAAAATCTACAGCAGACAGACACTTTTCGAAAAATGACTTTTTTCATGTTTTGAGGGTAGTACAATCAGAATCTGCAATAATTTTGAACACGATTTTTTTGCCATCACCATACTTACATTTCCTTATGGAACATGGAAGTAAAAATTATTTGATTCTGTCTGAATTTGCAGTAGTTATCGTTCTTCATGAAAAAAGTTCTCTTGTTACAACATACAATGTTGCAGGTAAACTACCCTTTTCCCTTAACCGATCTTCAACAAAATCAAAATACCTTGAGTTATCTACAATTGAGGAAGGTATGCACAAAATTATTTGATTCTGTTTAAATGTGCGGCAGTTATCGTTCGTCATAGAAACAATTACTCTTGTTAAAACATAAAATGTGGCAGGTAAACTACCCCTTTCCCTTAACCGATCTTCACCAAAATCAACAGTCCTTCAGTCTTTTACAATTGAGGAAAGTATGCAAAAAAGAAATTTGATTCTGTTTGAATGTGCGGGAGTTATTGTTCGTCCTAGAAAAATATCGGTATGGAGAACCATACATGACTTCGATGTTCTAAGATTTATATTTAAAATTTATATTAAATAATGTTTCGTATACAGCCCTAAATTGTAGAGTTCTCAAGACCTATTGTTTTTGGTGAAGATCGGTTAAGGGAAAGGGGTAGTTTACCTGTAACGTTTTATGTCTTAACAAGGGTATTTCCTATGGCAAACGATAACAGCCGCAAATTCAAACAGAATCAAACGATTATTTGCATACAGCATTAAATTGTAGAGTTCTCAAGACCTATTGTTTTTGGTAAAGATCGGTTGAGGGAAAGGGGTAGTTTACCTGCAACGTTTTTTTAAGAAGGGTATTTTCTATGGCAAACGATAACAGCCGCAAATTCAAACAGAATCAAATAATGTTTTGCATACAGCCCTAATTTGTAGAGTACTCAAGACCTATTGTTTTTGGTGAAGATCGGTTAAGGGGAAGGGGTAGTTTACCTGCAACGTTTTTTTATCAAGCGTATTTTCTATGGCAAACGATAACAGCCGCAAATTCAAACAGAATCAAATAATGTTTTGCATACAGCCCTGAATTGTAGAGTTCTAAAGTCCTATTGGTGTTGGTGAAGATCGGTTAAGGGAAAGGGGTAGTTTACCAGCAACATTTTATGTTTTAACAAGGGTATTTTCTATGGCAAACGATAACTGCTGCAAATTCAAACATAATCAATTAATTTTTTGCATGCAGCCCTGTATTGTAGAGTTCTCAAGACCTATTGTTTTTGGAGAAGATCGGTTAAGGGAAAGGGGTAGTTTACCTGCAGCGTTTTTTTATCTAGGGTAATTTTACTTCCATATTCCTTAAGGAATGGAAGTATGGTGATTTTTTTTTGGCAAACGATAACAGCTGCAAATTCAAACAGATCAAATATTGTTTTGCATACAGCCCTGAATTGTAGAGTTCTCAAGAACTTTTGGTTTTGGTGAAGATTGGTTAAGGGAATAGGGTAGTTTACCTGCAACATTTTATGTTTTAACAAGGGTAATTTTTTCTATGATGAACGATAACTGACGTAAATTCAAACAGAATCTACTACTCTTTTGCATACCTTTTTGAATTATACGGAACTCAAGGTCTGTTGATTTTGTTGAAGATCGGTTAAGGGAAAGGGGTAGTTTACCTGCAACGTTTTTTTATCGGGGGTAATTTTTTCTATGGCAAATGATAACAGCCGCAAATTCACACAGAATCAAATAATTTTTTGCATAAGTTCCTGAATTGTAGAGAACGCAATTTTTCGTGAAGATCGGTTAAGGGGAAGGGGTAGTTTACCTGCAACATTTTATGTTGTAACAAGAGAAATGTTTCCTTGACGAACGATAACTGCCGCACATTCAAACATAATCAAATATTTTTTTGCATGCTTCCCTGAATTGTATAGGACTGAAGGTCTATTGATTTTGGTGAAGATCGGTTAAGAGAAAGGGGTAGTTTACCTGCAACGTTTTATGTTTTAACAAGAATAAGTACTTAATTTTGATAAATAATGTATCCTAATAAGAAGCTCATAATAATCCACTGTAGAAACGTAGATGAAATATCTATAAATGAAGAGGTTAGGTGAACGGGGTGGGGGTAATTTTCTATTAATGAAAATTATAGTTGATTGGGGAGGGGAGAATTTTTTATATGTGTACTACGTTATCAGCACCAAAGAAGTAGTTCTTTGCTAAAATTCCTTCCTGGGCTGTTTAGCCGTAGTCCAATGTTTTCTGTAAAACCAGACTTTTCGGGAGTCCATCGACTGCCATCATCAGTGAAAATCGAGTGCGAAAACGTAAGGTGGTATACGTTAGTGACCACAGTACCATGGTTAAGGCTGAAGCAATAAGTAGAAAGAAGTAGTTTCTATGGTAATATTTCATTTCGAATATGATTTTAAATATAAATCTTAGAACATGAAGTCATGTATGGTTCTCCATACCGATATTTTTTTCGATGTGAGAGGGGTAGTGCATTCAGAATTCGTCCCACCAGGTCAGACTGTTAATCAGGCTTTCTATTTGGAGGTTTTAAAAAGATTGCATAACAATGTGCGACAAAAAAGGCCCAATTTGTGGCAGACGAGGGACTGGTTTTTCCACCATGACAATGCACCTGCTCATGCAGCCATTTCAGTGCGCCAGTTTTTAGCAAAAAATAACATGACTCCCTTGCCCCACTCCCCTTACTCACCTGACCTCGCTCCGTGCGATTTCTTCTCGTTTCTTCTCTTGTGTGTGTGTGTGTGGGTTCCCTGCCTTTTTATTGCAGTAATCATAATAATAAAATGGAAACGTAAACATTACATAATTGAGATATGCTTGCCTGCCACGAACGATATATTTTCACTCATACATGATTTACACTAAAATGAAAAAATTATAATTTTATTGCCTGGCAACAAAATTATTTTATTTTTAACAATTACCATTGTTTGAAAAAGTTTAAATGAATTTTCAAGTACTTGGAGTACCCCAAGTACCCCTTCGCCTTAACTGATCTTCACCAAAATCAAAAGTCCTTGAGATCTCTACAATTCAGGGAAGTATGCAAAAAATTATTTGATTCTGTTTGAATTTGCGGCTGTTATCATTTGCCATAGAAAATACCCTTGTTAAAACATAAAACGTTGCAGGTAAACTACCCCTTTCCCTTAACCGATCTTCACCAAAAACAATAGGTCTTGAGAACTCTACAATTTAGGGCTGTATGAAAATAATCTTTTGATTCTGTTTGAATTTGCGGCTGTTATCGTTTGCCATAGAAAATACCCTTGTTAAAACATAAAACGTTGTGAGTACTCTAGAAATCAGGGCTGTATGCAAAAAATTATTTGATTCTGTTTGAATTTGTGGCTGTTATCGTTTGCCATAGAAAAAAAAATCTACAGACAGACACACAAACAGACAGACAGACACACAGACACTTTTCGAAAAACGACTTTTTTTCATGTTTTGAGTGTAGTACAATCAGAATCTGCAATAATCTCGAACACGATTTTTTTTGCCATCACCATACTTCCATTTCCTTAGGGAACATGGAAGTAAAATGACTTTTGCAGATTCTGATTGTACTACACTCAAAACATGAAAAAAAGTAGTTTTTTACTTCCATATTCCTTAAGGAATGGAAGTATGGTGATGGCAAAAAAAATCGTGTTCGAGATTATTGCAGATTCTGATTGTACTACACTCAAAACATGAAAAAAAGTCGTTTTTCGAAAAGTGTCTGTGTGTGTGTCTGTGTGTGTGTGTAGATTTTTTTCTATGGCAAACGATAACAGCCGCAAATTCAAACAGAATCAAATAATTTTTTGCATGCAGCCCTGATTTGTAGAGTACTCGCGACCTATTGTTTTTGGTGAAGATCGGTTGAGGGAAGGGGGTAGTTTACCTGCAACGGTTTTTTTTTATCAAGGGTAATTTTGTTTGTTTGGCAAACGATAACAGCAGCAAATTCAAACAGAATTAAATAATGTTTCGTATACAGCCCTGAATTGTAGAGTTCTCAAGACCTATTGTTTTTGGTGAAGATCGGTTAAGGGAAAGGGGTAGTTTACCTGTAACGTTTTATGTCTTAACAAGGGTATTTCCTATGGCAAACGATAACAGCCGCAAATTCAAACAGAATCAAACGATTATTTGCATACAGCACTAAATTGTAGAGTTCTCAAGATTTATTGTTTTTGGTAAAGATCGGTTGAGGGAAAGGGGTAGTTTACCTGCAACGTTTTTTTAACAAGGGTATTTTCTATGGCAAACGATAACAGCCGCAAATTCAAACAGAATCAAATAATGTTTTGCATACAGCCCTAATTTGTAGAGTACTCAAGACCTATTGTTTTTGGTGAAGATCGGTTAAGGGGAAGGGGTAGTTTACCTGCAACGTTTTTTTATCAGGCGTATTTTCTATGGCAAACGATAACTGCCGCAAATTCAAACAGAATCAAATAATTTTTTGCATACATCCCTGAATTGTAGAGGTCTCAAGGACTTTCGATTTTGGTGAAGATCGGTTAAGGGGAAGGGGTAGTTTACCTGCAACCTTTTACGTTTTAACAAGAGTAAAGTACTTGAAAATTTATTTAAACTTTTTCAAACAATGGTAATTGTTAAAAATAAAATAATTTTGTTGCCAGGCAATAAAATTAAAATTTTTTCATTTTAATGTAAATCATGTATAAGAGAAAATATATCGCGCTTGGCACGCGATATTAAGATTTAAATATAAATCTTAGAATATGGAAGTCATGTATGGTTCTCCATACCGATATTTGAAAAGTGTGTGTGTGTCTGTCTGTAGATTTTTTTTCTATGGCAAACGATAACTGCAGCAAATTCAAACAGAATCAAATAATGTTTCGCATACAGCCCTGATTTGTAGAGTATTTAAGACCTATTGATTTTTGGTGAAGATCGGTTAAGGGAAAGGGGTAGTTTACCGGCTAGGTTTTATGTTTTAACAAGGGTATTTTCTATGGCAAACGATAACAGCCGCAAATTCAAACAGAATCAAATAATTTTTTGCATAAAGCCCTGATTTGTAGAGTACTCAAGACCTATTGTTTTCGGAGAAGATCAGTTATGGGAAAGGGGTAGTTTACCTGCAGCGTTTTTTATCAAGGGTAATTTTTTTTTTTGGCAAACGATAACAGCCGCAAATTCAAACAGAATCAAATAATGTTTTGCATACAGCCCTGAATTGTAGAGTTCTCAAGACCTTTTGGTTTTGGTGAAGATCGGTTAAGGGAATAGGGTAGTTTACCTGCAACATTTTATGTTTTAACAAGGGTAATTTTTTCTATGACGAACGGTAACTGCCGCATATTCAAACAGAATCAAATAATTGTTTGCATACATCCCTGAATTGCAGTGATCTCAAGGACTTTTGATTTTCGTGAAGATCGGTTAAGGGGAAGGGGTAGTTTACCTGCAACCTTTTACGTTTTAACAACAGTAAAGTACTTGAAAATTCATTTAAACTTTTTCAAACAATGGTAATTGTTAAAAATAATATAATTTTGTTGCCAGGCAATAAAATTATAATTTTTTCATTTTAATGTAAATCATGTATGAGAGAAAATATATCGTTCGTGGCAGGCAAGCATATCTCAATTATGTAATGTTTACGTTTCCATTTTATTAATATGATTACTGCAATAAAAAGGCAGGGAACACACACACACACACACACAAAATTCGCGTTATTTCTGGCCTCACTCACTTGTTTATTATCTTACATTTGCACGCTTTTTAAATGGAAAGTGCCGAAACCCACACCAACATAACGCGTGCAAGCCGAAAAATTGTCCAGCGTGGATACCGATTTGCTTCCTGTGGATCGCCGGGCAGTGTAACTGCACGTGTTTACAAAGGAACGATTCATAGACAGAATTTTCGTCTTTAGGGAATGAACCCTCTGCAAGATGCTGAGGGTCCATGAGTGATTTTGGAGCGCTCCTTCTTTTCCGCGTGTTTGTTCTGTGAAACGTACACTGTAGATTCGCAGCTTTACTCTAAGCAACACTCAATAGGAAATGTTGAAAATTGTTGTCCACGGTGTACCCACATACACGCTAAACCTGCTCTGATGTTTTAATTACGGACATCATAATATTAAAACTTTGGAAACTTGAGGACTACTTAATGGAGATCAAACGTTATCTTATACAAGCCATTAATTTTATGCATATTTTTTATATATATGTGTACAACGTTATGGGCAACAAAGAAGTAGTTTTTGTTAAAATTCCTTCCCGGGATGTTTGGCAGTAGTCCAATGTATTCTACAAAACCAGACGTTTCGGCAATGCCATCGACTTCCATCATCAGTGAAAATCGAGTGCAATAACGTGAAGTGGTATACATTAGTGACCACAGTACTGTGGTTAAGGCTGAAGCAGTAAGTAGAAAGAAGTAGTTTCTATGGTAATATTTCATTTCGAAAATGATTTTTAAATATAAATCTTAGAACATGGAAGTCATGTATGGTTCTCCATACCGATTTTTTTCATGTTTTTAGGGTAGTACAATCAGAATCTGCAATAATCTCGAACACGATTTTTTTTTGCCATCATCATACTTGCATTTCTTTATGGAACATGGAAGTAAAAATGTTCTTAACTCTTTCCCGAAGTACACAAAATACATATAAATTTAGGAACTAAACATGTAATTTTTATAAGAAACAAACAAGTCACTTTCAAATCTTTAAACAATAATAAAGTACACAGTAACAAAAAATAAATTATCATATTTAGAATTAATATTAGGCAATTACCTGTATTAACTTCCGTCTTGTGACTTCTTTAGTTTTTTCCTTAAAACAACGCGTTTCGAGAATAAATTCTCATCATCAGGTTTTTTAAAAAATTATAAAAACATCAAATTCACCCAAAAGGGGTCGTCAACTATTTAAAATACACAAACACAAAAACACCACACATAATTAAACACCGACACAGTCACGGCACAGTCCGATGCGCATCGTCTCGCCGCCAATGAACAGTTGGTCGTTGGCGGCGAGACGATGCGCATCGGACTGTGCCGTGACTGTGTCGGTGTTTAATTATGTGTGGTGTTTTTGTGTTTGTGTATTTTAAATAGTTGACGACCCCTTTTGGGTGAATTTGATGTTTTTATAATTTTTTAAAAAACCTGATGATGAGAATTTATTCTCGAAACGCGTTGTTTTAAGGAAAAAACTAAAGAAGTCACAAGACGGAAGTTAATACAGGTAATTGCCTAATATTAATTCTAAATATTAGTAACGTGACTTGGAGACAATTAAAACAAAATGAAAATAAATTATCACTTGCACGTGTGCGCGCACATCCACACACAACACACACACAAAACTGAATAACTGCATACTTAAATCTAGCTGCCTGTCTTTTTTTCCAGTCATTTATGATACGCTCTGGTTCTACTGGTACATGATATAGTGGAATAATATAAACAATATTTTCTGGTTTGACTTCTAATATAGTGTGACCACCTTTACAGTCCCATATGAAAACTTCCTGTGGTCGCCTCAAGGATAACATTTCATAATACAGATCTGGTTTCTCCTGTAATTGGAAAGAATTAAAATTTTGCTTATATACTTCCTTAACTTCACTTCTTATTGATGGAATATAATTGAAGAATTAACTGCATAATGTTCTTATTAACTTCATAGTGTTAAATATGTTCATGTATGAGGGTTATCCAGAAAGTAAGTTCCAATAGGGTATTAAACGAAACTGAGAATATATTTACAAAACATTTTTATTGCTATTTAAAGTACACACCTTAAATACTTTTCTGTATAGTTCCATCATTTTTGAAACACTTTTCATAGTGAAGCACCATGCTTTGTCGAAATTTCCTGCCTGTGATTTGAACCATGTATTAACAGCTTGTTTGACATCGTCGGTCACCAAGGAAGGATTTATCATGCTTGAAAAGATGATATTCGCTTGGTGTGAGGTCTGGTCTGTAAGACGGATGATGTTGCCAGCCAAACTTAGTGAGGAGATATTGGGTTGCAACAGCGTGTGTGCAGTGCCACCATTCATCGCAACGTCCTGGGTAAGTATCCTACATTCCTTACTCTGGATTGGACTAAGCAAAAAAGTAGTATCCATCTTGGTACCACTGAATCGCTCACTGCTTCTTCTCCATAAATAATGAAAATCTGACAGTGAATTTCAATTGTTTTAACGCCTTACACATTCAAGAACCAAATGACATACATATTCATACCGAACAAATTTCATAGGCGGCGGGGGTTTTGAATTTCTTCAGCATTATAAATACATCTAATGAATCTTACTCAGTGCAACTGTTTACAAATGGTGTTGCTTGTGACAGTACGGGAAATCCTGATGTCGGATTTATGGTATGAGTGGTATCAAATTATTGTATTTCATTATTTTGCACACACATACATGGGTAGGAGTTTTTCCCTTTGTCTAAAGAGACAACGACGCAGATTTCAGCAAAGCAGAACGATTCCAAGGTCAGGAGCAGACGTGTGAAACCGAACGCATACAATGGCGGTATAAGTGAAGACAAACTCTAAATATCAATTCTCATTGGTCCACAAGGCTGGACGTCATTAAAAATATAAAGATGACATAACAACAATGACATGACAACAGGGCGTTGGCCGTAGAAACAAAAGACGGTGACGTCATATATACTACTACATACGCAGATTTGCGTATAACCCGTGCTCAGTCCATTACAGCACATCACAGTGTTAACACGCTCAAATTTTGCTGGCACAGTTTTTGCCAGTAGAAGTGTTTATTAATTAGTTGAAATGTGATTAAACAGTAACTATTATGTAGCAATGCAAGCTACTACCTAACATGGCAAAGTAAATTCAGTGCAACGCAAAGAACAGACTAGACTGTGAAAGGCGCCGAACATCTGGCTCTAACTGGAGGACTTCTGAAGGGAGACAGCAATCACAACTCAGGAAAGTTTCAACTTAATTAACCATTATTCTTTTGTCGAAAATGAGCTCTAAATTCTAAAGTATAATTTACAAGAATGTACCAATAAATAACATGGGGGTAAAGAGTGTGTGCGTGGGTGTAAGAGTATGTCTGCATTTATAAATCATGAATAAGGAAATTGAGGCATTGGTTTATGTCTTTTATAACTTGGTAAATCATAGAGAGAGAACTACAGTCTCTTTGAAATGTTTTGTAACAAACCAAGTACCCAGTCAAATCACGAAATAATAGAAAATAAGTAATTATTAATAAAGCGGAAATACATGTAGAAATCATTTTGTTTGTGATGGTAAGGCGCCATCTTTGTTCTTCTTTGTAAGTGTAATTAACGAAAAGATAGAGTATTAAACAAATCATATGTCAACACAAACGTTATTAGAATTATCATTTCGAAAACCTTTACTGTTTCTGAATCTCGCTGAGAAAAAGAATCCTGCCCCTTAGAGATGAAATTCATGTTGTGTATAAACCATGTGCTCGAACCGGATGTGGCATGGAACAGGCGGAAAGTAAATGTATTTCACTTATTAGTAACAACCAAATATAAAAAAATAAGAGTGTAACTCTACAAATGGTGCCCGAACAGGGACATTATATAAAATTATTTTATATAAAATAGGCCAGATTCGGAAACAGCGGGAGTGGTGAAACGATTTGTAACATAACACGTGAGAGGTTATAGAGACGAGTAGGTTATGTTGACAAAGTAAAGACGTACAGTAGAACTTGGCTAATTCGAACGTGCATAATTCGAATTCGTGGATAATTCGAACTTTTACCGTGGTCCCTTGAATATCCTATGTAAAACCATGCAAAAACATCGTCTGTAATTCGAACTTTTTTTGGTTAATTCGAAATAAAAATTTTGCTCAAACTACAAAAAATCGCCTGCTATGTGGGCTAGACCACGTAACAATAGAGACACGACTGGAAACAGACAAGCAGGCATCGCCCTTTGTGAACAGACGCTTGTCCTTTGTGTCAAATTCGTGGAATTGCCGTCAGTATCTGGTGATGACACATGACTGGCTCATGTAACGGTACCGTCCGCCATTGTCCCTTGTTCCACGCCTCGTCAGTAAGCCACCCTCACTGTTGCTTTCAATTCAGTCTGCCTGCATTCGTAGAAGTGTTAAGTCTTTTTGAGTTTCTACTGTGCGAGCTGTGTCCTGTAGTGAAAGACCGTTCCTTTCTTTATACAGTACTGTATATACAGACTGGTGTGTTTTAGTGACGCTTATTGTGCAGTTTTATTGTGTTGTGTGTTCATCATGGCCCTTTCAAAACCAACACGGACCCAATACAAATCATTGACATTTGCCGAAAAAGTTGCCGTTACACGGGAAGTGGAAAAGGGACAAAAAAAGAAATCTGAAATTGCCAAGGAATTCGGGATACCGCCAAATACGCTGTCAACGTATCTAAAAAATAAAGAGAAGATTTTGAATAGTGTGTGTAAAGCCAGCGACAAAGATAGGAAAAGAGCGCGTGGACCAGAAAATTCTGACGTGGATGTATGTGTAGTGAAGTGGTTTAAGCAAGCAAGGGACAAAAAAATTCCAGTCAGTGGGCCCCTCGTCAGAGGCAAAGCTGAGAAATTCCCATCTAGCTTAGGGAAAAATGATTTTAAGGCCAGCACTGGTTGGCTCGATGGTTTTAAAGAAAGGAATGGCATGTCTTTCAAAACTGCTTGTGGGGAAAGTGGATCTGTTGACGTTGAAGCTGCAAATTCATGGAAAGACGATTTGTTGCAAATGATTTCTGATAGAGATGCTAAAGACATTTTTAACGTAGACGAGACGGGCTTATTCTTCAAATGCACCCCCGACAAAACACTTGCTTTTAAAGGAGAAAGTTGTAGTGGCGGCAAACACAGCAAGGAGCGCATAACACTTTTATTCGGAGCAAACATGGATGGCTCGGAAAAACTGCCTTTGCTAATGATAGGGAAGTCAGCCAACCCACGTTGTTTCAAAAATGTAAAAACGAAACCAGTTGAATATGAATCAAACAATAAAGCTTGGATGACAGGTGAAATTTTCGAAAGATGGCTTTTGAAAATCAACAGGAAAATTCGGAATCAAAACAGAAGAATCGTCTTGTTTACTGACACCTGTACAGCGCACAACACTATTCCTGTGATGGAAAATGTAAAGGTTGTGTTTTTCCCTCCAAACATGACTTCAGTAGTTCAACCTACGGACCAAGGTGTAATAAAAAATTTTAAGCATTTTTACAGACGGCTTGTGGTCCAAAACATTCTGTAAGGTGCTTATTTAGATGAGCACGAAAATATCAAGATTAACATCCTTCAAGCTGCCCGCATGTGCAACAGTGCTTGGGACCAAGTTACGCAAAAAACAATTGCTAATTGTTTTCGTAAAGGTGGTTTCTGCCACATTGAAGGTGAAGAGGAGAATAAAGCTGCTAGAGAAGTCGTACCCACTACGGATAACTGGGAAGATGTTGGACATGACGCAGGCATTCGTTACGAAGAGTTTGTAAACATGGATGAAGACTTGGCGGTGTGCGGTGAACAGACAGATGCGGAGATCGTGGCTGATGTTATGAACAAAAGAAATGATGGTACATCTTCAGATGAAGAAGGGGACCAGCTAGAACTTCCAGAGATACCGATTCCCACGGCTTCACAGGCATCAAATTACATTTAAGACTTGAGACGGTTCGTTGAAGGACAGCAGAACGTAAGTGACGCTATTTTCAAAGCACTTAATAAACTTGAAGAGTTTACTACAACTCAGTGTATTAACTGCAAAATGCAATCAAAAGTTTCTAGCTTTTTTAAAAAACTGTAAATGCTATATTTTGTACTGAAACGTGTTTATACGTTTGTAGTACATATGTATAAGGAAATTGTTTAACAAAATAACATATTGCTTTACTGAATTTCGGTTTTTGATTTGATTTTTCTACCATTATTAAAAGTTTTCCTAATTCGAATTTTTGGATAATTCGAATTTTTTACTGGTCCCTTCAGCTTTGAATTAGCCAAGTTCTACTGTATAAGTGACAATTACAATTCAATCGTTATTTTAGTATTAGATTAAATTTCCACTAGAATGTCAGAAAATAACGAGAGTATAGAAATGAACGACACTGAAACAGAATCTATGATACTGAACGAAATAAGTGCCAATTCGACACCTATGGCAATTAGCAATAAAGTGTCATTGGAAGACTTGTTTCAATTAATGAAAACACAAAATAATCAATTAAGAGAACAGATTGATGAAAAATTTAACCAGCAGAATGTTAAACTTGATGAAAAATTTAACCAGCAGAATGTTAAATTTAATGTAAAGTTTGACAGTTTTGATGCCAAATTAAATGAATTAAAGAAACAGAGTAATTTGCAAAATGTAAAATTAAACCAATTCGATGAGAAATTTGAAGAAATTAAAAAACAGAATGGTAATATTAATAAAAGATTAAATGAGATACATGCACGGTTAGACGAGATAGAGTTAGAAAATAAGAGGGAAGTAGACAAATTAGATATGAACAAAGATGACAAGGTAAGTGGGGGAGAAAATTATGATAATAAAAATAAAAGTATGATATTAGAAAATGATTATGTAAACAGGGGTAGTGATAATGAGATTTTATGGGGAATAGAATATGATAATGATGGAATGATAGTGTGTGTTGAAGGGTTAAAGAGAGTATGTAAAGAGAGTATAATTGTAAAAGAGTTGCAGGGGGTAGATTTTTCCCTTAATGATGGAGTAGGGGGTGAAGTAAAAACTTCACGTTTTTAGGAAGGACGAGAGTGCCTTCGATGTATATTTGGGAGATGATAGGTCTACAAATAAAGTTGTCCCTGGTTTTTTTAGTGCACTTCACAGGTGGTGCAATAGTTGTGAATTAGTGTCCCCTGCAAATGTAGAAAGAGAGAATGTAGCGTGGTGTGGTAGAGAGAGATGTTTTAAAAGTGAGAGGTATTGTGAGAGAAAAAGAGAAATAGAGATTTTTAAGATAAGTAGAGACTATGAAGAATCTATGGAAAGGTTAGGAGTAGAGATGATATATGATAAAAGTAAATACTTACCTTGTAATGAAACGGAAGGAGTAGGAGATAAGGGAAATAATGATTTTATAAATTACCTAATTATGACTAATAATACAGGAGGTGACAGGACAATGACCAATCATGACAGATTAAATGAGTTTGAGGATAATGATGAATATTTGAATGGTATATGTATTTATGATGTTAGTATAAGAGAGTCAATATTAAGCAATGTATATATATATAAGATAAGATTATTGTTCGACGATGGAGGTTAATTATTTTATTGTGTTTATGAACATTTAATTATGTGAACAGTGTTTTTTTGAAATGGATTGTTTAGGAACTGATTTTTGATAAATGATAAAATTATAATGTGGATTGTATATATTTTGTGTGTTGATGTCAATGTATTTGTGTATTTTGCTGTTGTGCATTTTATGTATTTTTTTTATGTAAACCATGTACTGTAGAATTTTAAATATTCAAGAATAAGTAATTAGGAGGATGATTTTGAATAATTATGAGATTTAGATTCTAATGGTTAATAAATGAAGCAGGTAATACATTTGGATATTGAGAGGTATTGTTGTTAGTAGGTAAGTGATGAATTTTCTTGTGGTATATTAATGTAAAATGTTAAAAAGGAGATAGAATTTGGGTGATAATGATAAATAGAGGCATTTGAATTAGTTAGTTAGAGTTAATGGGAGTTAGTGAGAATAAGAATGTTGAAATACAGATAATATATAAAGAGGTGTTAGATATTTTAGGGACACAGTAGTTAGTGATTATATGTAGAGAGGTGAGTAATGTGAATGGTAATTATATTTGTTGATGACGATATTTTGTAGTAAGGATCCGGTGTAAGGAGTGATCAGCGTGCAGTGTTGTGGCAGGCGGAGCAATTTTGGGTTAGAGTGTTTGCCGTTATTTGGTGGAGGGCAAATGGTTAGGAATGGATATATGAAAAATATATTATACTAACCGTCTGTGACTTCTCGTATTTGATGTCTCTTCTTATTACGACATGTTTCAAGACTCTTGTCCCATTGTCAAGCATAAAATTTTATAGCACATATCAGATATGTTTGTCAAACGTTAAAAACCATGTCATGATGACCACAAATAACGGATTATTAAAAAACGAACTATATTAATTTGGAACTTGAATACGCGCATCAGGCGAACAGTGTACACTGCACAGCGACTCACCGCGCATTAACCGGTTAATGCGCGGTGAGTCGCTGTGCAGTGTACACTGTTCGCCTGATGCGCGTATTCAAGTTCCAAATTAATATAGTTCGTTTTTTAATAATCCGTTATTTGTGGTCATCATGACATGGTTTTTAACGTTTGACAAACATATCTGATATGTGCTATAAAATTTTATGCTTGACAATGGGACAAGAGTCTTGAAACATGTCGTAATAAGAAGAGACATCAAATACGAGAAGTCACAGATGGTTAGTATAATATATTTTTCATATATTTTAACGGAAACGTGGCTTGGTACTAAAATAGGTTTATTCCTACTATAATAGGAATGGATATGGCCAGGTAGGGAACACACATCCTAGTACAAAAGACGAGCGGTGCCAGAGGATTTAAATGGGATTAGTGAAGGGGGTTATTATAGAGATATTGGTGTCATAATATATAAATATGGTTGTTAGTAGAAAATAGAGGTGAGTAAGGTTAGACTGATAAATGCCAGAATAAGGTATAGATAATAGTGATTAATAGAGAGTCACCCAAACTAATAAGGATAAAAAGGTTAGAAAAAGAAAATTCATAGTAGAAAGGTGATGTAACAGAAAGGTAATGATAAATTTGAAATTTTTTTTGTATAGAATCTAATGATAAATTCATGTTAACTAATTTAAAAGTTAATAGAGAATTGATGATAAAAATGTTATAAAGTTTTGATACCAGTCATTTAAATGTAAATTGTTTAATGTAAATGTAACAATGTTAATGTGTAATGTACAATGTTTTATTATGTTTTTATTATGTTGATGGTAATAGTGTGCGTGGTTAGGAGGTCGCTACAGGGGTAACGACGTTAGCAAATGTTAAAAGCTAGTAGATCGTAAATGGTAAAAGGATAAAGTTAGAAATGGTGTTGAACAAAATATAGTCTGATGCCGTTGCAAAATATAATATGCTTATAAAGTTGAGTAATAAAATTTGAATAATGAATTGGTTTGCCATAGTAGTTATAGGTTAAATTTTATAGAGATAAGTAGGTGATGGTGTTTTGGGAATTTTGAAGGAGTTGTTGACGTGTTATGTTATCTATAGGAATAGATATATTTTTCTCTTATAATGAAGAGATTGAGTTTAGTGTTGATTAAAGATCAGTCTATTTTGAATACTTGTTGTTGTTTTGGAGAAAGTAATTGAACAAACCAATGCATCTAAAGGGAAACATATCAGTTGTAGATATGGAAATAGATAAGGCCACTATTGTAAAATTTTGTATTGCATGTTTCAGAGTTTTGTGGTGTTGTGACCACGGTCCTGAGCTGGCCGGAGCGTCAGAACAGGAGCGTTAAGTGCCTAATGGCCTTATGGTGTTGGGATCTCTCCTGAGAAGTCCAGTAAGGTCAGACAGGTACAATCAGCATCATTGAACCAAGGGTAAGTGATGAGAATTTTTTATATTAACACTACAGGGGGTCGTGGCGACATATCTGAACTGATCCTTTTAGAAAAATGTAAATGAGTCAATGAAAGTTTTTATGTTTCGACATAAAACCTTTCATTGAGGGGGTTTTGTGACAGTACGGGAAATCCTGATGTCGGATTTATGGTATGAGTGGTATCAAATTATTGTATTTCATTATTTTGCACACACATACATGGGTAGGAGTTTTTCCCTTTGTCTAAAGAGACAACGACGCAGATTTCAGCAAAGCAGAACGATTCCAAGGTCAGGAGCAGACGTGTGAAACCGAACGCATACAATGGCGGTATAAGTGAAGACAAACTCTAAATATCAATTCTCATTGGTCCACAAGGCTGGACGTCATTAAAAATATAAAGATGACATAACAACAATGACATGACAACAGGGCGTTGGCCGTAGAAACAAAAGACGGTGACGTCATATATACTACTACATACGCAGATTTGCGTATAACCCGTGCTCAGTCCATTACAGCACATCACAGTGTTAACACGCTCAAATTTTGCTGGCACAGTTTTTGCCAGTAGAAGTGTTTATTAATTAGTTGAAATGTGATTAAACAGTAACTATTATGTAGCAATGCAAGCTGCTACCTAACATGGCAAAGCAAATTCAGTGCAACGCAAAGAACAGACTAGACTGTGAAAGGCGCTGAACATCTGGCTCTAACTGGAGGACTTCTGAAGGGAGACAGCAATCACAACTCAGGAAAGTTTCAACTTAATTAACCATTATTCTTTTGTCGAAAATGAGCTCTAAATTCTAAAGTATAATTTACAAGAATGTACCAATAAATAACATGGGGGTAAAGAGTGTGTGCGTGGGTGTAAGAGTATGTTTGCATTTATAAATCAAGAATAAGGAAATTGAGGCATTGGTTTATGTCTTTTATAACTTGGTAAACCATAGAGAGAGAACTGCAGTCTCTTTGAAATGTTTTGTAACAAACCAAGTATCCAGTCAAATCACGAAATAATAGAAAATAAGTAATTATTAATAAAGCAGAAATACATGTAGAAATCATTTTGTTTGTGATGGTAAGGCGCCATCTTTGTTCTTCTTTGTAAGTGTAATTAACGAAAAGATAGAGTATTAAACAAATCATATGTCAACACAAACGTTATTAGAATTATCATTTCGAAAACCTTTACTGTTTCTGAATCTCGCTGAGAAAAAGAATCCTGCCCCTTAGAGATGAAATTCATGTTGTGTATAAACCATGTGCTCGAACCGGATGTGGCATGGAACAGGCGGAAAGTAAATGTATTTCACTTATTAGTAACAACCAAATATAAAAAAATAAGAGTGTAACTCTACATGCTGGCTTGCCAACAAATCAACAAATTGGCTGCGCATGCACAACAGCATGACAGCATCGATACCACAGCCATATTTAAAAATTGAACTTACTTGCTGGATATCCCTCGTCATATAAAAGACACACACTTAGTACAGTTACTTTACTTTCTGTATTAGTAAATTAGTATATAAGATATGTAAATTTAATAGACATACATACAAGATTAAAGATCTATAGTAAAGCACCCTTGGGGAACAGCAAGTACATGAATATTCTCATGAACTAAAAAAAATTAGTTCAAAAAAAGTCAAATTCGTGTGAGGTTTTGAAGATGACCATCAAATGCACATTATGACAATCTCGTAAGCTAATATGAGCTGATCAAGACAGATATCCAACTAGCCTAATGTCAAAGACAAGATATAAAGTCCTTTCCCTATAACAAATAATATTACGCTGTGCCATGCTTTTCTTCCTCAAGGCTTCTTGTAATATGCCTGTCGAGAAGTAAAATTCAAGAGCACCTTGAAGTACAGTGGAGTCGCGATTAACCGGGCTTCCATGTTATCCAAGTCTAAATCAAGAAATAATGAAATTTCTATTATTGTAACTGTCGTTCTTACATCGGCACCAGATGCTACGCGACATATTTTAATTGACACCAGACTGTACACAGCGACCTTGACTGCGTGACTCACACTCCCTACCATCCCCTGCTCAAGCTCCCTGACCTGAGTTGGTTTGCTGTCAACCATTGTGCTGTTAAAATATAATCGACTGTGAAGTGTGAGTAGCTGTGCTTTGTATTAAGGTTTCTCGTGATTTGGTTTTAGTTTCGTTTGGTATTGAGTGAAAAAAGAAAACGTGTAGTTTTATCACTACAAGATAAGCTCAATGCTATGAAACAATTAGATCGCGGTGAAACCATTAAAAAAGTGGCAAGTGATTTAGGCATTGGTGAAGTGACTGTCGGAGACTGGAGAAGAAAAAGGGTGCAAACTGAAGAGTGGGTGTCTCAATGTGCACAAATGACTGGGGACAAAGAAATACAAACTGTCTCAAAGAAGAGAAAAACAATGAAAAACAGCGAATATGAACAGACATCATAGGCGTTGTTTTTGTGGTATCAACAGACGAGACAGAAGGGAAGTCCCTTGTCTGGTCCAATGTTACAATCCAAGGCATTGCAATTCTTCAATCGCTTCAAAGATGGAGAAGAGGAATTATAGCAAGCATCGGTTGGCTTGATCGATGGAAAAAGTAGTATGGTGTGAGGCAGTTAAATATTACAGGTGAAATATTGTCAGCTGACGGTGGTACAGTAGATTCCTTTGTTGACAAGCTAGACATCATTAAAAAAAAAAACATCTTGGTCCACAGCAAATTTATAACTGTGATGAAACGGGCCTGAATTTTAAAATGTTGCCCACCAAGACTCTTGCAGTGCAGCAAGAACAGTCAGCTCCTGGCTACAAAAGAAGCAAAGAAAGAGTGATGGTTTTGGGATGTGCAAATAAATCTGGTGACCACAAACTAATAGGTAAATTAAAAAAAACCCAAGAGAATTCCAAAATGTGAATGTTGACAATCTTTCTGTTAAGTACACTATCAAAAAAAAATAACGCATGGATGGATTCCTTAATTTTCAAGTCATGGTTTCATGAACAGTCTGTGCTGAGCGTAAAAAGATTTTGTGATGAAAATAATCTGCCCCGTAAGGCACTCTTAATTTTGGACAACGCTCCCACTCATCCCGATGAGTGTGAATTGGTCAGTGGAGATGACGTCTGAGGCCTTCTTTTACCTCCCAATGTAATGTCCCTTATTCAGCCCCTAGATCAAGGGGTTTTGGAAAACTTGAAAAGAAACTACCGAAAGAGACTACTGAGGCATTTGCTTGATGATTTAGAAGATGGTAAAACAGTTGTTGAAAGTCTGAAACAAATTAACCTAAAAGATCTGATTTATTGGCTGGCGGAATCATGGGATGATGTGAAAGAATCTACTGTCCTGAAAAGCTGGAAAAACACTTCGCCAAAAAGGGATAACACAAACGATGATGAAGAGAATGAAGATGATGTAGAACTAGTGGAACTTTTAAATCAGCTACCAGTTACTGAGGCAGTGACGAATCAAGATGTTAACAACTGGATGAATGACGATGAACAATGTGAACTATCTGAAAAAGCCATTGTAAATTTGATTACTCAAAATAAAAACAGCGACAATGAAGAAGATGACACTCCTACTGTGGATAATAAGATAAGTCCTGCTGATGGCTTAAGTGCAATCGAGAGGGCTTTGTTGTATGCCGAGCAACAAGAAGACACGTCACCAGCTGACATTCTGGTCCTGCGGCGTCTGCGCAATATGGCGGCAAAGAAGAGAGGCAGCGCTATCAAGCAAAAAACTGTCAAGACTTTTAAAAGAAATTATGAGATTTAATTGTTTAAGATTTTAATCTGACGAGAGCTGTACTGTTACTGTTTTTGCCACTTAGTGTAATTAATAAAGGATTACTTAAGTCATAGAATCGGCTCAGTTTCTTATTTTTCCTTTTTTCCAATTATTAAATGTTTTTGTGGCAAAGTATCACGATATGAAGCAATTACATGTATTACAGCAAATAGGTGCACTAGAAGAAAAGAGCTTATACTAATGCAATTTTTCTTTGAACCTTCCGTTTTTTCCAAGATTTTGATTATCCACGGAGGTCTCAGTCCACATTACCTAGGTTAATCGCGACTCCACTGTAACTGAATTTCTTCCAGCAGAAGCCAGACTTCAGTGACATTATTAGCAGTTGAATCACTACATAAGCCTTTCAGGCCTGAAAATAATCACTTAAAATGGTGACTACCTCTCAGAAATCAAGCAATTTAATTTTTTCTAGGACAACTGAGCCACTATATTAAATTAACTGAGAGATTAAATTAATTCATGCAAATTCACAAAATACAATTCTCACAAACAAAAGATCTAACTTAAGGTAAAACTAACTAAACACAGAATATACCAAGAAACAGAAGAAGCAAATGAGAAATAATATCAATAAACAAACAGAACTTATATAGCTTGAAAAAAACATACACAAAATACAAGGCGTTTAACAAATTTTGAATTAGATACCATCCACCAATGAATGTGAAAAAAAATTATTAAAGACAGAAGCAAAAGTACGAATAACTCCAATAGCAATGAATGACACAGAAAATACTATCAACTGAGAATAAATACAATAAGATTATAAGTATGACCCAATTAACACTTAGATGCCAACTGACATTCTTTGCAAACTTTCGTTAATGCCGACAGATGTCAACTGACTGTGTGTATACAGTACATACTGTTTCTGTTCTTAGCTTAATCCTGATGTAAACAAACAGGCGTGGTACATCTGAAACGTTATTTGCTGCTTGAATTAGAGGCGTGTCACTATGACAGAAAGAGTACAGACAGGGTACATATAATATTGACACTGTATATAAACACATGTAAATTGTAATAATTTGAACTGACCAAAGTAAAATTTGTGTGACAGGTCAGACTGACAGTGAAACATTGTATAACACCAGTTAATGGCTTTTTTTATTAGCCGTTTAAATATCGCAACAAACAAACACGTAAAGTTTATTTAAAACGAAAGCAGAAGCTGTGATAATTACCAGTGTATTGAATACTATCAGTTGCTGTCAGAGAGTAATTCAATGCCTTCCACATCTGTGTCTGAACTTTTATCATCACTTGAGTCAGCGTTATTATTGATAAGATTGTTCATTGTCCACAACGTTGGTAATGTGGGCCAGTTGCCATAACTTATCATCTTCCTTGATTATATGCTGCATACAATGACTCCACCTGTCCGCCGTTGTTTCATTTACCGCCTTCTCAATAAATTGTTTAATATCAAGCAGCTAATGTTGTGTTGTGACGGGCAACACAGCCTTTCAACTGGCTCCATATTGATTCAATAGGATTCAGAATATAGTGATAAGGAGGAAGTCTTAAAACGACGTGCCCCGATTTAAGTGGCAAGATAACTCTCACATGATTATACAGACATTCTGCACATGTGCGTAACACATTTACTATGTGAACAGTGTCAATGCCCCTGCTAATAGCATTTCAGTGTTGCCACGTGGGTTTGTTTTCATCAGGATTGAACTAAGAACAGAAAGAGTATACGCAGTTTCATTGTGATTCAATATGTACTCTGTTCGCTAATATATATTTGGAGCTGTTTTGAAAACAAAACATGTTTTTATAGTATTTAAATCATCCCGGTGCACTGGCATTCACTTTCGTAACGACAGCTGACAAAAACTCAGCATGTGTTATGTGTAAAATTTTATTGTGGTTAGACCCATGTTTTACATTATTTCACTACAAAAAATAACAAAAATGTAAAATTATAAAACTGATTATAGTAGAAACATAATGTAACAATATGTTTAATGTGTTTCTCACAAATACAGTAATAAATAACAATGTGAGTTTTAGTAATTTTGTGTTACTAAATGTGTCTTGGCAATTTTGTATTTTCCTGAAACATCATTTTTTTGAAAAGTTATTACAGTCAATACAGACAGCTAAATCTTATACAGCACACAAAACTTTAAACCGGAAATTTAGATCTTTATAAACATATATGTAACATGTACTTTTATTGTATGGTGTAGAAACTACAGCATTTTACATGAATGCAAAAAAGGCCCAGCTTGAAAAAAGGACAACCATTTTAAAGTCTCAGTGTCAAAATGTAAACATATCAAAAGAAACCAAGGTATAATGCTGTACTTTGGTCCATGATTCAGGAGGTGAAGGTTTCACCCTTTACAGAGGATCTCGTTATATTCATTAAATACGGGACGAAATGTTCAAAACACCAAGATACTAGGCTCTTACTAATTGGGGTCCAGATTTTACCCATAGTACCCTCAAACACTATGAAAACTGGCACAAGAAACTAACAAAGAGGTAGTGTTAAGATATAGTGGCAATATTACATGAATTCTTTTAATATTACATTCAAGTTACTTGTTTTTTAATAAGGAGAAACTTGGCAAATTATACAACCAAACATACTGTTGTCATGCGAAAAACAAATTTGACAGGTTACATATGACTGCTAAAACAGACAAGTAACAAATACCAAACTACTCTAAAAAAAAAAAACCGCATGCCACAAAAATATAATTAACACCACAACAATGTTTTTAATTCTATCGACAAATAAAGGACAGTCATATACAGTACATTGAGTAATTACTATACAACCACACCTTATAATGTTCTAAATCTATTAAAAGCCATCTAAAGTCCAAATTACATAATTTGTGTAATATACAGCTACACAAAATGAATTATGCCAATGGTAGAACTAACATTGTAGGATAACAACAATTTTGTAAAGACTCTTTAAAACAAAACAGTTGGTCAGTATAACACTGTAAGGACAAGAATGTAAAGGAACAGCATTATCTGATAGAGCCAATACCCATTGGTAACATACAAATAATAATCACATACAGTAAATACATGTTGCCAAACAAATGCCATTAAACACAATAAATTCAAGAAATAATACAACAAATAAATTGTGGCTGGTGAACAGGGTGATCTTGGTGAAGCATATGCAAATTGTGGAAACGAGAGACTACAAGACTATCCAAAAGCTAATCAATGGCTGCCAACTCAAAATAAAAAAAATACATCACATACTTGGTTTTGCAAAATAATTATATTAAATATAACATGTATATTGTAACTGACTTACCAACTTTTATTATCTAATAAAGTATTAGTACTTATCAAGTTCCATGTGATAAATAAAATGGTAGAACTACTACTTCTACTACTTTACGAATACTTACTTCTTGTTTGCCATCATTCTGATTGCATAAGACTAAAATCTGGTACTTTACTTCTGTCGAAGAGGAATACTGAGAACCGAGAACCATTCCATATTTATTAACATGTTCTGCTTTGCAAATTACCACTATCTGTCCTAACTTCATTACTTTGGCAACTTTCCATGTATGCATTATTGCATTCTGTAAATGTATAATTTTTATAAGCACAAAAAATTAAATATACTGTTTGAACACCACACACACCCACACCCACACCCACACACACTAAATTTTTACCTTAAATTTCTTGTTGTACAGAATATACTCTAAAGCTGTTTCATAAAATTCTTCCAATATTTCTTTTCCAGGTTTTCTGATTTCATACTTGTCTAAAACTTCTAGTTCCTTCTGCACTTCTTCAAGTCTTTTTCTGAAAACAACAAATGCACTGATAAAAATAAAAGAACACGCCTTGATAATGAAACCAGACTATCCAAACAACTCACACAGTACTTCTGGATACCAGATCTCATACAAGATATGACTGAATTATGTCTGATAATTGTAACTATGTTATGTCAGTAGATCAGAGTTACTGTACACAAATCACACTGAATAGATATATATCAGTACATATGAGAGTGTGTACTGCTTACATATTTAATATACAGATAACTAACAATAAGAAATGTGTTAAATAATGTGTAACTGTGGTTAAAGTAACAAGTGATATCCCAATAACCCTATCTATGTGTAATGGCATATAATCAATAGTAACAATCTGAAGGTTTAAATTTCAGTAAACTATACAGTTATTAATCATGTTATTTATAATGTAGTTTTAACTAATTATATAAAACCTTAATCACACACACGCGCGTGCACGCACTTGCGTGCATGTGTATGCTGTGTTCATATAGCAATATCCTATATACAGTTACATTTCTTTATAGTGGCTGATTCAGTGCTGCGTGAAAACTGGTGTAGTGGAGAGACTCAATGTAATGTCTGGGCATTACTCAATGTAATGCTACTGTTCCCAAATGTGGCAGCCATCATAAATTTATAGCAAAATTGAAAGTTAAGGGCATGGAAATGCGCGAAACGCTTACGGTTAGAGGGGAAAGGCAATGTGGAGGAGTCGCTGTGAGATGTGAGAAGAGAATTGTTGTTATCAGCGAAGGTGCAGCCAACCTATGAATATCAATTCTAATAGTAACAAACACTCACGACTGTTAAGGTTTGTTTGTAAATGTGTCACCATGAATCTGTGTGTGTGTGTGTGTGTGTGTGTGTACCTACAGCCACACAGCCAGCTTTAAAAAAAGAATTATACGTTTATTGTTTCCGATGTAAATCAAATAATAATAATAATAATAATATTGTAATTGTATTACTATACAAATCAAGCAAATGATATGTACTGTTCACACGTATCGGAATTTGTTGCTGTTACATATCAGAATGTTTTATAAACTATCTCTGAGTGTTGTTTGGTTCTGTCATTGTGTACTGCTGAGATGTAAAAACTACAGTCTTCCGACCGTTGTTATCGCAATGAAATTTTCCAAACTGTACATTTTCACTCCTTAATTACACTCGACTATCTCTACAGTTTATCATTACATAAAGGAACGCATTCTTCGTATTAATTTAATTCCAAGAATCTTTTTAATCCTGGACAACAAAAAACTGTTTATTATTACTTCCTGTGCTTGACTATGAATAACTTTCCTGTCTTTGCTAGTTAAAGGAGAAGTATCCATTTTAACAAATCTCGCTACAGGATGATAACACAAATAATTACGATAATACGTAATTACAGAATAAAAACTACCAACAGAAATTCACTAAAAAATTAAATAATAAAAATGATTGACTGTAAAACAATGAGACAATTAATAATAAATTGAAATAATAATAATAATAACAAATGCAAAACTGAGATAGTATGTCACCCAGTAACTAACAATGTATGGGTAACTAAAACATCACACGCAAAGGTGTTGCCACACCTTCACTTTCATACCAGTTGATTCTCTGTCACCCTCCTGCCATTCTCAATTTCAAAGTGGACTCGTCCATCCATAAATTGGTTTCTGTGCAAATGCCCTAAACTTTCAATTTTACTGTACATGGCTGTATGTTTGAATACTTATATGTTTATAAGTAGTGGGCTTACACACACTCAGTTATCTTGGTACATACAAACCTAAACTGAATTTAGATACTTACAGGTTCATTGGCTTATCTGACATATGTTTAAATTCTTTGAAGCTGCGTTCCATCATATCTTCAAGTGTGATGTCACAATTCCTCAATCGTAAAGTTTTTAGAATCATTGCATATGTTGTATGAAATTTTGACTCCAGTTTTGTTGATTTATCTGTAGAAGAAATAAATAAAATCTATAAGCTACATACATATTATGGTTAACGTTTCTCAAATCTCAAATTATACACTATACAAGTATCCATGGGTGCACACACATGTACGCAGAGTTCTACTGTGTGTATTGTAGATTACTACTAGTCACTAATAAGAAAAATGTGTTACTACTGTTATTAACATCACAGATTTATACTATATATTGCAACAGATCAAACTTTATTATTCTAATAAGGATACTGTGAGTGTGTAAAAATCGATACAAGTCTATTATGGAGGAGATGAAATATTATTTATTATATACAAATATTGTTTATAAAGATGTATAATGTTTTTTAAATTGTCATGTATTGATAGTATATTAAATTGTTTGTATTGTTCGATTAATATAAATCGCTTTTACTTGTTTGCTGCAACGTCCTCCTCCCGTCTCGTCGTCCTCTTCTACAGCTTCACTCCTTCCTGGTGTCCTCTTCTCGTCTCCTCGTCCTTGTACAGCAAGCGGCTCCAGCGGCGATATTTCACAGAGTCTCGTAGTTATGTTTAACTGCTTCCACGATATCTTGTAGTGTCTTTAAGTTCCCTATGCGGATATCTTAACTTACACGACACAGCACTGTATTTTACTTTAAATTTTATTTAATTATTTATCCTCTTGGTTCTTACCGCAAAACTTCGTTAAGAATTTCAAGGTTTATAGTTTACTTCATATAAAATATTCCTACGTTTGTAAGAGAACAACTCTCTTACCCGGGCACAACTTCCCCTAGCAACGTCGACAGACAGACTGTGCCCAACCTAGCTCTGCAACGTATGAATCTCACTGAATTTGGTGTAATTTGATAGGCCAAGCCCAAGTCACATGATTGATGGAACAACCAGATACACAAATTTCATGAAAAACTTTGTATAATTTTGCATAGTCCTGCATGGAAATTATCTACAATTATTATTACCCTATCACTGATAAGAGTTACACTTGAGTTTTGCTTTACTTAAAAAATCATATTTCTAAAATAGTTACAAACCTCAGAGTATACACAAATCAGAGCTATTTACTTAAATAATTCCTTGTCAAATTTTCATGTAAATCAGTTAACTACCACTGCCGCTATAGCGATCGCAGATTATCACCCCCACACACGCGTACCAATTCATACAAAAAATACATGACAATATAGTACATTTTTTTATGAAGAGTTTGGTGTAACCTATATGCTTATCAATTTTTAAATACAAAACTTATGACTAAAAACAAAATATTACACAAAACAAATTTAAACAAGAATATGCTCGTCATTCATGTACTCTGATATAAACAGCATATCTTATCATCCTGTGTTCTGTTGCAATATATATATACACATATACATACAATAATTTACACATTTAAAGAAAATAACTTACCAAATTTCATCATTCTTTTCAGGCTAATGTCTGATGGTACTTTTTCTTTGCACAGAATAATAACCATTCCTGTCTTATCCTTTCCTCGCCGACCAGCTCTACCAGCCATCTGAATGTATTCTGATGGTAACAGTTCTCGCATATCAGTACCACTGAATTTTTCGATTGAATCAAACACAACTGTACGTGTTGGCATATTCACACCCATTGCAAATGTTTCTGTTGCAAAAAGAAACTACAAACAAAGTAGCAAAATTTAGTATACATTTTTTTTATTGTTTAAACTATGCTACAAAAGCTTGTGAATGGAGAGATGTACTATTTCAAAATATGGTGTATTGTGGTGGGATATTTGAACTTTATCAAAGCCAGTAGCTTCAAAAGAAAAGTTTCAAGGCTCAACAAAAAACATTCACTACATTCCCAATAACCTATAATGTATCATATATTGATTTACTATTTCACAAATAAAAAAGAACAACCATTACACAGGAATTAGTATCCGTTATACTCTAACTTAAAAATATATGTGAATAAAAATAGTAATAACTTACAAGTCTTAGTACGTAAGCAGGAGATACCAGTTGATGATCTAAACCGTGATGTGTACTGGGTTGCTACGTAGTGAAGTCATCTCACATAACACAATTTTTAATACAGTCTGGGAGATCAACTGAGACAATAGTGTCACAAAGAGCATATAGGCTTTTCACAAAGGGTCCAAATAATATATTATGATTTGGTTGTTAGTTGTATTCTTCATCAAAATACAGGGATTAGTTTTGCGGGTTTTGAACAATACACACTTACTTTCCTCATTTTACTTACATTCCTCATTTTAAACACTGATTGCCTATATGTCCCTGTCTCAGAACTAACAAAACACTCTTTTGATTTACAGTTAATAGTTTAAAGTCACTTGTTAATTATTTTTAAAGCATATGGCTCAAAGTGACAACAAAATGATTCTACAATGTATGTAGTTGAAAGTGTGATTAGTCCTAAGCTTTAACTCAACTTTTTGGCATTTGTCTGTTTGGGGTAAGTCCCACAATAACTTTTGAATGCATTAACTCATTTTCATAAAACTTGGCAACTGTGTCCATACTTTAACCCTATAGACCCCCTAATGTTTTTGAGATTCATATCCCCCAAAATAGGGGAGGAGGCAAAAATGTGAGGGGGTTAAAATGATGAAAAAATTGCAAAAACCCTTGTGGAGTATCAAATTACAGTGAATTTTAACAAATATCTGAATTTAGTGAACAGTTTGGAGAATTTAAAAATCTGGGATGCTAGGGCCCAAAAAGTAGGTCAAATTTTTTGAAAATCTTAAACATCCATCTGGATAACAAACAGACTACAGAGAATTTTAGCCCATATACAAAGTAGCATTTGCTATGAGCAGTTTTCAACTTTGGGAGCAACAATGGCAAAATGCTACAAAAATGTAAGAAAATTGTATAACTCCACATGGGGAGGGGTCCAACTTATGAGGAATTTTATTCAAAATACACGTTAATATCTTTAATAATTTGATAGGATAATAGCACTCAATATTATTTCCAAATTTTGGATTGTCTTCATAAAATTTATAAGTTATGTTTAAAAAGAAAAAAATATCTATTCTTATTACTTATGTATTGAAATAACAAAACGTTCTCGAACAGTGCAGTGTCATTCTACACGTTTCTCGGGTAGCCAGGCAGGTGCATGTATCTGCCAAGGCCGCACTCAAGTATCCTCTAGAGTTTTCGAGTGCATTAGTCTATGTATTATGGATCATTAGTCTGGAACTCTGCAGGCTATACACAAGCGACAGGTGCCGCTTAGAAGATAATTATAAGTGGTGATTTATTTAAGTGCAGTACGAAGTACTGTGGTGAAGTGTTATTGTGTTAGTGTGAAACTCTTAATAGTTGACATTAATACTGCGTGTGGGAAAATTCTACTTGAAATATTGCACGAGTATAATCTTGTTGAATAACTTGTTGATTACAAACTCTTATTTGTGATTAGTGACTTCATTGGTTCTGTATTTTGTTTCCAATGTACCACACGACGATCAGTGAGACCGTCGCAACAGTGGGTCAGAAGTGTGACAGAACCATTAACAGTGGACACTTAGTACAAGAATAGTGTAATTTGTAATTAATCTGTAAACATGGTTACCAGTCAGATGATGGAAGCTTTTCAAGTGTTGCTGCGGCAGACACAGGAACAACAAAAATTAGAAAGACAAGAGGCACAAGAAGTAGAGAAACATCAGGATGAAAAACACAGACAGGAGGCGGAAGAAACAGAAGACACCAAAGCGTTGATACAGGAGCAAAAGCAGATGCAAGAACATAGTACAGTAGTATTGGGTCTCCTATATGGTGACTTGGGTGAATTACGAGGTGAGCTTAATAAACAAGTTACTAGAATATTGGCGGTACAAGAATCAGTGACATTAAAAATAACTGAAGTAGAAAAATCTGTCTCGAGTGTGGAAGAATCGATATCTACAAAAATATCTGTTTTAGAAGAATCCATGTCAAATAAAATATCCACAGTAGAAGATTCAATTGCAAACAAAAAGAGAAAAAATTAAAAATGAAGCTGAGCAGTTCATGAAGATACAAACAAAACAAATTTCTGAATAGACTGTACTGATGATAAAAACAGAAAAGACAATAAGAAAAGTCACTCTGCCTGCGGTTGGGGCAGTACATGTCAAGGCCCTTTGATGGAAGAACGCACTGGGTGATTTATCTTCGGCAATTTCAAGCTGCTTGTAGCACAAATACTTGAACAGAGAAAGACACGGCAGTTTCACTAGTTCTCACTTTAAAAGGACCTATGGCAGAACTACTACAGAAGTGCCACCTGCCAGCCAGAACACCTATGCCGAATTGATAAAAGCTTTAGAATTCTGGTATTGTGATAAATATTTGCAAGATGTGTACTGCACTCAATTGAGAGCAAGACGACAGCATTCCAGGGAGAGTCTTCAAGAGTTTGAAGCAAGTATCGACAGACTAATTAGACTGGCCTATATCCTGAAACACCAGAAGATTTTCGAATGAGGTTTGCGATGCACATATTTATTGATGGTGTCTGAGATAACGAACTACAGCAAGTGTTACGAATAGCAAGACACCAGATTAGTGTGGATTTCCTGGTACATGTTTTGCAATTTGAGGCTGCAAAGTCAGCGTCTGGTTGGACAAGTTATAAAGTGCGCACTAAAAGATCGCGACAGCATGGACGATGAAGAGGAAGAAAAGGAACGGAGACCCAATGATCAGGGCCACAGAATAAAGTAAGAAAGTATGGAAGACCAAAGTGTTACAGATGTGGGAAACCTGGACATCTACAACGAGATAGTCGAGTTGGAGTTCCTCAGCAAAGAAACACGCAGTAGTTGGTAAATGGGGCATGTGCTGACTAACTGGAGGAATGAAGCCCCTAGACAATATGCAATTTCTACACTTCAGAAAAATAGAGGGTGCTTGGTAGTTACCAGATTCATTCAAGAAAGGCCAACCTCGATTACAGTTGACACAGGTGCCACAGACTCCATTGTGTCAAATGTTTGGAAAAGTGGTGATAACCCTACTGCTCGGTCGTCTGAGTTGATCATCAAGTACTTGTTCAGACATTGAGGATGAAGTAATTCTTGGTGTGGACATTATGAATGCATATGGGTTTATAGTCGACTTCAAAAACAATGTCTTGAGAATTGGAAAAGAAGAGATAATGCTCTCCACAGTAAATGCATCAGAAAAATCTATGGATGTGATGAATCAAATGGCAGTAACTGTCCTGCCAAACTCAGAAAAGATCATCATGGTTAGAACTGAGGTACATACTAGAGGTAACCAGTACTCTATATTCGAAACCCAGGTAATTAGCACGCCAGGCATACTAATTGTTTAGTAAAACTTGACGAAACCGGAAATGTTGATTAGAGTGGCGAATATTTTGGATCAAGCTGTCACTTTACAAAGCAATACGCACCTAGGTAAAATGTCTCCTGTGGCCTGGGTAGATGATGAATAATGGAATGAAGATGCAGTGCTTCGGACACTTCTAAATTACCACAGGAACTTCAGGAACTGTTGAACAGATCTAACGATCTTTCAAGGAGTGAGGTAAAACAGCTCAGACAGTTTTTACATGAATTTAAAAATTCTTTTGCAGTTCAAGGCCAGTCACTGAGAAGAACCTCTCTTATACAACATCGCATCAATACAGGGGTTAATATGCCAACCACCTCAAACATCGTTGTTAGCTAAGCAGGAGGAAATGTCTAGGTTAGTACAGCACATGTTATCAAGTCTTCGTCAAGTGCCTGGTCTTCTCCAGTAGTGCTGGTAGCGAAGGACGGTGGATTACATTTCTGTGTAGACTGAATGATGTGACAAAGGAAGATTATTATCCACTACATCATGCTGATGATACAGTCGACACACTGTCTGGAGCACAGTGGTATTCCACATTGGACCTGGAGAGTGGATATTGCCAAGTGGGTCTTTGTTAAGAAGACAAGGAAAAGACCATTTTCTTGACCCCAAATGGCCTATTCCAATTTAATGTCATGCCATTTGGACTCTGTAATGCACTGGCAACATTTGACAGATTGATGGACCTGGTCATGCGAGGCCTGACATGGAAAACTTCCCTTGGTTATTTAGATGATGTCATAGTCATCAGGAAGACTTTCAAAGACCATTTGGAAAAATTATAAGGAGGTTCTAACTAAAATTAACTGTGCCCAACTGAAACTGAGTCCGAAGAAGTGTTCTCTACTCCAGATAGGCGAGCGGCACACCCCTAAAACGTCAGTTAGAAACAGCAATATGTGACCACGCATTACTAATGTCTAATTTCAATTTTACTTTATGTTTTTGAGGTCGCTGAATATGAATCCGAGGTTATTTTTTACCTAGGAGTGGGAGAACACTGCACAAAATGGCAACGAAGTGAATAAATAGAAAAAAATATTTTAACTTTTTTCCTGTTCAACTTGCTATATCTTCGGCAGTTCTTGATATTTCTTTTTGAAATTTTAACCACTAATTCTTTGAAGTATTAACATTAAAACGCGACATGTTAAAAGTCTGTAAAGCTTGTCTTTGTTGAAAAGTGAATTTTCAAACATTTTCCGCGTGGTTTTGTGGATCATTTCATTCGGCCGCAAAAACTGAGTGACAAAGTTTTGAAGTTTTAAAATCTAACTATTAGGTATTAAAATATCATACCTAAGGAAGTTTTCTGGAAAGTTACAGCTTTTTATCTCGAATAGAAAAAAAGATATGCGATATTGAAGTTCAGTATTGGTTCCGCGGGCGCGCGCTCAAGCCCGCGGAAGCGCTTGGCGATGTTTTATTGCGACCATCACTATCTTATAAGGTTTGAATAAATTTTTATTATTTTTCACCTATGGTTTCCGTCAATTTAAATAGTTATTTATACTAACATAAATGTATTAATATTAGTAATAATAATAAGATTTAAAATAAATAAATTCATTAAATTAAAATTAAATTACTCATTTATTTGAACATTTGATGAAGAGTCGTTACAAATTTCTACTTCTAAAATCGTACAAGAGTCTTACAGGAACAAACATCACAGCATGTTAAATTAGACTTTATACATGGACACGTTGCAGTCGTACAGGCATGCTTTTCAGTGCAGGAACAAAAATATTGTTGCAGTATCTCTATTGCAGTGCACCCTTCGTAATAATCAAAAGTTAAATGTCCATTTACCATCAACCAGCCAAACTTTTGGATATCCTTAGAAATAATTATAGAATGCGTCGCTTGTTTCCATTCGTTAACTTATAAGATAGTAATGGTCGCAATAAAACATAGCCAAGCGCTTCCGCGGGCTTGAGCGCGCAGCGAGCACGCGCCCGCGGAACCAATACTGAACTTCAAAATCGCATATCTTTTTTTCTATTCGAGATAAAAAGCTGTAACTTTCCAGAAAACTTCCTTAGGTATGATATTTTAATACCTAATAGTTAGATTTAAGAACTTCGACACTTTGTCACTCAATTTTTGCGGCCGAATGAAATGATCCACAAAACCACGCGGAAAATGTTTGAAAATTCACTTTTCAACAAAGACACAAGCTTTACAGACTTTTAACATGTCGCGTTTTAATGTTAATACTTCAAAGAATTAGTGGTTAAAATTTCAAAAAGAAATATCAAGAACTGCCGAAGATATAGCAAGTTAAACAGGAAAAAACGTTAAAATATTTTTTTCTATTTATTCACTTCGTTGCCATTTTGTGCAGTGTTCTCCCATTCCTAGGTAAAAAATAACCTCGGATTCATATTCAGCGACCTCAAAAACATAAAGTAAAACTAAAATTAGAGATTAGTAATACTTTGGTCACTATAGACTCATTTTCAGGGGGCCTAAGAAGGAAGTTCAGTAATTGGGCCATCTGGTCTCAGCAGTAGGTGTTAGTATGGATCCCAATAAAGTAGACAATGTTAAGAGACTGGCCAGTTCCAAAGAGTGAACACAAAGTTCAGAATTTCCTGGGGTATGCTTGTATTACAGACTTTTTGTAAGAGCCAACGCTAATGAATGCCCACCTTTGTGTCTAGGATAATCACTCTATGTACTGTCAAACCACCGGCCGGTAATGTTGGGTGGATGCTACGACTGTGTACCTAGCCTAAGGAAAGCCATGTGATACTGATGCTGTGCCAGAGTTTCTTAACAGTACCAGTACAAAATTGTTAATTATTATTCTATTTTTATTGTATCGAATTGCAGTATAATTTTTAATTTTTTTCTAATGTGTATGAAAACGAATTTCAAAAAGATGGCGGAATGGTGTTCTGTCACAAAATTTAGTGTTTTACTAAATTTCAGTTTTTGATTCCACTTTTCTTCTCTTATTTGAATTTTTTTGAAAAATTAGTGAATTGTTAGTGAAATTTAACTGTAATAACGTTGGACCTACGTCTAGTGCTAACTAAAACATTGTCAACTTAGTTTATTATTATTCCATCTTGGCTATCTCCAGATATGTTTGTAATTATCCTTAGATGCAAACATTGTACTACTATGTGATGCTACAAAATTAAAGTAGAAACCATATATTTATGAGCTTGAAGAATTTTATCTCAAGTGTGCAGTGTTGCCAAACCTCCACAGTGTTGCTCTGTCCATTCTGTCATGTTGATGAATTGTAAAAGGTGTGTACAAATAAAAATCAGTTTAAAATAGGCTTAAATTTAATGACTTAGAGAATGACTGAAACATTACAGTGAATACACAACAAATCCAACACTACGCAAATTGTGTCTTTAGGACGTCTTATCAAATGAGATAAAAAAAGTTCACAAAATGAGCAACAGCTTCTTAAAAAATTAAAATAAAATTTTAAAACAAAGGTAGCTCATTTGGATGTTTAAACTCCATTCTATTAAAATTTGGTAGCATTTCAACTTACCAAATTGTAAGTTTTTGTAAAATAGTTCTTCAAATGTGAGCTTGCCTCCTGAACTACAAAAAATTGTTTCTTTTTCTGTTATTAAATAAATAACATAGAGCATACTTTAAGCAATAAACTAGGTGGCACTAGTGCCACCTAATGGCAGGTATTAGTGCCGGTGCAGAAAAATTAGAAAAAGGGGAGAAATCAGCAAATCACATGAATGTGATGTTGATGTGAATTAATGAAACGTTTGTTACTAGCATACTTTTCCTTTTCCTTTTTTAACTAACTTATTTTGCTGTAAAGCAATTTAATATGAAATGTTTATACATTTTTCATTTTAAAAAATTACTTAAAATTAAACAAACTTATAGTGTTTAAGCTTTTGCCAATCTCAGTCTGTATATAGGGCCTTTGTATATATCTAATTACAGTACTTTATATATTTTTAAGTAGGCCAGTGATAAAGGCTTTTAATTTGTAACAGGCCTCCAAGTAGTAGTAATGTGCACATCACACTGTAATGTACTTATTGAATATTACATAATTAATTATAATGAATCTACTTGAGTGTTTTTTTTTTTACGCATTTGTGTCTATTTTTATAGTTAATCTCACACGTAAAGAATAAATATGATCATGGTTAAGTTAAATTCAAATTACATAATTCTCAATATTATATCAAAATCACACACACATTGGTTGGTTTAGTGCCGCCTAGAGCAAATTCCTTAAAAAATGCTCTGAAATAACATGAACGGTAAAAGTATTTATCTTCACTTTTGCAACATAGAATTATAACGGATTTTCTTTGACGTTTACTGCATTAAAATCCGACTAACCATTATTAAAACATTTTCTTTTAAACTCATGTGCATATACTTTCTGCATACATAGTTGTGTTTTAGTCCACATGCCTTTCTACATAGTACTATGTAACTTTAAATCTCTAATGTATATGTTCAACACTCATAAATTTCTTGTTTCTATATCTGGTTTTAAGAAAATAACATCATTTCATTTAACTTATGATTACTTCCGTAATATGACATTTGTTGACCAATATTCATAATTCCCTTCCATACCTGAGGTTTCTTTATACCAGTTATTTAACAATCAGTTGATTTTGTATATTTTGTACCCAGTCTATTAAGCTGTGCGTGACTTTGTGTCGAAAATTTTGAATTTTTTTTAAGACTATTGATTACACTGGTCTACAAAAAAAACTTTTTTTGTTCCAAAGACTTTATTGGCTGATCTATATAGTATTTTTGCGCTGAATTCAAAAATGCCAACCATTTTTCTCTATCACGTAAGGGTTTCGTGTGACAGCTAGGTAAATATTTTACATTAATAACATTTACAGTAAAGAAATTAATCAATGTTCAACGTACCTAAAAGGTGTTAGTTGAAGATTTCCTGGAGTACTTTGCATCAGGAATATCCCTTTTGAGAGTCCAGCAGTAATCTGCTAACATATTTGAGCTCCACTTCCCTTGATACCTTTTTTCCATGCTTGAAATGTCTTGATGAAAGCATTCACCGTGTTCATCGCTTACGGCTCCCAGGTTTTTCGGAAAGAAATCCAAGTGAGAGTGAAGAAAGTGGATCTTGAGAGACATATTGCAGCCTAAAAGTTCATATGCTTTCAGCAGCTGATTTACTAGATTCCTGTAGTTGTCAGACTTGTTGTTGCGTAAAAATTGTATCACTACATTCTTGAAAGAAATCCATGCACGTTTTTATAAGTCATTCAACCGTCCATCAAAATTTTGATCTTTTATTAGTTCTCTTATTTGTGGTCCTACGAAAATTCCTTCTTTAATTTTTCCATCACTAATTCTGGGGAACTTTTCCTTCAAATACATAAAACCTCTTCCATTTCTGTCCATTGCCTTCACGAAATGTTTCATCAAACCTAATTTGATATGAAGAGGTGGAAGATAGATCTTTTTGGGATCAACTAAATCAGCATTCATAACATTTTTTTCACCAGGTGTGAGAGATTTACGTGAAGGCCATATCTTCTTTTTGAAATGACTTTTGCGATCTCTGCTGTCCCACTCACATAAAAAGCAGCAAAATTTTGTGTATCCAGTCTGTAAACCTAGCAGCATAGCGATCACCTTAAGGTCTCCATATATGTTCCAACTGAATTTTTCATATATTATCTTGTCTAGAATAATCTTCATATTTTCATAAGTTTCTTTCATATTAATAGCATGTGCTAGTGGAACTGATGGAAATTTGTTTCCATTGTGAAGAAGGACAGCTTTTAGGCTAGATTTAGACGAATCAATAAACAAATGCCATTCCTCTGGGTTATGAGAATGTCTTAGAGTATCCATCACTGATAAAATATCATTACAGTACACAAAATCCCCTTCTTGAGAAAAACAGTTCTTGAAATCCTCTTGACGATTTCGAAAGTAGCATACCTTAGTTCCGCGATCAAGAAGGTGCCACCCTTTTAGTCGTGATCCCAAAAGTACTGCCTGATTTTTGGATAAATGTAAATCACGCTGTAACGGTACGGAATTGTGAGCCACCCCAGTTTAATTTCATATTAATTCAAATCATCATTTTAAGCACTTTCCAAATTGCCAGACTTTCACCTGTAAGGAGCCTCCAGTACAGCAATGCAACACACATACAGTCAGACAAAACAACTGCCAGACGCATTGCGTAATCACATAGCAGCAGCTTTGTGACACAGTCTGCTGTGTGTCAGTAGAGAGTGAACAACAGACAGCCAGCATCAGACAGTAAAGTTGTAATGTAAAATTAAACAGTGGCCTCGGGCGCAAGATAGGCCGAAAATAATCTAATCGGCCTATCAAGTAAAGTGTTAACGCGCAGTTTGCAAAAAAAAATGTGCTTGCGAACAATGTAAGCTGACCGATTGAAAAGAATAGTGCTGTCATTTGTGAAACAGCCTTAACATTTGTGATTGAGAAAATAATCCAAGTTAAACAGTATAAAATCAGTTTTCGGAGTGTTCTACAAACAAAAAGTGCGTAACACGTGGTGGCGGAAATTGTGGATTGCATTGACCAGATGAGTAGCAAACTTAAGAACATAATCAATTGAATAAATCAAACACCATTTTTAGTAATTTCCTTTGTTATGTATAAAGTGTTAAATTTCAAACGAGATCTCTAAGGGAAAAAATTTAGTACTGGTTCATAATAGTTTGTTAGAAGCTAGTTGATTAAGAAATGTTTATTTTATTAATTCATAAAATTTCACCTTAAAATAAATTCAGATTTTATTTAATATAAAGTATGTGTTAGAGTAAGTCATTACGCCATAACCATTTCCTAGTTTTCTGTGCTGAAAACCTCGTCTAACGTTCTTTGGGATTTTTCTGAGTTGTATTATAGTCAGATAGCGGGATTTTTATAAGGGCAAGTGTGTAGAATGGTTTCGATATTAAACCAGAAAATATCGTGGCGACCTTGGGCAATTTTTAAAGGTAAGTTTTACGGGGACCATGACGGTAAGTAAAATTCTGGCAGCGGTGAGTATTTTTTGATGAGTGTATTATATGTAATTATAAAAGGTAAAAGGCGAGGACCTTCACAGTGGCGACCCTGCCAGGATGTTCGTATAAATATTATAGGAGCTAGACCTGTTTTAAAGCACAGAAAGTAGGATTTGGTAACGGCGTATTTGTAAAATTAATCGTATATAATTACGTTGTGGAAATTAGGTTATGTTTTGGTAGCGTAAATGTGGGGTTTATAAATAAATTTTGAAGTACGAGTATAAATATGGGTGAAGTAGGTGAAATGACTGACAAGGAGTGGGGTAAGATAACAAATGATAAAGGTAAGATAGTTGAAGTAATAGGGGTAGAAAATAAGGCAGTAAATAGGCCTAGTGATAAGGATGATAGTATAATGGGAGTAGAAAGTGGTGAAGAGATAGACCAATGTAACTATAAGCAAGCCGAGCAGGTGGCAGATAATAAGGTAAGTAGGGATAATATGAGTGAATCTGAATATCAGACGTATATGTTGAACCTTATAAAAACAGAGATGGTTAAGGGTTTTGATATGATGCATAAACGGTTTGACGAAATGGACAAAAAGTGGGATAAACTTTTTGATAAAATGGATAAACGTTTTGACGAGTGGGACAAAAAATTGGAAGGAGATGGATATCAATTAAAAGAGAGTACAGAAGTTGAATCAAAACAGGTAAGTGGTAATAATGTTGTTAATGATAGTGAGGGAATAATTGACCAGGTGAGTGATAACGATAATTCCAATAATGAATTAATAAATAACAGTGACAAAATAGTGGGAGAGGTAGTGTTGACTAGTGAAGATAATGATGGTACTTACAATTCTGAGGTAAGTGGTAGTACTACCAGTAATCATAATGATGATATAACATTACATAAGAACAATGATTATATAGCTGAGAATGGGGTATCTAAGAATGATATGGTAAGTAACAGTGGTGAAATTAAAAATGTGGTGTTAGAGTGTAAGGTGGTGAGCAGAGAAAGTGTTGATGAGGTTATAAGTGTGTGTGTAGAGAGGTTAAATGGGCAAAGGGCAGATGTTCCCCAAGTTTATGGTGAAACAGAGTTTTCACAGGTGTATAATGAGGACAGAGTTTCCTCCGGTAATTATGTGGAAGACAAGGTGTCTTCAAGCAGTCCCCTAATTTTTTGTAAACCTGGAAAAGCCAGGAAGTGGTATAGTAAGTTTGTTGTGCCCTTTGCATGGAGTGAAGTAGGTCAGTGGTGTTGTGATAGGTATTGTGATGAAAGTGATTATGAGAGAGAGAAAGAGTTAGAATGGTTCAAGATAAATAGAGGTTATGTAGAGCTGATAGAGAAGATGGATATTAAGAGAGTTATGATAAATAATGTAGACATACCTTGTGTAGTAGTAGACAATGATTATATTGATGATAAATGTGTACCTGTAGGAAGAATTAGTGTACTTGTAGTGGAGGAATATGATGAGAAAATAAATTACCTGGGTGTAACAACAAATATTCACGGAGGCTGGATAAAAACAAATAATAGTGACAAGTCTTATGGAATAATAAAAGGGAAAATGAATGACATAGAGGTAATGGTTTATGATAAGAATAATAATAATAAATTGGATGTAAATAAAAATCATTTATGCTATAAATATGTAAGATACCTTTTTGACGATGGAGGCTAGACCATAAAACAATAAAAGACAGTTAAATTTTTGTTTTAAGGATGTTGACTTAGCTGATTTGAACATTGAAATATGATAACTGAATAAATAATGAAGTAGATTTGTAAATAAATATGTAGTGAATTCAATTGTATGTGTTGTAAAGGGTTAAGTGAACAGTGTATGTAGGTAATTAATTGTTGTAATAATAAGATTAATATTTTGCAATTTAAAGAAATAATAACATTAAGTTCAGAAACAGTAATTGGCTCATTTGTATAATGGCAAACAATAATAATGGAATTTATATTTTAATAATGAATTTAATTGAAACAATTTGAAATGTTTAAAATATTCTGATTGATTTAAAAGTTATATAATTGAAATTTTTTGAGTTGAATGGTTTACGAGATTTGGAATTCGATAATAGATGGTTAAATTGTTTGTATGAAATAACATTGTTGTTAAATGTTTCAGAGGTTACACGGAGATATTGGTGTGTGTGTGGTGTGTATTTTGTATTCATGTCAATAAGTGGATTGTAAGTATAAAGTTCATAATACTAATCAGATAGAATAAAAAGCTTACAGGTGTGAAAAAATGTTGATTCAATAAAATGAATTGAGATAATAGCATTAAATAGAAACTGTAATTAAAAGAGAAATAATAATTGAAAGGTGAGTTAAAAGTATATTTGGTTGAACTGTAAGAAATAGACATCGATAAATATGTTATCTAAAAAATTTATAAAGACTGAAAAGTACAGGTGTTAGTATGATGTAACCAGGATGTTTATACTATGTGAGTCTTGCAGACTAGTGTTTATATAAACAGGTGTGGTATGTTGAGACTAATGTCTGTAGTCATGCTTGGTGACAATAACAAAGAATGTTGTAGTCTGCTGAATCAGCATCCTGAGTAAAAGCTTATTGTGATAGAAAAGAATTGAAATTAAATTTTTTTACAGACCAAATAATAATGAGGCCATTACTGTAACTTTTGAGATTAATTGAATTAATTAAAGTAAATTAAATACAACTAAACTAATTTAGTAATAAATTTAACGGAAACGATGATTTTTAAACAATAAACTTAACTTTATTTTCATTTAAATTCAAATTGGAATTATAAATTAAATGCTAATTGATGTCAATAAGAATTGAAACATTTATTTAACACTGACAACTGATGGAAAATGTTCAGGATGAGATAGTGTCTGGAAAATTAAGATGTATATACTGCTGTCCAAGTAACTTGTATCAAGGCCAATCTATATTTTATGTTTTAACTGTAGATTCCCCACCTAAGTGCGGTCATGGCCTCACCGGACCATGACCGTGAAAGTAGTTAATTGTGGCAAATCATAAATTTTACTTGATATAACCGGCTTGTGGTTTGTTTTATTTTGTTAACCCGGTGGTTTGTTATATTTAGTAGGGGGGTTATTTTTTGGGGAATCTACCAAATTTTGGAACAGGTCTATTTTCACCCAGATAGGGGTGGTAGTCCATTAGGGGTGTATAATATAAAAAAGAATAGTAGGTTATATGTATACCGAATTTTATTGTAACGCCGAAGCAAGGATGGGGGTGGAATAAAAGAAAAAAATGTCCACCCCTTCCGCATCAGTCCTTGTAAAAGCAACTAGATGCCACAGTCTAGGGGGGGTAATAGTGAGTGTGGATGGGCGGTGACCCAGTTACAGGTCACGAGGGAGATGTGGGTTACGGCGAGGATGAGGCTGAAAAAGGCCAAGAAGCCTCGTGCAGACCACATTCAAATGTAACGGGTATCAGGGGTTAAGGGATTAAAAGGGGGGTATATATATATATATATAAAAAAAAAAAAAAAAAAAAAATTTTATAGTAGCTAAGTATAAATGGAGTTAATGTCCTTTTGTGTAATTAAGGTGTTATTTTGGATGGGCAACATTGTATGGGGAATATTATTCAATTTAACTGGAATTTATGTGTATCATTGTAAACCAATATTGTTTTATTAATATTATTCTTTAGGGTCTATAATATAAAATGAGCCAGTACGTTGTCAAGGAACCAGTACGGTTAAGAGGAAACAAATCAGATGTGGGATATGGAGTGATGGAAGGCCGTTTGTTGATTTTTTTTTGAATGTTTTAAAAGTCAGGCGATACTGGGACGGGTATCTGTTTGGTTTTTCGGTGTTGGGATCTCGAACAGAGAAGTCCAGTAAGATCGGATGGGTGCTGTCGCAGTCGCCAGACTAGGGGGGTAAGAACCCATGATTTAGTAGTGTTCAGGGGGGTTGCGGTGCCATGTCCTCACTGATCCTCTTAGGTTTAGGCAATAAGAGTTTGAACGCCCCGGCCTTCAATCTCTTATTGGGGGGGTATTGTAACGGTACGGAATTGTGAGCCACCCCAGTTTAATTTCATATTAATTCAAATCATCATTTTAAGCACTTTCCAAATTGCCAGACTTTCACCTGTAAGGAGCCTCCAGTACAGCAATGCAACACACATACAGTCAGACAAAACAACTGCCAGACGCATTGCGTAATCACATAGCAGCAGCTTTGTGACACAGTCTGCTGTGTGTCAGTAGAGAGTGAACAACAGACAGCCAGCATCAGACAGTAAAGTTGTAATGTAAAATTAAACAGTGGCCTCGGGCGCAAGATAGGCCGAAAATAATCTAATCGGCCTATCAAGTAAAGTGTTAACGCGCAGTTTGCAAAAAAAAATGTGCTTGCGAACAATGTAAGCTGACCGATTGAAAAGAATAGTGCTGTCATTTGTGAAACAGCCTTAACATTTGTGATTGAGAAAATAATCCAAGTTAAACAGTATAAAATCAGTTTTCGGAGTGTTCTACAAACAAAAAGTGCGTAACACGTGGTGGCGGAAATTGTGGATTGCATTGACCAGATGAGTAGCAAACTTAAGAACATAATCAATTGAATAAATCAAACACCATTTTTAGTAATTTCCTTTGTTATGTATAAAGTGTTAAATTTCAAACGAGATCTCTAAGGGAAAAAATTTAGTACTGGTTCATAATAGTTTGTTAGAAGCTAGTTGATTAAGAAATGTTTATTTTATTAATTCATAAAATTTCACCTTAAAATAAATTCAGATTTTATTTAATATAAAGTATGTGTTAGAGTAAGTCATTACGCCATAACCATTTCCTAGTTTTCTGTGCTGAAAACCTCGTCTAACGTTCTTTGGGATTTTTCTGAGTTGTATTATAGTCAGATAGCGGGATTTTTATAAGGGCAAGTGTGTAGAATGGTTTCGATATTAAACCAGAAAATATCGTGGCGACCTTGGGCAATTTTTAAAGGTAAGTTTTACGGGGACCATGACGGTAAGTAAAATTCTGGCAGCGGTGAGTATTTTTTGATGAGTGTATTATATGTAATTATAAAAGGTAAAAGGCGAGGACCTTCACAACGCACTAAATCATTTAGGTCTCCTTGTGTCAATAAATGAGGCTCGTTAGAAACTTCAAAACTTGGATCATGTTGATCAGAGTGATCTTCATTCTGATCCTCTTCAGAGCTTGGATTTTCATTTATATCGATTAATACCGGGTGATTTGGTATTGGGAGATATCACTGTGGAGAACAGGTCAAATCGCTGAAGGTATATTGGGATATTTCAAAGTGTGTTTTGACTTATTTGTTATTCCCATTGTATTTGTTAAACAAAAATAACAGTCGGAAGAATGATCTTTTGGCTCTCTCCACACCATGGGAACTGCAAATGGCATATGGCGAGAGCCGTTTGCCCACCCCGTTTTAAAAGCCTTGAACAAGTAACACAACAAATATGGGGGGCCCAACTCTTGTCCTGATCTCCTACCTTGCAGCCAAAATTTTTTTGATTGCACTTTTTTATTAAAGGGGTAAAGTTCCGCCTTTGAAGTTTAAAAGTCAACTCACCACACACATAAAAAAACGTGTTCGGATGGTTTAGGCACTTGCGCGGCAATTTTGAGTTTTCACACAAATAAAAGCTACTAATACAGAACAATAACACAGTGTTTAAGATAAGATAAACAATACGAGTCATTTATAAAATAATACACTTGAACGCCTCTGTATGTTCGTAAACGAAGCACAACATAACCTCCAAGCACACTTCTGCACAAATGTTCACCACAGCCACACATATTACATCACAGCACGAATCAACGAATACCAAACGTTTAAAAAACAATCTACCAGAGTGCAGCATGTATAACTTCACAACTAACGTTGTATATCGGCAATACTAAGGCAGCGAAAGTTGAAAACGTACATATACGTGATTACTGAATTTGGTCCCTCAGAGAAAAAACGTATATATATATATGTATGTATGTGTGTGTGTGTGTGTGTGTGTGTGTGTGTGTGTGTGTGTGTGTGTGTGTGTGTGTGTGTGTGTGTGTGTGTGTGTGTGTGTGTGTGTGTGTGTGATTACTGATAAAAGGGTTAACCGAAGTCTATATGTTACATGTAGCTTTTGTTTTCATTTCCTCAAATAAATAAACAATATCAATACTGTAGCTCCAAGTCAATACTGTAGTAATATTTATTGCAAAATAATACAATTTCCAACATAGAAAATTGAAAAAAAACGTTATTCTTATATCTATAAAACTATACGTGATAGCAAAATTTTGATAGCAAAACTGGATTCCTTGTATGAAAATACATAATAATCACATAAAATTTTGTCTCGGACAAAACATGTGTTGACTAGTGTTATACTTTCTTTTTGTATAAATATCAATTTTTTACGAAAAGACAAAAGTTAGTTTTGGCTAATGACACAAAACAACACTATATGGAGTCCTGTCAAGGAAAATAATTATTTCACTCAACTCAGGTCAGTCAATTTCATATCTCAGCCCACCATTTACAACAAATTACATAATACCACACAACAGTAACATAATCTTCAAAATAAAAATATACATATTATGTATTATGACGATGTAATAATAATAATACATTTTAGATTACTTTTATTTTACTTACCATTTAGGCCTCTAAGATATGGTGTCCATTCTATAAAAAAAGGGGGGAATAGAGCTTACTTTGGTCTAGTAAAATTAGATAAAGATCTAGTCTTCTCCCCCAAGGGACTAAATTGGAAATATACATACAGAGCGATTATCAGGCCTGTAGTGACATTCAGTTCCGAAACCCGGACATTAAGAGCAGTTGATGCGAAGGCTCTAAGGAATTTTGAAAGGAAAATTATTAGAAGAATCTTCAGACCAGTATGTTGTAATGGAAAATGGAGGATCAGATCTAATCAAGAAATAGACTCCATTCTAAAATAGGGAGACATTGTCCAGTTTATAAAGTCCAGAAGAATCAGGTGGATAGGGCATGTAGATAGAATGGAGAACCAAAGACTCCCCAAAAGGATAATAAATGGGCATATAGATGGGTGCAGAAAACAAGGCAGGCCTAGAAAGGATGGCAAGACAATGTGGAAGAAGACCTGACTAGGATGGGTCGACTCATGGAAGATCAAACCAAATGATCGGACTATCTGGAGCCAGATCATTAGGGAGGTCAAGCTCCATCCTGGACTGTAGTGGCGGATATGTATGTATTCTTTGGAAAAAAAAAACAAATAAGTATAACGTTATGATATCACCACCATTTTTATCAAAAATCACTATCACTGTCAGTTTTCAGATAAATTTATTATAAAGTCTTCAATTACTTCATCCCTAGCCACTTCTCTATTAAAGTTGTCCAACATTATTTTCTCATCATGATGGACACATCTTTCCCACTCTTATGCAGTTATGCTATCTAAAGCCTGACTTGCCAAATGAAGAACATCTTTTATTTTAAAAGTTTTATTTTGATTAGCAATTTGTCATTTTAAATGTGCCCATATTAATTCAATGGGGTTGTACTGGTGGTGGTAGGGAGGTAAACGAATTACAGGTCCACAATCCCGTATCCGAAATTCCAAAATTCGAAAAGTTCCGAAAACCGAAAGTTTTTTAGTGGAGTGTGGAGCGTCACTCATCTCTGCATAACAAGGCTTGTTTGGTGCGTGAACAGCTGACCAACTCCACATCAACTCGCCACGTCACTCAAGGTGTAACGTGGAGGCGTGACCCAGCACTGACAGCTAAAGTGGCAGACGTCAGTTGTGTCTCAGCGCTCGTATTAGTCACATGTTCGTCTGCTGTTCGGTGATATTTTGTTTTTGCTTTTTATTTTGTGACTGTGTTTAATTTCACTGTGAAAATGTCAAAAAGAGCTCCAGATAAACCTATGGGTAACAGTGAGAAAAAGAAAAGGAAACATCTGACGTTATCAATAACACAGAAAGTGGAGATATGGTGGAAGCTTGATCGTGGTGTGTCAGTGCACTGTCTTACTGAAGAATATAGTGTCGGAACTGCAACTGTTTATGATTTAAGTATTATAGTGACGACAGTGATTACCAAAAACTAATGAAAAATTGGAAAACACTGCATAGAGCAAAAAACGAAGATCTTGACCGTGTACTAATGGAGTGGATTTGACAACGAAGAAGTGATTGGTTTGTTGGTCATGAAACAAGCTAAAATATATCATGAAGAACTGAACGCTGAAGGCGAGTGTCAATATTCAGAAGGTTGGCTGCAGAAATTTAAGAAGCGTGAAATATCTGAAAATCTATGGTGAAAAAGCTTGTGCTGACCATGAAACTGCTAAAAATTACATTGACGAATTTTGCAAGATAGTATCTGACGAAACCTTAGTCCTGAACAAATTTACAATGCTGATGAAACAGCTCTCTACTGGCACTATGTTCCTAGAAAAATATTACCAACGGCTGATGAGAGAGCAGAAGGATGCCAATAGGTTTTAAGGATGCTAAGGACAGGTTAACTATTATTGGCTGTGCCAATGCTGCTGGCACACACAAGGTGAAGTTGGCAGTGATTGGAAAAAGCAAACATCCGAGATGTCTGAAAGGTGTACGCAATTTACCTGTGCATTATTATGCTAACAAGAAAGCATGGGTAACCCAAGAAATGTTTTCCGACTGGTTCAGTAACCACTTCGTACCAGCTGCACGAGTTCACTGCAGGCAAGCTGGACTGGAAGAAAACTGTAAAATTTTATTGTTCCTGGACAACAGCTCTGCACATCCCCCCACCGAACTTCTTGTCAAAAGTAATGTTTTTGGCATCTACTTGCCCCCTAATGTGACATCTATATTACAGCCTTGTGACCTGACATCTATATTACAGCCTTGTGACCAAGGAATTTTACGCTCCATGAAGAGCAAGTATAAACACTATTTTAACACTGAAAATGTTTATAAGGACGTGTCACACATTTGCGGCCGATCGCTGGTGGGTGATCGAAAATGGGAACCGGTGAGTTTCCATAGAAACTACTTCTTTGTTGTCAATAACGTAGTACACATATAAAACTTCACTTATGAATGCTACATTTAACTTATAGTCTGTACATTGGTAAATGAAGAATGAATTCATTGATTGGTGAATGAAGAATGAATTCATTGATTGGTGAATGAACATAAATATATATATTTTTTTAGATTTATTGAAGCATTTTCAATGCCCTTCTCTATGCATTACATTTGTGCAATGCCTGTAAATTTTTTTCTTGGAAATAAAATGTCCTTGAGAATTTATGGTCTATAATTATCCCATCATTTCATTTATCAATATATTACTCTATAAATAAACTGTAGTAGTATTTCTAGTCTTTATTTATCCCACTTAGTGTGAGTATTCATGAGTTTTTGCTGCAGTATTAATGTTTAGTTATGAGGTGCTGCCCTAGACCCCACTGGGGGAGTTACCTTTATTCTGAAATCCGAAAAATTCTGAAATCTGAAACACAACTGGCTCCAAGGTTTTCGGATAAGGGGTTGTGGACCTGTATTTCATGTCCTTGTTCAAAAGCCATTTCATCCAGTTTGTACACTTTTGGATTGCTATGTTGTTTCATTTTCACTATAAGTTCACCAATGCTCTCACACTGTAAAACAGAATGTTTTTCAAATATAACCAGTTTTCAATTTTGATTTTCTAGAGGAGCTTTATTTATTAGTAGTGAATGATAGCTAGCATTGGCCATGATTATAACAGAAGGTTCTTATAATAAATTAAGTAACTGGATTTTAAACCATTCTTTAAAAACACTTGCATTCATCACAGAAGGTGAAGGTGAACCACACACAAAAACCAGCTCCCTATCAAAAAGCATGTCTTCTTGGATCCAGCATTCAACATAACTATTTCTCTTCCCTTTCCAGTAGGCAAATTTAACCCCCTCCCCATTGTAGAATGATGCCAAATAAAACTAGGAGGATGATTATGAGAAATCCAACTTTCATCCAAACAAAAAACTGGTCATTTTCATTCTCGTTTTTAATTCTGTGCATTTTACATAAAAACCCTACTCTTGCTCATTATATCAAATCTTCTAAGCAAATGTATCTGACCATCATACATTTTTTAAAATGAAAACCTTATATTTTTTAAAATACACTTAACTGACGTAACACTGCCAGAAAAAGAAAATGGCTCTATCATTTTCTGTTGAATTTTTTCCACTGATGTTGAATTCCCCCTTATCATAAAATTCCATAACTAAACATCGTGTTACATATACATTGAAGTCAGACAACTGCATAACTTTAAATTCCGTATCATTTATTTTATTTTTATTTTTTTTGGGAGGGGGGGGGTAAAAATATTTACATGCTGTTGCGTCTGCACTTGCCTTTTGTATTGCTGATCTATCATAACCACACACTTCAATCGTTAGTTCTTCAAGGTTTTCAGGGATCCTTTATTAAAAACATACGGGCTCAAATAATATTTCTTAAAAAAAAAAACATCCTCCTTACAGTCCAGATTTGGCTCCCAGCGATTTCCATTTGTTTTTGCATCTGAAGAAATTTCTTGCCGGCCAGAAGTTTGAAAGTGATGATGAGATAAAGGGAAATGTCCAGGGTTGAAGTCGCAGGCAGCCGAATTCTTTGAAGCGGGCATATTAAAATTAGTGCCAAGATACGGCAAATGTCTCAACTTGCATGGTGACTATGTAGAAACATAGATTAAGGTACGTAGAATTTTTGAAAAATAAATTAATTTGAAAATAATTTGTATCATTTCCTTAATGCCCAAACGGTACTTACTTTCTGGATAAGCTTCGTATAATAAATTAATAACAATTAGAGTCCGTTTAGTAATTATTAAAAATCTTTACTACAAGCGAAAAAAAGTAACTTGTTTGTTGACACAAATCACTGTGACAGACTTATGCTTGAAAAACCTGATAGGCAACACTGTGGCATTTGCTTGCAATTTGTCTATGGCCTTCAAACATTTCAGTGCTGGTAAACATACGATTTCTACTCTAATTAGTTTAAGGCCATAATCATTCCAAATTTGATACAAGCTAAGCTGATCAACTGTACATGAAAAAACTACTGCTTTCTCTACCTGACCATTTACATCTCCAAGAATTATTTTAATGCAGTTATTTTAAAGTGAGCAAAACTTTTTTAATTGCAGACCTTGTAATATTATATATGCAAGAACTCTTACCTTGAGTTTTCCTTCTTGAAAAAGTAGTTCAACAATTTCTTTAAGAATTGGCAATATTCCACTGTGATGAATTCCAATTCCTTTCAATAGCAACTTCTCCATTGTTTTAACCTAAATATAAAAAATTATTTTAACACAAATACAATAATTTGTCACGCATTCACAAATAAATATCGTACTGCTTTAAATTGTTACAGTACATAAGACAGTTAAACTAGATGAAAATTGTAAAGTTTGTAAAAAGACTGTTAGAGAGAAAGGCAAGAAGGCTTTCAATCATACATACTATGTGAGGAAAGCAGTGGAAGCCCTTTGTGTCGCTATCCAAAATTGATACATGTTACCTGTGTTTGCATGCTCTACACAGTGTGAGACTATCCGATCCTCGTCTCTTAATGTGAACAGAATGGTGTCAAATCGAAAGGTGTTTGTTAAATCCTCTACCACAACTGATCTTTTCAAAAACAAGCCTTCCATTACCACTAGCGCCCATTGTCAATGACTGTGTGACTTGGGTTTCTGCAGTGTTATATTATGCAGATAATTTTGATAGTTTTAAATCAGTTGTTATGAATTAGTCGAAGATGATGCTTCATCAATACAGATCCTTCAAGATCTGTTAAAAGTCAGTAGTGTAAGAAATGAATTGGCCTATATTTCTGCTAATTTGAGTTTCTTGTGCAAATTGATAAAGAAACTCTATAAACAACAAATCATTTAACCAGAAAGTGTTTATGAAATACGTTTTGTTGAAAGCAAAATCAGTTCCCTCAAATGAACAAATGTAGAAACATTAAAATATAAATTTAAATTTGTGTTTGAAATAAAAACAGTGGATTTGAAATTGTAGATAAAGTTGCCCAAGTTCTATAATATCAGCAACTAGACATTGCTGATGTGTAAATGATGTTCCTTTTTTTGAGTACATCAGACTGAGTTCATGTGACATAGATGGATCATTTCCCAATTCTGGGCTTTGTTCCTTTATACACAGCATAAGTTTGTAATGGACAACTTGGAGAAGGTATTTGTAACTACATGAATTTTCAAGAAAGTACTGACAATTTGTCGAGCAAGTTTGGTGAGTACTCACAGGCCTAAACATTTTCCTGTTACACCCTGTTTATGTTAAACTGAAAGAAAATATTTTTAATTTTTTAACAACTACTTTTCCATTTTTTAACACATAAAGAATAAATATTTTCAGTTTTTTTAGCATCTAAACGTCCATTCCCTAGTGATGACATATTAATAGCACACTCCACATTACATGAATATTATTTTATTAGTTTCTGTAACAATGCCCTTCCTTCAGCCTAAATATTTTTAATTTTTTAACAACTACTTTTCCATTTTTTAACACATAAAGAATAAATATTTTCAGTTTTTTTAGCATCTAAACGTCCATTCCCTAGTGATGACATATTAATAGCACACTCCACATTACATGAATATTATTTTATTAGTTTCTGTAACAATGCCCTTCCTTCAGCCTGTTCACCTCAAAGTTAAAAATATCTCTTCAGTAATGTGGCATTAGACGGTTGATGGACGAATTCATTTGTCCCATGACATCTTATTGATCCTCTTCTTAACAGTGTAAGGGGCCACACTAAGTGGCCTGGAGTTTTACAAAACAACCTAGAAGGTGCTTTGGATTATATAACCACATCTGGTCTCCTACCTCAAAACCTACACTCAAAGCTGTTGTTCAAACACTAGTTTTATCAAATGTTCTATAACTGTGTTGTGTACTGCTGGCCTGTTAGCCGCATATAGCATTTGCTGACTTTGGGGATGGAGAGACATTGTCTATATCTTCTGTATTGACATTTCTATTAAAACATTAAAGATTCATCCGAATCACTTGAGCTATATGAATTTCTACTGGAATTTTATAATGCTTTACACTGATGCTTTGTTACAATGGTAATCTTATTTGGGCAAGTTGCACCCATAGTAAAAAAGGTCACATAAAACTGTGATATAGCAATTTCTATCAACAGTAACTGGGTCCCTATAATGTATTTTGCAATTTTCTCAAACATAATTACAATGATAAAATGTCTCATTTTCCTCTGCCTCTAGTTTATGGACCCTCACTTGCAGCACACAGGTCCACGTCATGGTGAAGATGAAGTCAGTAGACACGTTTTCAAATTTTGTGAACTGTTTTATTCATGCTAAGTAGACTACCATCTGATCCATCATGCATTTACTTTAAAACTTCCATATGCTATCCATTACATGATAATGTACTGTCCACTTGTGCTATCCTAAGCCATTTACTTTAACACTTGAGAAATGTGGCAACATACTTGCCAGCCAGGAAGGGGATTGATTCTACACCTCTGCTGTTAGGACCATTCAACATCTTTTGTCTTTCCGTTATTTCTGGTGAAATCTTTTGTCATTCAACCAGCACCAAGAAGTCTATAGCAATGGCTTCAATCTGTTTGTCCTTCTACTGTTCTTCCTTTTTGATGCAATTTCAACAATCTTCTGGTTACAGTCTTCACCGATAAGCCATCAAACGTTACTATGAAGATAACTAACATTACCATTATTAAGACAATGATCTTAAAAACAGTGGAATTATTATTAAATACCAACAAAGTCACCATACAATTTCTGTTACTACTTATGTGAAAATCAACATACTCCTATTACACTAATACTCCTATGGACACAGAAATGTTCATTACACAAATAATGAAAGTCACTGAGTTAATAAATCTAAAACCCTCCACAAATAACAAGAAACACTCTCTTTACCGACACACACTAAATATAAAGATCACTATTTGCTATAAAATCTCTCATAACTCTCTACATGTTCCCCACTGTTGTATAGTATCAGCTAAGGTCACTTAGGCCTATATATTAAATAAATTTACACAGACTCAAATAAGTTGATAGAATGGATACGGTTAAAGTAAACAAAATCTGGCTATGAAAAAATAAACTAAGATTTTACTTTAAGACAATCCAGTAAGGCAATGTTGCTATTTTCAAAACATTTTCAGTACAGTGGAACCTCGAAAATTTGGATCGAACCCCATCCGGATTTTTGAAATATACTTTATACTGCTAGAATTTTACGTCGGAAATCATTACAATCCATACTTTTTTCATTTTTAATGGATGAGGTATTGAAATTAAGTGCCTCAAAGTAAAAAAGAACAGTTTTACATTCCACAATGAATTCCCGCATGAATACACAACAGTGCTGATTTAATAAAATAATCAAATAACTTAAACACCACTGTGAGTAAACAGAGGTGCATTCACTGCGGCGGCTGATCGGCAGGTTCCAATTGTTTCGTTCTGATTTTCCAATTTTTGTTCACGTTCAAATTTTCTGCGAGTGGAGTAGGACCTCCTCCCCACAGGATACCCTCCACTGACTCATCCCTTGGTTCACATGTCAAAACAAAACGCTAGGTCAACTCACCCCCATTCCTTCCTTTTACCACCTCTCCTCACATCTTTTCTGCTTCTGCATACAATTACAAATCTTATACTTTCCAAAAAAAAGGTTGAGTAAATTAATGCTCACAGACTAATGAAAATCTCATATTTTATTATATAATTAAAAATTGGTTAATCACTTTACTAAGATAATTAACAAGCTAAACAAACTCTTACAGAACGAAAATAAAAGTCCTTTTTACCCTCTAGCACAGTTAATACAGCTTAACCTTCTACAAAATTTACGAATAAATTCTCTTAAATTCTAAACTGAAAAAAAAACTAAAAATCCACACTGCATTTTCTTTTAAACATTAAAATAAAAACTTATTAAAAACACTGAAAAACAAAGTTGCTACTTTTTAAATGGTTATGACTGAAAAAACTCGATCGACTTTTTAACGAAGTTAGCATTCTTTTTATGGCAGCCATATCTCTAAGCCTTTTCAAAAACACCAGCTGGATAAGTGAACTCTCAGGATGTTTTTTAAGCCATAACATAGCTGTTTCTAATGCTTTAAAAGTGTCACTGTTGGAAGGTCGCTTTTTAATAGTGACTTCCTCTTTGTCACTTTCTTTGCACTCAGTGGTTTCAATTTCAACTATGGCATCATAGACCGAGAGATAGAGGCCTTTTTTTTTTACTAGGTCGATGGGATAATTTTGTCGCAAAATGTTCTATAACCTATATCGATCGTAAATAACTGACGGCGGAAAGCGTTCGGAAGATGAAAATGGGGGCAAGCGGTGAAAGTCGGAAAATTTCGAAGGTTTTTAAATCACTCGGTATATGGGTGAAAATTTACAAGTAAGCACCCAATGTCGTTCTTATGCCCGGCGGAAAGCGTCAAAGATAAGAAAATTTTGGGAAACTTAAAGCACAAGGTATATGTCCACCAATTTGTGTATGCAATGTTTATGAATGTATAAGTTTGTGTGCAAAAAAGCGGAAAAAAATTCGGTAGTTTTTCTTATGAAAATCTCGATCGAAAGTGGCTTGAGCGCAGCGAGTTTTTACAAAGATCGCGATTCAGTTTTATTAGTTTGCCAGTAAAAATATTCAGGATATGTCCACCAGTGAAGATATGAGAATATTGCATATCTATTAGTTTATTTGATAGAAGGCGGACTCCAGAATGGAAGAAAAATGTTTAAAAAATAAATAATCATAATTCTAATAAAATACTATAAAATTAATAATACAAGCATTAGCTTTATTTAAATAATTTATGGGATATCAATACTTGTTAATGAAAATTCACTATGATATGAAAAGGTTGTGTTACTATCTCATTACAATTTCATAAAAAATTATTTGTATCTATTGAAACTTGCTGACAATTCAGGCAGGTTTCCACATGCATAGGTTACTGGCGCCAATAGTGTGGAAAAATTATTTTAGAAAATAAAAAATGTTTTACTTTAATGTTGTTAACTGAGTATTATCAGGCTGCATTAGAAAAATTGTATAGAGATAATAATCAAGTATTCGATAGACCAATACATTCTCAATATTTACTTCAAAAATTAGAAAAAAATTTCAAAATGACATACAAGTCATAATTTTCCATAATACAAAAATTATAGCACCAAGAAATGGTTGCGTAATTACCGATGAAACTTTTTCAAAATTAGACGAATCAACTTCACGTCAACATACCGGTTTAAATATACGAAAAATAATTTTATCCATAGAAAAAAGACCTCTTCCGCAGAAATTAGAAGGATTCCATTTAATAGCAGGTGAATGTGATATACCCATTGAATTATCCGAATTATTATTATTTTCAATAATTTATGGCTCGGATTCTACAAAATCAACGAGTTCTGAGTGCATTCGTAAAGTAAATTCCATTGGTCAGGATATAATCTATGCAACATCTCATGGTAAAATAAAACCGTCGAAGCATATAACACTTGGCATTACCTTAAAAAGCATAACAAGTAGCAGAAAAGTTATTGATATCATAAATAAATTTGGGGATTGCTGCGGGGACTATACCATAGAAGAGCTTGAACTTTCGACAATTTTGATAGATTTGTAGAAACATGCAGTGGCAAGGATACTTTGCATGATACTGTTGGAATTTTATATCAAAATGATAATTCTACAGAATCGGGAAATTGTTCTACCAATAGCATTGCTTTATCTCCTCTTAAAAAAAGAAGAAGAACTTTTGAGGCAATAGCTCAAATTAGTAGAATAAGTTAAAAGACCAAAAGTATTCGAGTATTTGCTACCATTAGATAGTTCCTTACGTGAGATCACTGCTAACAAATTTGATAAAATGAAAAAACTTGATATTCTATGGCTATTATCTCATTATCACAATGTTCCAAATACACCAATGTGGGTTGGATTCAATAGTAAAGTAATTAAAGATGATAATTGCAAACACAAAGTTAGCTGCCCTATTAATGCTTCGCCAACAAATATATCAGTAGTGTACGAAACAATGAGATTGAGCCAAAAAATAGCTGAGGAGTGTCGACAAACTTATATGCAGGTTATTTATGATTTGCAAATTGCAAAAGTTGCTTTTCAAATTCAGTGTACTGAAAAGCCATTGTTTGATAATAAATATATGGGCGCTTTCCACACAATGATGGTTTACTTTAAATCTGTCGGAAAATTCATTGATGGATGTGGACTAACAAATGATGGTAGAAAGCGAACTTTTGGTGAGCGGTTCTGTTAATGGTTTTATTAGTGGTAAGCATTTTAATAGATGTAAGCGTCTGCATCCAATGATATCTTTAGGTTTGCAGATCCTACATTTTAAAAGTTTTTTTAAAGAAAATCAGCTACTCATTGATAATAGAACATGGACAATAATTACAGAAATACAAAGTGAAGGATTATCAAATGAAGTATATTTTGACAAAGAACTTGACAATCTTTTTAATAAATATTTCAAATTAAAAAAAAAAAAACACTTGATGGAAAGTTTGGAAATACTCCACAATTTTATATGATGTACGTAGAATTTATTAATTATTATTTGATGTTTTCCAGAAGTATCGGCACTGGCGATTTTGAGCTTTATAAATTCAACATACAAAAACGTATTAATTTGTTTTTCATATTTAATCAGCACAATTATGCTTGGTGGTTACTTAAGTACCATGACAATTTATTAAAAATAAATGAAACACATCCAGCGCTGGCGGAGGAATTTGTAAAAGGCTTGTTCGCTGTAAAAAGAACAGGAAAACCTTTTTCGAAAATACCTGTTGATCTGACCTTAGAACAAACAATCAATGCTGCTGCTGCTAGAAGACTTACTGGTGTAACACACTTTACAAATTCAATATCTGCCCGCCAACGATGGTCCAGAAGTCACAGCATCAGATCAAAAATAATTTCACATGTTCTCAATGAAACTGGACTACAAAAAGCTCAAGACGTCAGTTCGGATTTAGAAAAACATCAAATTAATAAAGATACAATTCAGTTAAACAGATTTATTTCTGTAGTTAAGAATAACATGAATCCTTTTGATTGTATTTGTAACGGTACAGGTAAGACCCTCCCGAGAAATGTTAAAATATGTAAAGTTTTATTTGGAAATGTATGGGATGATAAACGTCGTACACGAATTGGACTCAAGGCCAACGGTTTAGCAGAGAAAAACAGTTATTTTTAGCCGCCTGACCTATAAACTTTGTATGTTAAACAAAGCAACATAATACGTCAGGAGCCAAACCCAACAGGCGGCACGTAGGAATGCGGGGAGTGTCAGCTAGCTCGCCAGATCGGCGTCAACAATCTGTGTCTGGCGTAGAATTTTTCAGTTGGCAAATAACATCTAACGACGACGGACGTGGGCAGTTTGCTCGCCCGCCGGCTAAGCACAGTTTTATAACGCCCAACACCAAAAGGTGTAAATGTAAAATTCAAAGAAGCAGTTGTGAATTAACATTGACAGTTTTGGCGATATAAAAAGAAATTGCAAGAAGAAGGTGCGGAGTGACAAAAAGTTACGTGAGGAGGCTGGACTGTGGATAATACCAAGAACAGCTAAGTAACAAATGGGGAGAATAAAATAAAACCATTCAAAATTAAAATAAAATCATTCAAAATTAAAAACAAATATGAGCTCAAAGGGGAAATCTAAAATATGTACCGTGTGAGAGAGTGTGTGCGGGTGTCATAATTATATAATAAAAGTAAGAGACGCTGGTTTGCGTAAAATAAATGTAAGTCAATATATAAAATTTGGTTGTTTATATTTAGAATTTACAGGTATAAATCATATTATTTTGCGTAAAATGGGAAGTTAAATGCATTGAAATTGTTTGTAATAGAATAACGAAAGTAATTGACGGTGTTGAGAAAAAATGAAATACCTTAATTTGATGCAACTTGATAAAATAATTTTTTGCAAAATAATTGAGTAAGTTATTTACAAAATCAACCCGGATTGCTCTCTCACGAAACTCGTTCAAACGAACTCTGGGTAAGTAGAATTTTTACAGTTGGCAGTAATGCAAGATGGCATCCGGAATGCGGAGGTAAACATATCTGTTTGTTTGTCAACTAAGGTAAAACAATTTAAAATAATAATTAACGTTACATATTGAGATGGATTAGGATTTATTATATAATATTACAACCGGACGATCTATGACAACAGAAGTAGCTGATTTTCTTTTAAATTCAGAAAAAAAAGGTAATGAGTTAAGAGAGTCATTTATTGCGGAATGTGGTCAATCGATGACCCGATTTGAAGAACGTATATCTCAAAACAAGATTATTAATTTTGTTAAGTCTAACAAGAGGAAAAAATGGTTGTCAATAATAAAGGACAAGAAGTGTGGTTGCAAAGAGACTTATTTGGACGCATGCTTGCTATTTCAAAGGACCAAAATGCTAATATTGAAAAGATCCTCACATACCCTTTAACTCCTGTTTCAATGGCTTTGTGTAACTTAGATGGCACGATTTGTAAAACGGAAAAATCTGCATTGACTAAATGTTTGAAAATTGAAAGTAGTCGTTCTTTAATTCCAGACATTATAATAATAGATGGCTTTTACATATTGCATTGTATGAAAGATGTTCCTAAAACATTTGGGAGTATATCAAAAAAATTATTGCAAACAATTACTAATAACAGAGTATCCGAAATTCATCTCATTCTTGATAGATACTTTCAACCTTCAATTAAAGATTACGAGCGTTCATTGAGACGAAGCTCGTCATCTGATAGTAACTTCGTCATTTTAGGGGAAAATCAACCAAGACCAACAGACTTTTCTAAAGAACTGAGAAATAGTAAATTTAAAGAAGCATTGATTAATTTTTTAATAAATCATTGGAGTGGCCAACATCTTGCTGAGTTTATTAAAGACAAAACTATTTTTCTCAATTTTGATAATTGCTACTCGTATGAAGTTGTAAATGGTGAAGTTATCAAATCAGTCAATGTAAATTTTTCTTGTCCTGATAATGAAGAAGCAGATACAAAGATAGTTTTTCACATTTGTAAAATTAATCGCGATGCTAATGTTTTAATTAAATGTTCAGATACCAATATTTTAGTTATACTGTTAGGAAACTTGCATACCATTAAAAAGAAATTGACCTTTTCCATTGAATATGGAGTTTCGGGTAAGCAGACCGTAATAGATGTTAACAAAATATATGAAAGATTGGGTGAATCGTTGTGTAAAGCACTTCCAGGGTTTCATGCTTTTACTGGATGTGATTATAATCCATCATTTTTCAGAAGAGGAAAGCAGCGTCCTTATAAAATTCTTCAGCAATCGGAAGAGTATCAAAAGGCTTTCATAGAGCTAGGTAAATTTTTTTGGGATAAGGATGACGCAATAACAGTTATTGAAAAATTTGTATGCCATTTATATAATGTAATAAGTAAAGATGAAAATGACACACCAACCGTAAATAAAGCCCAATTTGAATTATTTTTGCGAAATTACAAAATAAAAAATTTAAATGAGCCTTTTTCAAAAGATAAATATAAACAATTTTGATGCGTCAAGTATACCTCCTTGCTACTCCGAGTTAGAACAACAAATTTTGAGAGCTCGTTATATTGCTAACATTTGGCAAAGATCTCACGAGGCTATACCATCTCAATGTGAACCGCAACAGCACGGATGGTTTTTAAATGAAAATAAAGTTAAATATGAATTCCTGTGGTTTACAGGTAATCAGTTACCTTCTACTGTTAATGAGGTTATATTAGATGATGAGAATAATGATTAATATAGATGAAGATATGTCTGATGATGACATTAATATAAGCGAGGATGAGGACGTTTTGTATGAAAGTAGTGATAGCGAAATGGATTCATTTGATAATTAATTGTTAATATATGAATATTCTAAATATGTTTATAAATATATATCATAGGTTAAATAAATACATGTATTAACATATTATGTAAGACGTTTTAAAAAATGATAAATGAACATTATTGTTAAATACAATGTTTGAATTAAAAATTATTCATTTAACTACAAATGTTGGTTATTATCTATTTTCCTAATATTTAAGACAATAATCTTCCATTATGGTGTCCACTTCTTAGCAAATAGACTAAGAGTTGTGCAATAACCGTGTATCTTCACTGGCGGACATATCCTGAATATTTTTACTGGCAAACTAATAAGTCGGAATCGCGATCGTTGAAAAAACGCGCAGCACTCAAGGCACTTTCGATCGAGATTTTCATAGGAAAAACTACCGAATTCTTTTCCGCCCTTTTGCACACAAACTTACACATTCATAAACATTGCATACACAAATTGGCGGACATATACCTTGTGCTTTAAGTTTTCCCAAAATTTTCCTATCTTTGACGCTTTTTGCCAGCCATTTATACTCCACTTCCGTTTCCGCCACTTTGCATGGGGCATAAGAATAACATTGGGTGCTTACTAGTAAATTTTCAGCCATATACCGAGTGATTTAAAAACCTTCGAAATTTTCCGACTTTCACCACTTGCCCCCATTTTCATCTTCCAAAACGCTTTCTGCTGTCAGTTATTTACGATCGATATAGGTCATAGAACATTTTGCGACAAAATTATCCCATCGACCTAGTAAAAAAAAAAGGCCTTATAACATCTTAACTTGTGTTATAACGTAGGGAACCCGCATTAATTGGTTCTGCCAATTATACAGGCTGCCTTCGTTGTGACGAGCTGAAAATTAATCACAACACCAAAACAAATAATATAAAAGGATTCTGGGAAGGGGAGACTGTTGATTTATGCACTCAGTTTAGTCGGTACTACAGATGACATCTCTTTATTACATAATGAGATTAATTGCTCTATTTAAAGTTCTCAACATATATGGTTCAACAGCTTACAGTTTACAAGATGATTATATATTTTATTCTTTCACAGGGGCCCTCAAAATAAGATGTACATCAATTTAATTTATTCCTCGGATCCGGGATTGAATATACTATGTTAATAATGGTCACCTCCCCATATACAATCTTGAAAATTGTGCCATTTGAAGAATGGACTTTATTAATCTTTTTAAAACAATAAAGCTTTCAGTTTAAACTTTTACTCTTTTACTACAAACAGTTTTATTAGATTACAGACTACATGTTACATATAATGTCTGTCTTTTAAAGTCTTAGAGTAGTGAGTTAAATTGTCTTTTGTTGGTTATAATTTTAGTATCTCATAACCATGGAAGACAAGCCTCCATGTCACCTGTGTTTTCTGTAGTTGATGCAGATTTGGCTCTTCGGTCCTCGGTGTGTTTCCTGAAGGTCTGTCGTTACCTTAGTATCCGGTGAAGGTGAAGTTCCTGACGTATGTTAAATCATTCTGGGTATGGTACTCTCTTCTTAGATGACTGTAGTAATTCTTGTTGTTAGAATAAATAAAGCGAAAGTTGGTTTCACTGTTATTCACTTCACATGATTATTTATTAGTTAAATTTCACCTCATGGTTCTAATATTGTATTAATTACATAGTTTCTTATTTAAGAAACTGATAGAGATGTCATCGGCGCACAATTTAGTTATTTAAATATTCTTTAGGCAACAATTCACATATTTATATCCGCGTCGCGAAACAACGCTGTGCGCAGCTTACGGCGTGAGCGCTCCATTGCAAGTGGGTAAAAATAGTTAAGGGGTGAGAGTAGTAATCTCGCGACATTTACTATTCAACATAAAAGTAGTTCCAAGTTCCCTCTTTATTTAAAGGATTAAAGTTTGACTATTTAATTAAGCAGAGATATTCTTAGTTACCGACGTTATTAAAGTACATTACAGTGGTCTTGTTTAATTATTTAAATAAAGTCAAATTTACAAGTATATTTAGTTTTTTTAGGGGTCGGAACTCAAGTTAATTCTGGTTAGCACATGTCTATGCAGGATTAATTAACAAGGTTTACCCTTTCTGTACAATCGTATTCCTTTTTATTTTATTATTATTTTATGATAGCAATAAGATTTAGTTTAAATGTGCGATTTTATTAAAAATTTAAAATTTCTCAGCCTACACATTACCTATTTATTAATTACCATATTTTATTAATGAAATCGTCACATACTCCGCCGCTTAAAGAACAGACTCCGGCTTATTTGGTCAGCAATGTACCGGGAGTATGCTTGGGGATTACCGTGTGAAATTTCTCTCACCCGTTTTTCTCTGTATGTAATTACTAGCTGCATAAGTCACTCTCGACTTGCTTATTCTTACTATCCATATATATACATAATACCTTACAGACTAATTCTAATACTACATAAAATTCACACATTATAAAACATATTGTAAACATTCCAAATTTTTCTTAACTCTATTACTTATGACTACTACCGGATTTTTCTTTAGTTGTGAGTTATTCTTGTTATAGAATTACTCCTTAAGTAATTTGATTTTTTACTTAATTATTACTCATATTTGGTGTCAGCGGACTTCTCACTTTGCTCTACTTTCGATGAATAGGATTCAAGGTTGATCAGGCCTCGTACCTATTTATACGATTAGGTAGCCAAATGTTACTCAAGTACTCTTTTGCAGTGGAGTACACAACTTATACCTTTTTTACATTTATTTAGCTTGCACTCTACCATTTCCTTCTTTGTGATAACGTTTTATCTGCGAAATATGTGTTCTTCGTACATATTTTTGAGTAGAGGGTTCGTACAGGGCTACAGTTACTGGAGTTAAGTATTTGTGAATTTGATAAGGACCGCACCATCGGTATGATAGCTTGGAAGTTGTCTTATCGATTGCACTACTCGTAGAATGTGTTTTATACATTACTAACTCACCGATTTGGTACTTTACTTCATTATTATTATTATTTCGCTCGTGATATTTCCTTGATTTCGCTAAGTTTGCTCGTAAATTAGCGCGCGCTTCATTCCAGATTTTCTTAATATTTTTATCCCTAATTTCAAGGGGTAACAACTCATGTATTTTCCACTTAGTGGATAATGGGTGGTTAGGTTTATATTTGAACAATAATTCGAATGGGGTAGACTTATGTCCTTCATGATATGCTGAATTAAAGGCGAATTGTATCCAGGATAGGTTCTGGTCCCAAGACGTATGATCGTTTGCATGGTAGGCTATTAAAGCAGATTTTAGGTTTCGCAAATACCTTTCAGCTATATTTCCTTGCGGACGATACTCTGTAGTGGTAATGTGGTCTATTCCTAGTTTGAAACACATGTTCCTGAATTCCTTTGACTTAAACTGTGGTCCATTATCCGACACTAGATGGACTGGAGTACCGAATTCTTTAAATAATCTATGCTGTAAAATACTTACTGTGGTTGAAGCTAATGCTCGCCGCATGGGGTACATCCAGACGAATTTGCTAAAAGAATCTACGCAAATTAGTAACATTGTATTTCCTGATTTAGAACGCGGGTAGGATCCTGAAAAGTCTAAATAAATTTTGGAGAACGGGGTAGCAGGAATTTCTGAGATTAATTGACTTATTTGACTGTTTCTCGCTGGTTTGCTGAGTGCACACAACTTACACCTTTTTACGAAATTAGCGATCTCACTGTTCATATTTTCCCAGTGATATTCTTTACGAATTCGATGTATGGTTTTATTTATTCCCATATGTGCTCCAATGGTGGAAGAGTGATAGTATTCCATCAGCATGGGTTTAATAATTTCAGGGGCGATTATTCGTAAATATTTTCCGTTCGCTATTCTACAACATAACACTCTCTTACTTAATATGTATTTTTCTGACTTATTTCCTTTATCGAGTTGTTCAATAATCGATCTCAAACGTGGGTCTTGTTGTTGATACTGGGCTAAGTCCGTAAATGCTAGAGGAAATTCGGTAATTAAAGTATTGATAATCGGCGTTTCTCTACTCTCCTTGTTTTCGTATGTTTTACTACTCGGCTGGAACATACGTGACAGTGTGTCGGCAACTACGTTTTGGGTGCCTCTAATATGTTGTACTTTGAATTTAAAACAATTTAATCTTAATACCCATCTTCCGATACGACCTAACTGTTTTGGGTGATTTAGTAGCCAAGATAATGCTTATCTGTTTCTAACAAAAACTCTTTATGTTCTAAAAAGGGTTTGAACTTCTCAAAAGCGAAAACGATAGCTAAACATTCTAATTCGTATGCAGAGTATTTCTTTTCTTGGTCTGTCAGGGTGCGTGAAGCGTAACTAATAGGTAATCTAGAGTTATCTACTTCCTGATATATTACTGCACCTAGGGCTACACTTGAACTGTCTGTCTGCACTACAAACGGTTTTGTAAAATCGGCTAATTGTAGTACGGGGGGTGATATGATGCTTTCTTTTAATTTCTCGAATGCGGTTTGGTGTTGCTCATTTCACTCAAATTTAACTCCCTTCTTTCTTAAGGTATTTAGCGGTGCTGCAATTTCGGCTAGATGCGGGATATACTTGTGGAAATAATTTATCATTCCTAAAAATCGGGCTATTCCTTTCGCATCCCGCGGTGGTAAAAATTCTCTGATAGCTCAGGGTCTATGCTTACCTTTCCGTTGGCTTTTACGATGTGACCTAAAAATGAAAATTGTGTGACAGCAAAATTTACTTTACTGGGGTTTACGGTTAATCCAGCTTTCTCCAATCGGGATAGTACTTCACGTAGACGTTTAAGATGTTGCTCAATTGACTCGCTGTAGATAACGATGTCATCTAAGTAGTGGTACACATATTTAAATTTTATATCATGAAATAATTTTTCTAATAATCTGCTACATACAGAACTACCTTGGGATATACCAAAGGGTACCCTCGTAAATTGGTACAGGTTGAAAGGGACGGCAAATGCGGTTAGACGTTTTGATTCTTCCGAAAGGGGTATTTGATGAAATGCCTGATTTAAATCCATAATGGTAAAAATTTTTGCTTTCGTAAAATAATGAAAAGCACTGTGGATGTCGGGAAGCAGTATAGATTCAAATTCTATCCGTTTATTTAGTTGTCTGTAGCCCACCACTAATCTATGTTTGTCGTTACTCATGGGTACTAAAAACGCGGGTGATGAATAAGATGACGTAGAGGGTTCGATGACTCCTTGTTCTAACAATTTGTTAATTTGGTTCCTCATTACTTCCATTTTTGGAGGTGATAACTTGTATGGGGCTAAACGTATTACTTTATTGTCGCTCAAATTTATTTTGTACTCTATTAGGTCCGTCAGTCCTAACTTTGGGGTGAGGACATTGGAGAATTGTTTTATTAATGTCTGTATGTTCCGTCTATCTTTACTTTCCAGATGACCTAATTCAGATTCGTGATGTTTTAGATGTGTAGAGGTAGTGCTAGTACTCTCTCTGTTATTTGCATTATCATCCAAGTTATATTTTCGTGAACGATCGAATCCAAAATAAAATTTCTTATCGTGAATATCTAGAATTATTCCTGTTTTACTGATAAAATCAGCTCTCAATATTAATTCGGGTCCTAACTCGTCGCATACCAACATTGGAAAATACCACGTTAGATTTTTAATTTTTACTTTAAACGTGATGATAAGTTTTATCATTAAGTTTTGTTTATTAGCTGTAGCGCATCTAATATTTACTGATTGACTGCGTTTAACTAAATTGTGTTTAAATAATTTATTGGCTAGCTCTTGACTAATTAGGCTTCGCGTTGATCCGGAATCAATTAATCCGAGGGTGGATGTAACACCAAGGTCAACTTGTATATACGGTAATTGACACTTACTGAAATCACATTTATTAATAGCGTTACATTTATCGATAAATTTTCTAACATAGGGGTCTAATTTTCTTTTGTTATTATTATTTTGTTTTAATTTGTTGTCTCTCAGGGGTTTACCTGTTTTCACGATGCTGCGGAAGACACAGGGTTTCGGATCTCCCCGCCTTACACGTTTTTTGGATAATGAGTTTTCTGATTGTACTGTTTCCGTTTACAGTTTCTACAAGGTGTCCAGGTTTTCCGCAGTTATAGCATATATATTCTTTACGTGGGGTCTCACTGGTTTCCTGTCGAGGTTGAGGCTCCTTGGACTTACCATGGCCATGAACATATGTTGGTCGCCGAAATGGTCGTCTTTCTCGTAGAGTTCTTGCATCTGAGACTAGGGCTTGCGTTTCCTTTCTATGTGGTGTTGTGGATACCGATGCATGTCTGTGCTGATCTGCGTACCATACATTTGAAGAGTGAATACTACATTGTTCAAGGTCAGCAAAAGTGTGGGGTCTACTTATTAGTGCTAAACGGGAGCGTTCTTCAGGAGATAAGCCTACTAGAATAGTATCGACCAATTGTTTCTCACTCCAATTGACTTGCAGTAGTCGTGAAGATTCTCTGATGTCTGCAATATAGTGGGCCAGTCTTTCATGGGCGCCTTGTACTCGAAGTACGGTATTTCGTTTAATCTCCTCGTAAATTCCCGTGGGGATAAAATATTTGATTATGGTATTATGAAGTTCTTCTACTGGAAGAGTCGAGTTTAATGATTCTAGTACACGATCTCGTAATGGTGGTTTACATTTGGGTAGGATTACTTGCAGTATTTGCCAATCGTTCAATTGTTGTAGATCTTTTATTTGCAGTAGGTGTCTGATAAAATTCAACAGTTTCGTTATATTTAAGCCATCGGTGTAAGGAATTTCATTAATTATTTTCTCTACTGGGTGGGTAATCTTTCCGTAGAGGTCTACATTAACATTTACATTTGGTATACCTTTCGAAGGATTTGTGGTTGCATTAGGAGTTGTAATCACATATCGACTAGTGCGAGTATGGTGACCATTAGGCTGTAGGGGTTCTGATATAGTTAGGGTATTTAATTCTCTACTAGGTAACTGTTCATGAGTCGGTTGCATCTTCGATACGGTGGGTGATTCGTGGTTCGAGGTGGAGGGAGGGTGTTCTAAAGTAGGGGAATGAACCGGGGAAATATATAATTTTTGTAAGTAGTGCTCAATTTCCTCCATTCTAGATGAGTCTGACTTTTGTCGTAAGTCGTTGATAATTATGGGTAATTGGCGTAATGCCTCATCCGCAAATTTCTGCACATCGGCAGGGATTACGGTGATGTCGGGCCAGCTTAATAAATTGTTCAACCGGCGGGTTAAATGTTCTATTCGTTGCGTGATGCGCAATATTACAGTAGGTGATTTTTCGTCGTGAAGGTTCTGAGATAATAACGTCAGTTCCCTATACTTCGCATAACAAGTTTCTCGTTCGCTGTCATAATCGAGTTCACGCAATCTATCTAACTGCGAGGGTATATCTGATCTGGTTTCGCGTAATGATTTGTAATTCAGACACTGTTACATTCACGTGTTTTAAACCGCATAAAATTGCTTCGTAGCACAGCTCATCTTTTAATAATAGATCAGGGTTAAATACAGCCATTTTTGAATGTGAGTGGCTATAACTAATTATTCTACTATTTGCATTAAATTCTATACGCTTTCTTTTTTTTTATACACAAGAAAAATAAAAATATAAATCAATTGTATTCTTACTCTTTTTGTTTTTTACAAATAAACCATTAAAATGTGAACTTTAATCATTTTACATTGAGAGAGAGAGAAATCTCACACAGGCTTCAATATACGTACGACAAAGGGGGAATCCTCGGTTACTAAACACAGGAAAATACACGCTTCTTATAACAATAGAACTAACAAAGAGGGTGGCGTATTGTCTAACTCAACTTGCGGGAGGGCAACTATGACAGTTTTACACAGGCGGCAACAGGATATTTACCTGTCCGAGTTTGTCGTCAAATTGACACGTTGATGAATTAAATTTTTGGACAAGTACCTACATGGTTTTGTTTACATGGGGCAATATGTTAATATAAGTTTACACATATTATATTTACAATTAAAGTTACCTATACTATATTACTATAATAATAATTATGATTTTTTTTATTTTATTTAAAATTTTGACACATATTAAAATACATGCGTCAATAGATCAACAGCTTGTGGGTGTGGAATATTGGGACACAATTACTTCTTAAACAACACAAGACACAATTATTTTTTTTTTTTTTTTTTACAAAGGAGCAGCAAAATTAAGCAAAATAATCTGCAAAATAGCAGATTAAGCCATTAATTAAGCAGAGCAGCAGAGTTGCGCAATTTATAACATCTTAACTTGTGTTATAATGTAGGGAACCCGCATTAATTGGTTCTGCCAATTATACAGGCTGCCTTCGTTGTGACGAGCTGAAAATTAATCACAACACCAAAACAAATAATATAAAAGGATTCTGGGAAGGGGAGACAGTTGACTTATGCACTCAGTTTAGTCGGTACTACAGATGACATCTCTTTATTACATAATGAGATTAATTGCTCTATTTAAAGTTCTCAACATATATGGTTCAACAGCTTACAGTTTACAAGATGATTATATATTTTATTCTTTCACAAGGGCCCTCAAAATAAGATGTACATCAATTTAATTTATTCCTCGGATCCGGGATTGAATATACTATGTTAATAATGGTCACCTCCCCATATACAATCTTGAAAATTGTGCCATTTGAAGAATGGACTTTATTAATCTTTTTAAAACAATAAAGCTTTCAGTTTAAACTTTTACTCTTTTACTACAAACAGTTTTATTAGATTACAGACTACATGTTACATATAATGTCTGTCTTTTAAAGTCTTAGAGTAGTGAGTTAAATTGTCTTTTGTTGGTTATAATTTTAGTATCTCATAACCATGGAAGACAAGCCTCCATGTCACCTGTGTTTTCTGTAGTTGATGCAGATTTGGCTCTTCGGTCCTCGGTGTGTTTCCTGAAGGTCTGTCGTTACCTTAGTATCCGGTGAAGGTGAAGTTCCTGACGTATGTTAAATCATTCTGGGTGTGGTACTCTCTTCTTAGATGACTGTAGTAATTCTTGTTGTTAGAATAAATAAAGCGAAAGTTGGTTTCACTGTTATTCACTTCACATGATTATTTATTAGTTAAATTTCACCTCATGGTTCTAATATTGTATTAATTACATAGTTTCTTATTTAAGAAACTGATAGAGATGTCATCGGCGCACAATTTAGTTATTTAAATATTCTTTAGGCAACAATTCACATATTTATATCCGCGTCGCGAAACAACGCTGTGCACAGCTTACGGCGTGAGCGCTCCATTGCAAGTGGGTAAAAATAGTTAAGGGGTGAGAGTAGTAATCTCGCGACATTTACTATTCAACATAAAAGTAGTTCCAAGTTCCCTCTTTATTTAAAGGATTAAAGTTTGACTATTTAATTAAGCAGAGATATTCTTAGTTACCGACGTTATTAAAGTACATTACAGTGGTCTTGTTTAATTATTTAAATAAAGTCAAATTTACAAGTATATTTAGTTTTTTTAGGGGTCGGAACTCAAGTTAATTCTGGTTAGCACATGTCTATGCAGGATTAATTAACAAGGTTTACCCTTTCTGTACAATCGTATTCCTTTTTATTTTATTATTATTTTATGATAGCAATAAGATTTAGTTTAAATGTGCGATTTTATTAAAAATTTAAAATTTCTCAGCCTACACATTACCTATTTATTAATTACCATATTTTATTAATGAAATCGTCACATACTCCGCCGCTTAAAGAACAGACTCCGGCTTATTTGGTCAGCAATGTACCGGGAGTATGCTTGGGGATTACCGTGTGAAATTTCTCTCACCCGTTTTTCTCTGTATGTAACTACGAGCTGCATAAGTCACTCTCGACTTGCTTATTCTTACTATCCATATATATACATAATACCTTACAGACTAATTCTAATACTACATAAAATTCACACATTATAAAACATATTGTAAACATTCCAAATTTTTCTTAACTCTATTACTTATGACTACTACCGGATTTTTCTTTAGTTGTGAGTTATTCTTGTTATAGAATTACTCCTTAAGTAATTTGATTTTTTACTTAATTATTACTCATATTTGGTGTCAGCGGACTTCTCACTTTGCTCTACTTTCGATGAATAGGATTCAAGGTTGATCAGGCCTCGTACCTATTTATACGATTAGGTAGCCAAATGTTACTCAAGTACTCTTTTGCAGTGGAGTACACAACTTATACCTTTTTTACATTTATTTAGCTTGCACTCTACCATTTCCTTCTTTGTGATAACGTTTTATCTGCGAAATATGTGTTCTTCGTACATATTTTTGAGTAGAGGGTTCGTACAGGGCTACAGTTACTGGAGTTAAGTATTTGTGAATTTGATAAGGACCGCACCATCGGTATGATAGCTTGGAAGTTGTCTTATCGATTGCACTACTCGTAGAATGTGTTTTATACATTACTAACTCACCGATTTGGTACTTTACTTCATTATTATTATTATTTCGCTCGTGATATTTCCTTGATTTCGCTAAGTTTGCTCGTAAATTAGCGCGCGCTTCATTCCAGATTTTCTTAATATTTTTATCCCTAATTTCAAGGGGTAACAACTCATGTATTTTCCACTTAGTGGATAATGGGTGGTTAGGTTTATATTTGAACAATAATTCGAATGGGGTAGACTTATGTCCTTCATGATATGCTGAATTAAAGGCGAATTGTATCCAGGATAGGTTCTGGTCCCAAGACGTATGATCGTTTGCATGGTAGGCTATTAAAGCAGATTTTAGGTTTCGCAAATACCTTTCAGCTATATTTCCTTGCGGACGATACTCTGTAGTGGTAATGTGGTCTATTCCTAGTTTGAAACACATGTTCCTGAATTCCTTTGACTTAAACTGTGGTCCATTATCCGACACTAGATGGACTGGAGTACCGAATTCTTTAAATAATCTATGCTGTAAAATACTTACTGTGGTTGAAGCTAATGCTCGCCGCATGGGGTACATCCAGACGAATTTGCTAAAAGAATCTACGCAAATTAGTAACATTGTATTTCCTGATTTAGAACGCGGGTAGGATCCTGAAAAGTCTAAATAAATTTTGGAGAACGGGGTAGCAGGAATTTCTGAGATTAATTGACTTATTTGACTGTTTCTCGCTGGTTTGCTGAGTGCACACAACTTACACCTTTTTACGAAATTAGCGATCTCACTGTTCATATTTTCCCAGTGATATTCTTTACAAATTCGATGTATGGTTTTATTTATTCCCATATGTGCTCCAATGGTGGAAGAGTGATAGTATTCCATCAGCATGGGTTTAATAATTTCAGGGGCGATTATTCGTAAATATTTTCCGTTCGCTATTCTACAACATAACACTCTCTTACTTAATATGTATTTTTCTGACTTATTTCCTTTATCGAGTTGTTCAATAATCGATCTCAAACGTGGGTCTTGTTGTTGATACTGGGCTAAGTCCGTAAATGCTAGAGGAAATTCGGTAATTAAAGTATTGATAATCGGCGTTTCTCTACTCTCCTTGTTTTCGTATGTTTTACTACTCGGCTGGAACATACGTGACAGTGTGTCGGCAACTACGTTTTGGGTGCCTCTAATATGTTGTACTTTGAATTTAAAACAATTTAATCTTAATACCCATCTTCCGATACGACCTAACTGTTTTGGGTGATTTAGTAGCCAAGATAATGCTTATCTGTTTCTAACAAAAACTCTTTATGTTCTAAAAAGGGTTTGAACTTCTCAAAAGCGAAAACGATAGCTAAACATTCTAATTCGTATGCAGAGTATTTCTTTTCTTGGTCTGTCAGGGTGCGTGAAGCGTAACTAATAGGTAATCTAGAGTTATCTACTTCCTGATATATTACTGCACCTAGGGCTACACTTGAACTGTCTGTCTGCACTACAAACGGTTTTGTAAAATCGGCTAATTGTAGTACGGGGGGTGATATGATGCTTTCTTTTAATTTCTCGAATGCGGTTTGGTGTTGCTCATTTCACTCAAATTTAACTCCCTTCTTTCTTAAGGTATTTAGCGGTGCTGCAATTTCGGCTAGATGCGGGATATACTTGTGGAAATAATTTATCATTCCTAAAAATCGGGCTATTCCTTTCGCATCCCGCGGTGGTAAAAATTCTCTGATAGCTCAGGGTCTATGCTTACCTTTCCGTTGGCTTTTACGATGTGACCTAAAAATGAAAATTGTGTGACAGCAAAATTTACTTTACTGGGGTTTACGGTTAATCCAGCTTTCTCCAATCGGGATAGTACTTCACGTAGACGTTTAAGATGTTGCTCAATTGACTCGCTGTAGATAACGATGTCATCTAAGTAGTGGTACACATATTTAAATTTTATATCATGAAATAATTTTTCTAATAATCTGCTACATACAGAACTACCTTGGGATATACCAAAGGGTACCCTCGTAAATTGGTACAGGTTGAAAGGGACGGCAAATGCGGTTAGACGTTTTGATTCTTCCGAAAGGGGTATTTGATGAAATGCCTGATTTAAATCCATAATGGTAAAAATTTTTGCTTTCGTAAAATAATGAAAAGCACTGTGGATGTCGGGAAGCAGTATAGATTCAAATTCTATCCGTTTATTTAGTTGTCTGTAGCCCACCACTAATCTATGTTTGTCGTTACTCATGGGTACTAAAAACGCGGGTGATGAATAAGATGACGTAGAGGGTTCGATGACTCCTTGTTCTAACAATTTGTTAATTTGGTTCCTCATTACTTCCATTTTTGGAGGTGATAACTTGTATGGGGCTAAACGTATTACTTTATTGTCGCTCAAATTTATTTTGTACTCTATTAGGTCCGTCAGTCCTAACTTTGGGGTGAGGACATTGGAGAATTGTTTTATTAATGTCTGTATGTTCCGTCTATCTTTACTTTCCAGATGACCTAATTCAGATTCGTGATGTTTTAGATGTGTAGAGGTAGTGCTAGTACTCTCTCTGTTATTTGCATTATCATCCAAGTTATATTTTCGTGAACGATCGAATCCAAAATAAAATTTCTTATCGTGAATATCTAGAATTATTCCTGTTTTACTGATAAAATCAGCTCTCAATATTAATTCGGGTCCTAACTCGTCGCATACCAACATTGGAAAATACCACGTTAGATTTTTAATTTTTACTTTAAACGTGATGATAAGTTTTATCATTAAGTTTTGTTTATTAGCTGTAGCGCATCTAATATTTACTGATTGACTGCGTTTAACTAAATTGTGTTTAAATAATTTATTGGCTAGCTCTTGACTAATTAGGCTTCGCGTTGATCCGGAATCAATTAATCCGAGGGTGGATGTAACACCAAGGTCAACTTGTATATACGGTAATTGACACTTACTGAAATCACATTTATTAATAGCGTTACATTTATCGATAAATTTTCTAACATAGGGGTCTAATTTTCTTTTGTTATTATTATTTTGTTTTAATTTGTTGTCTCTCAGGGGTTTACCTGTTTTCACGATGCTGCGGAAGACACAGGGTTTCGGATCTCCCCGCCTTACACGTTTTTTGGATAATGAGTTTTCTGATTGTACTGTTTCCGTTTACAGTTTCTACAAGGTGTCCAGGTTTTCCGCAGTTATAGCATATATATTCTTTACGTGGGGTCTCACTGGTTTCCTGTCGAGGTTGAGGCTCCTTGGACTTACCATGGCCATGAACATATGTTGGTCGCCGAAATGGTCGTCTTTCTCGTAGAGTTCTTGCATCTGAGACTAGGGCTTGCGTTTCCTTTCTATGTGGTGTTGTGGATACCGATGCATGTCTGTGCTGATCTGCGTACCATACATTTGAAGAGTGAATACTACATTGTTCAAGGTCAGCAAAAGTGTGGGGTCTACTTATTAGTGCTAAACGGGAGCGTTCTTCAGGAGATAAGCCTACTAGAATAGTATCGACCAATTGTTTCTCACTCCAATTGACTTGCAGTAGTCGTGAAGATTCTCTGATGTCTGCAATATAGTGGGCCAGTCTTTCATGGGCGCCTTGTACTCGAAGTACGGTATTTCGTTTAATCTCCTCGTAAATTCCCGTGGGGATAAAATATTTGATTATGGTATTATGAAGTTCTTCTACTGGAAGAGTCGAGTTTAATGATTCTAGTACACGATCTCGTAATGGTGGTTTACATTTGGGTAGGATTACTTGCAGTATTTGCCAATCGTTCAATTGTTGTAGATCTTTTATTTGCAGTAGGTGTCTGATAAAATTCAACAGTTTCGTTATATTTAAGCCATCGGTGTAAGGAATTTCATTAATTATTTTCTCTACTGGGTGGGTAATCTTTCCGTAGAGGTCTACATTAACATTTACATTTGGTATACCTTTCGAAGGATTTGTGGTTGCATTAGGAGTTGTAATCACATATCGACTAGTGCGAGTATGGTGACCATTAGGCTGTAGGGGTTCTGATATAGTTAGGGTATTTAATTCTCTACTAGGTAACTGTTCATGAGTCGGTTGCATCTTCGATACGGTGGGTGATTCGTGGTTCGAGGTGGAGGGAGGGTGTTCTAAAGTAGGGGAATGAACCGGGGAAATATATAATTTTTGTAAGTAGTGCTCAATTTCCTCCATTCTAGATGAGTCTGACTTTTGTCGTAAGTCGTTGATAATTATGGGTAATTGGCGTAATGCCTCATCCGCAAATTTCTGCACATCGGCAGGGATTACGGTGACGTCGGGCCAGCTTAATAAATTGTTCAACCGGCGGGTTAAATGTTCTATTCGTTGCGTGATGCGCAATATTACAGTAGGTGATTTTTCGTCCTGAAGGTTCTGAGATAATAACGTCAGTTCCCTATACTTCGCATAACAAGTTTCTCGTTCGCTGTCATAATCGAGTTCACGCAATCTATCTAACTGCGAGGGTATATCTGATCTGGTTTCGCGTAATGATTTGTAATTCAGACACTGTTACATTCACGTGTTTTAAACCGCATAAAATTGCTTCGTAGCACAGCTCATCTTTTAATAATAGATCAGGGTTAAATACAGCCATTTTTGAATGTGAGTGGCTATAACTAATTATTCTACTATTTGCATTAAATTCTATACGCTTTCTTTTTTTTTATACACAAGAAAAATAAAAATATAAATCAATTGTATTCTTACTCTTTTTGTTTTTTACAAATAAACCATTAAAATGTGAACTTTAATCATTTTACATTGAGAGAGAGAGAAATCTCACACAGGCTTCAATATACGTACGACAAAGGGGGAATCCTCGGTTACTAAACACAGGAAAATACACGCTTCTTATAACAATAGAACTAACAAAGAGGGTGGCGTATTGTCTAACTCAACTTGCGGGAGGGCAACTATGACAGTTTTACACAGGCGGCAACAGGATATTTACCTGTCCGAGTTTGTCGTCAAATTGACACGTTGATGAATTAAATTTTTGGACAAGTACCTACATGGTTTTGTTTACATGGGGCAATATGTTAATATAAGTTTACACATATTATATTTACAATTAAAGTTACCTATACTATATTACTATAATAATAATTATGATTTTTTTATTTTATTTAAAATTTTGACACATATTAAAATACATGCGTCAATAGATCAACAGCTTGTGGGTGTGGAATATTGGGACACAATTACTTCTTAAACAACACAAGACACAATTATTTTTTTTTTTTTTTTACAAAGGAGCAGCAAAATTAAGCAAAATAATCTGCAAAATAGCAGATTAAGCCATTAATTAAGCAGAGCAGCAGAGTTGCGCAATTTATAACATCTTAACTTGTGTTATAATGTAGGGAACCCGCATTAATTGGTTCTGCCAATTATACAGGCTGCCTTCGTTGTGACGAGCTGAAAATTAATCACAACACCAAAACAAATAATATAAAAGGATTCTGGGAAGGGGAGACAGTTGACTTATGCACTCAGTTTAGTCGGTACTACAGATGACATCTCTTTATTACATAATGAGATTAATTGCTCTATTTAAAGTTCTCAACATATATGGTTCAACAGCTTACAGTTTACAAGATGATTATATATTTTATTCTTTCACAAGGGCCCTCAAAATAAGATGTACATCAATTTAATTTATTCCTCGGATCCGGGATTGAATATACTATGTTAATAATGGTCACCTCCCCATATACAATCTTGAAAATTGTGCCATTTGAAGAATGGACTTTATTAATCTTTTTAAAACAATAAAGCTTTCAGTTTAAACTTTTACTCTTTTACTACAAACAGTTTTATTAGATTACAGACTACATGTTACATATAATGTCTGTCTTTTAAAGTCTTAGAGTAGTGAGTTAAATTGTCTTTTGTTGGTTATAATTTTAGTATCTCATAACCATGGAAGACAAGCCTCCATGTCACCTGTGTTTTCTGTAGTTGATGCAGATTTGGCTCTTCGGTCCTCGGTGTGTTTCCTGAAGGTCTGTCGTTACCTTAGTATCCGGTGAAGGTGAAGTTCCTGACGTATGTTAAATCATTCTGGGTGTGGTACTCTCTTCTTAGATGACTGTAGTAATTCTTGTTGTTAGAATAAATAAAGCGAAAGTTGGTTTCACTGTTATTCACTTCACATGATTATTTATTAGTTAAATTTCACCTCATGGTTCTAATATTGTATTAATTACATAGTTTCTTATTTAAGAAACTGATAGAGATGTCATCGGCGCACAATTTAGTTATTTAAATATTCTTTAGGCAACAATTCACATATTTATATCCGCGTCGCGAAACAACGCTGTGCGCAGCTTACGGCGTGAGCGCTCCATTGCAAGTGGGTAAAAATAGTTAAGGGATGAGAGTAGTAATCTCGCGACATTTACTATTCAACATAAAAGTAGTTCCAAGTTCCCTCTTTATTTAAAGGATTAAAGTTTGACTATTTAATTAAGCAGAGATATTCTTAGTTACCGACGTTATTAAAGTACATTACAGTGGTCTTGTTTAATTATTTATATAAAGTCAAATTTACAAGTATATTTAGTTTTTTTAGGGGTCGGAACTCAAGTTAATTCTGGTTAGCGCATGTCTATGCAGGATTAATTAACAAGGTTTACCCTTTCTGTACAATCGTATTCCTTTTTATTTTATTATTATTTTATGATAGCAATAAGATTTAGTTTAAATGTGCGATTTTATTAAAAATTTAAAATTTCTCAGCCTACACATTACCTATTTATTATTTCCATATTTTATTAATGAAATCGTCACAGCCTCTATCTCTTAGGCCATCAGCTATCTCTTGATCAGTTATCAATCTGAAAATCTAGATCGTTGGCATCGCAGTTCAGTCATTCTTCAGCGTCACTTGCTCCACATTGTTCAAAACTTGGAACGGCATCAAAAAGTGATGTAACTCTCCAACAATTCCGTAATTTTTGTTTACAACAGAAAAATTCCACCAATCATGAAGCGAGAAACGACCGAAGCCGGTAGTAGTGCAAATTGGTACGGCGAGTGTAAGCGTCACCTAAGAACACTTTTTGTCAAAGCTCGATGCGATACAGTTGACGAATTTCTACGGATCAAATTGCCGCCATTGTTACCCAGCATCCTGTTCGTCTAATGTCAACATATGTTTATAACCTAACCAGTGCGGTTTAATATTTAATTAAGTATTGTAATTTATAATCGATGAAGTGAAATCAAGTTAAAAGTGATTAGGGAATTGCCTCAGAGCATATTTTAACATGTTAACTGGGCGACATAAATGTCGCCCAGTGATGGGCTGAGGCGCCGGGCGGGCGGGGCGCCGGCAGCGGCAGTAGCCTACTGCACCGAAAAAGGGTGCTCATCGTTGCAATTTACGGTTCTTGTTCAGGTTATTTTACTCCAACCAGGGTTGGGTGAACAGGGTGCCACTGCTAGTAGTCTATGACTGTTAGCAGCTAGAGACACCTAGTAGTACGAAGTTACTGCCGTTGGTTGGATGAGTTTAAGAACCCTCGCATAGTTGAATTTGCTATTAAAAGAAAACACTTATTGTGCAAAGTTCACCTTATGGCTCTTATAGGATTAATAATTGTTCAGTTGCATCGATTTGGTAAAAAAGTAATATATTAATATTAATAATAGGAAATAATAATGTAATATTTTATTTAATAAAATTGAATCAAACTTTTTGTTGGGCTTCCATTATATATATATTTTTATTACATATGTACATTTTAAAGAATGAGTGCAATAATATATACTAATAAAATTATTAATTGTAAAGTTATTATCCCTAACTTTAATAATTTTAAAGTTATTTGAGTTTAAAATCTCAAAATGCAGAAAAAATTAAAATATTGATTGAGATGGCTGTCGATGTGTATAATGATAGTCGTCAGCTAACCCTTAGTGCCGATTCTTGGCCGTCAAGATCTCTAGCAATAATGCACACTGACATTCAGATAGCGTCTTGTAAAGACAATGGACTGGATGCACAGTTTGTTAAACTGAATCCTTCCCCTGAACTTCTGCAGTATAGAAATCCTGTAATCTACAGGGAAATGCTAGACATTGTCAGTAGTTTGACGATGGAAAAAGTCATAAAAGAGCTAGAAAAAGCTGACTGTTTCGCAATTCAGATAGATGGATCATGTGACAAATATGGTGTTGATAATAAGTTTGTAACCGCCCGATTTATTTCTGAAGACAAAGAGATGAGGTCGATATTTCTAGGTGAAAGTAAATCCGTCAAACGAGGAGCAGAAGGCCTTCTTGATGCTGTTAAAATTTTGTTTGAAGATCTGGAAATTGAGAGTTTGGCAAAAGAAAAACTAACGAGCTTGACAACGGATGGCGAAAATGCTAACACAGGTAAGAACAGTGGTCTGTGGGTCAGAATTAAGAACTACCTGGAAAGAAATATTTTATGCATCTGGTGCGTTGCCCACAGATCTGACCTCGTACTTTCCGATCTTGAGTTAAGTATAATGGAAGTTAAACACTGGAAAGCGAACTTGAAGGCCGTGGCTACGTTTTACAGAGGGTCATCTGTAAGATTCAATGAACTTGAACAAATAGCCAAAGCTGAGAATCTTAAGGTTTACAAATTCCCAGCTTACTTCGAAGTTAGATTCGTAGAACATCTAATTAATTTAACAAAAGCAGTGTGGAATAATCTTCTGTGTATAGAAAAGCACTGGACGTCAATAGTTGATAACCCTGATTCATCAAAAGTCGAAAAAGCCACTGCAAGAGGATTTATGCGACTGTGGCAAACAGAGGGTGACCAGCAACTCTTAACAAGCCTCATGCTCGATATCTTGAGGCAAATTGAAAGGCTACAGAAAGAGAGTCAACGATCAATGGTAACTCTACCTGATATTGAAACCACAAAAGAAATTATTGTCACTTCACTCTCGCTGATGGAAAGTCAACCTTATCCGGGAGGATATGAAGAACAACTGTTGGAAAAGAATGGAGTCAAAAACGGAAATGATGATAAACCTGATGTAGAGTTTTGCAAAAGAAGAGCAGTTAACTCCTTAGTATCCACATCCACGAGAAGATGTTGGTCTGCAGTGAGGAAGGAAATAGTTCTCAGGTTCTCAGCTGTAAGGAGTTCCTCACTGTCAGACTATGACGACCAGCATAACATCCTGAACACAATGAACAAGTTTCTCAGTGCAAGAACTGCACCAGATATGATCAATGCAGTACGAAGTGAAGTCAAAGACATGTTTGGTGATGACGCCGTTTCGCCGTTTACTGACGATGTAATCTGCTTATTCTGCAGTGAAAAATTACCTGCACCCTTGGAAATGGATGATGCGTCAGCCAAATTGTACCATTACAGTAGGCCCTACTTCAAAGTGTCTAAGACCCACTCAGTGTTTTCCAAGCTGGTTCAGACATACATTTGCGTGACGCCTCACAGTGCAGGACCAGAACGGGCAGTGTCTGTTCACACAACACTCAAGACTAACAAACAGTCCTCATATTCCAGAAAAGCTCTCAACTCTAGAATGTATATAGCTCTCAATGGCGTACGGACTGCGCTGTTCGACCCAAGACCAGCAGTAACAAAATTTTTAGAGGTCAAAGAAAGAAGAAGGAAACTTCCAGATGAAGAAATTTATCAGAACCAGAAATTTACAAAAACGTTTTTTTCAAAAGACTCTAACGTATAAGGGTATAGTCTAACAATATTGTTCTGACCTCAGATGTTTTTTTTTAATAGCCTTTAGCCTTTTTGATGTAGTTACAGCAACATTAACCGTTTACGATTAAATTACTAATTTAATTTTACAAATAAACACTTAATTAACATTATCTGGTGAAATATTGGTATACCTTTAATAAAGGATGTCATATATTTAGGCTTACTTGAACATTACTTAATTTGTTTAATCTGTCAATTAGTACTGTTATATTGTATATTACAAGAAATTATTTTGCATTCCATTTATTCAATGAAATATTATTTAAGAGATAATTTACCTCTGACACTAATTAATAAAGCAGCCATACTTACTTTCAAATTTAGTTTTATTTCTTACCTGTAAATTACTACTTTTAGTATTGTTTATTTTTCTTGTTATGTCGTAGTACAATACTACAACTGTACAAATGTATTGGTGACTGGTGAGGCATTTGCCCTAAAGCGATGAACACTTTGGGAGAGGGGGGCGCTCAGCGGGCGTAGAAGGGGCGCCGGAGTATAGTGTCGCCCAGTGAAAATTCCTTAAAATATGCTCTGAATTGCCTAGTGTACAATAATTGGCAATTCAGGGAAATAAAGGAAAGTATCGTGTACTTATTGTTACTTACATGTTATGGTATAATCCAACCAAGTACAGTAATTTGAAATAATGACACTTTTATGAATGATTCTATTAATTGAACACTAAACTTTATTCACAATATCATTTCTTTATTGTTCAACTGTACTGTAGATATAAATGAAGTTTAAGAATGGTTCAAGTTGATTAACTAAATAACCTAAAAATATTGAACTTATTCATACTCCATTTGTGTAATAGTATTAAGATTTTATGATGATAGAATGTAAGCACTCTCCTATTCCGAGATTTAATAATTATAATTAACGTTTTAATAGTCCGTATTTTGCAGTTTAAAAGAACCTACTTATTCAATTTTACTTAAGACGATTCTCGTCTACGAATGTTTATTTTCATGTAACAAAATGACACCCAGAGATTGTAATTTTTTTCAACCAAATTAATTAATTGTGAACCCAAGTTACAGTAAACCAATGTATTTACCATGATTCAGTAATATTTAAGGCTGAATAAATTATATTTGTTAACCCTTAATGGAGCTTTAATTCATTTAATTTTTTGAATAACAAGTTAATTATTAGCGGACAGATTATGTTTACTGGTGTAAAGGTTGGCAGCACTCTAAACCTATTTGTTTATTTATAATCCTGACTTCTTTAAATAGGTGATCATGACTGACTACACTGCATACAAAGTAAGTAAATAATGGTAACCCGACATGATTACTCCCAATATGTTTTAGCCGATATAGAGTCGACGTCAAGTGAAGAGTACCACGGACGATGTTCCGCATCCGACTTCATTCCTAATTCAATTACACTAAATCAGATATACTCGAAACCTACTGTTCCGTTAATGAGGGGGTATAACAAATTGATAAATAATAAAATAATAATACATTAACTAAATTAATTCAAGAGTGAAGGTTAACAAACAACATAAATACTGTAAACACACTTAAATAGAATTAATAACACATATAGAAGAGAGAGTGAATCGAGTTTAGTTACATTTGTTAAGTACTCACATTTAATTACTCTACTAGATTAATAGTGTATGTAGGTGGTATGTTTGTTAGTTTGTACCTTTAAAACAGCTAGACCGGTTTTGATAACAGAGCTATCAAATCACTTGTCTTGCTTTTAGCAGTGTCAACAAAGATATTAAATTTTAGAAAAAGAAAATTGGACGACATTACACACCATATTGTGTAGAATGTGGGGGAAAGTGTTAAGATGGATACCATTTTAATTTAAAAAAGAGCACACAAAAAATGATTACAACAACAAAAATCTTAAAAAGTACTGGTAATTATTCTCTTTATAGGGTTTTTTTGTCCAGCCACAGTTTGTTCCACCCATTCTGTAAGTTCTTTTTTGCAAGGTTTCCCAAGTGTCAGCCAATATGTACACACAGTTTTTCATGTTGATTTTCTTAAAAAATCGATAACCCTGTCCTCATCCAATTCAGCTAACAAGAGACATCGGAGAAGCTGTTTCTGGTACAGTTTTCTCATTTTTTTCAATGAAGGCCTGGTCCATAGGTTGGAACATTTGGAGGAAGAAATTGTACAATAAAATACTGTTTAATACTTCAAGAGCTGGGTGTGTTGAGGTTGTCAGTAATAAGAAGCACTTTTCCTGTTTATTTTGTTCTTTGGAAAATTTTTTCACAGTTAGTATGAAGTCATTTTCAAACCAATCCTTAAAAATATCAGATGACATTCATGAATTTTTATCACTTGAAGGGTCTTAATGTTTTTGAAGCAACGTGGCCTTTTATTTTTTCCTATCACTAGAGTTAACTGCATGGAAGTAGTACCGTCAAGGTCACTCACTTTCACTGCTTCTCCCTGTCACCTCCATGCCCCTCGCCCAGCGTTGTTGCCGGCTAGTACAGTGTGTAGCATTTTAGCAGTGTTACGAAAGCAAATTTCATACATCCACCTTATATTGCTCGTTTCAAATTTATTTATGCATATCGCGTAAATGAATTTTTTTTATCAGGAATCATTAGTTGTGTGTAACATTACTCAGTTAAATTTTGGGCGCCAGTATTTGAGCTATAAAAATTTGTGTGAGTCTGCAACATATTTTTTGTTGTTGCGTGAATATCTACAGAATTTCTATCTTTGCGTTTCTTCTCTTTCTTTGGCTTCTTTTGTTATGATTTGCAGTTCTCTGAAACTACGATTTATACTGCGCTGGTTTTTCTTATGTTAGAATCTAAAGCTTTTAGCAATACACACCCTAACTTTACCATTAGGTCAGTTATTTCGTGTTTTCCGTACAGTGAACTTACTTATTTAAAGTTTTACTGTTTTCTTCATGGGTGGTTATCCTACAGACTGACAGTTGTCTGAGACGCTGACCTTGCCTGTTGCTGTCACTTTAATTTTTTCATAGTCACGGTCTTTTCCCTTTTGTAAATGAATCTGTTTTTGTTCTCTGCACGGTTGTTCCTAAGCCATATGGTTCGGAAGTTCTGTTAGGTATATGCACACATTTGGTATGCAAATTGCGTATACCCTGTCGGCATGTCTTTTCGGTAAATATTGCTGTCTGACACTTTTATGAATGCCTTTGTCATTTTACACTCAAATCAAAAATGTGTATGTTTACTGGCCGTGTTCCGTTGCACAAAGATAAATACTTATCTAAAAATGAACTTTTTCTTGTGAAAACTTACTTTTTTCGTCGGACGTGTTTCGGCGTACGTATCCGCCTTCTTCAGCTTTTAGTCAGACTGCCATCATTTCGTAACGGTTTTTGTGTGGAAGGTGTAGTGGGGGTGGTGTGTGTGGAGGAAGGGGATTGGCGCAGGGATTCAATTTGATGTGTTTTTTGTAAAATTGTGTCAAAAAGTGTATGTGATTTATATTGTAATTGATCGTTGAGTATGTTGTTTGGTTGTGTTGTGTGGTGTTTATATATTTCGTATTGTTCAGTTGTGTTGAGTTTTCGACCTTTAGGTAAGTAATGTAAAATTTCGAGATTAGTGTCTATGTTGGTGTAACTGTGGTTTTCTGTGTGTATGTGTGTGGCAAATGCGGAGTGTATATTGTTGTTGGTTAGAGCTTTTAAGTGTTCAGAATAATGGGATGAAAAAGATCTTCCTGTCTGGCCGATGTAGAAACTATTGCAGTCATTACAATTTAATTTGCAAACACCTGTTTTGTTATATTTGTCTATGTCTGTGTTTGTATTATTGATGTGTTTTTTAATGGTATTGGTTGTTCTGTATGCTATTTTGTATTTGTTTTCTGAATGTGTTGGCGATTTTGTGTATGTAGGAGTTGTGGTATGTGAGTGTGATGTATTTATTGTGTTGTGTGTTGCTGGTATTTTGTGTTTTGTTGTTTTTGTTTTTGATGCGTTTGTGTAGTGTGTTTATTAAATTAGGGTTGTATAACCGTTTTTGATTGCTATGTATTTTATTGTGTTGAGTTCGTCGGTGTAATCTTGTTTATTTAAGGGTATTTTAGTTAGTCTACGGAGCATATGGTTGAAGGCCGCATGTTTATGTTGTGTTGGGTGGATTGATGTGTTGTGTATAACCATGTCAGTTGTGGTTGGTTTCCTGTATATTTTGTACGTGTGTGTATTGTTAGTTTTGTTAATTGTTAGGTCTAGAAAATTTATACTATTGTTTTGTTCAATTTCCAGTGTAAATTTTAATTTGTGGTGTATAGTGTTTATGTATTTGTGGAAGTTTTCAACTTGTCTTGTGTTGCCTTTGAATAAAAGTAATATATCATCTACATACCTGTGCCAGTATATAATTTTGTTAGTGTATTTGTTGTTGTTTATTATGTGGTTCTGTTCTATGTTGTGTATATATATTTCTGCTAGTTTTCTACTAACACATCAATAATACAAACACAGACATAGACAAATATAACAAAACAGGTGTTTACAAATTAAATTGTAATGACTGCAATAGTTTCTACATCGGCCAGACAGGAAGATCTTTTTCATCCCATTATTCTGAACACTTAAAAGCTCTAACCAACAACAATATACACTCCGCATTTGCCACACACATACACACAGAAAACCACAGTTACACCAACATAGACACTAATCTCGAAATTTTACATTACTTACCTAAAGGTCGAAAACTCAACACATTTGAACAATACGAAATATATAAACACCACACAACACAACCAAACAACATACTCAACGATCAATTACAATATAAATCACATACACTTTTTGACACAATTTTACAAAAAACAAACATCAAGTTGAATCCCTGCGCCAATCCCCTTCCTCCACACACCACCCCCACTACACCTTCCACACAAAAACCGTTACGAAATGATGGCAGTCTGACTAAAAGCTGAAGAAGGCGGATACGTACGCCGAAACGCGTCCGACGAAAAAAGTAAGTTTTCACAAGAAAAAGTTCATTTTTAGATAAGTGTTAGTGCTGTGAAAGAAGAGATGAACAATCAAGACAACTAAAGATAAATAGGACTGAGCAATTTCTGTAAACAAAATTGTCGCTGTTGTGGCAAAAGCCAATCCCATTTCAGTTACAGTACCCCATTCCAAGTAGGTTGGGTGAACGAGGTGAGGAAGAGACGAATTAGCAACAAACATCCAAAATATTTATTGTCCTTAGTATTGTTGACAGACATTTTGTGCGTTTCATGTGAATGGTTGACGTCTTTATTGTAGACAGTGTGTGTATTAGTTTATTTCAAATATTTGTATTTATTATGAGTGATATTGAGGAACAGTATCCTACATTTAGTTAGGGTACAAGCAACGGTGGTGTACGTGCGGGCAGAGAGGACATTAGAAAACAAAGTAAAGTCATCGTAGCAAACGTTTACAAGTTTTTTAAAAATCTTGTATATAATGAAGAAGCTAGGAGGAACATAAACTTTGCACAGGTTCGAAAATTGACAGCGGAAGCTTGTGGCATTTCTGAACAGTCGGTGCAAGGTATTAGCAATACCGTTGCTTCGGCAGATGATCAAGGCGTGAGCGTTGTGTTCAGTTCTCCAAGGAAAGGGTATAAACGGGAACACAAAAACACTGAACTGGACGATTTTAATAAACAAATAGTCCGCAGGACCGTACTAGAATATTACGACCGAGGGGAATACCCCACTGCAAGCAAAATTCGAGCTGATCTCTGTCAGAAAATCAATTATTCTGGTTCAGAAGCCTCCGTACTTCGCCTTCTGAAAGTGCTTGGTTTTAAATTTAAGAAGTGCAACGACAGACAAAAATGTTTAATGGAGCGCAGAGACATTGCTGCCTTGAGAGCGAAGTTTTTGAGAACCATGCACATACATCGTACGGAGGACAACAGGCCTATAATTTATTTGGATGAAACCTGGATATCACAGAATCATACGAATAAATACATCTGGCAAGCAGTGGCGGCCGTAGGGGCAGTGACACGGTGACATGTCACTCCCCAGTGGCATGAAAATAAAACGAGAATAGTTATTTATTGTTAAAATAAGTATAACAATGTTTAAAAAAGTAAATGAGCAGAGTAAATTTCATTAACAACCTCACTAACGCAACGGCTCACTTTCGAGTGACAGCCACAGAGTGTCACACGCTGTGGGTTAAGCTGCAGCATTGGTTTTTAATGTGGAGTGCGTGCGCATCCTTGGCATTCGTATAGGAGGGAGTAAGCGGAACACAGGTATTCCATGTGACATGCTAGGCTTGTCACCCAGCCAGCGTTGCTCAGTTGAGAGTGGCTTTCCTCGTGGTGTATAGTACGTAATACGATTTTCTAAGTGTTGCATAATGAATTCGGTAGGCGCTCTCCTCAGGATGTAATTAATTACTTTAATTAATTAATTATTTACATATAATTTAAGGTGTATATTAAGATATCGGGCGCCATGTTGCAAACTGAAATACCACAAATATGTGTACTTACCTAAGGTCAGAATTCGTGTTATACGAACCAGAGTCGAGGAATATATTACCTGAAATAATTCACTCGTGTTTCTGTTTAATACCACTGAAATTACCTTTTATTGTTAATTACGTACAAATGAATGTGACTCTACTGTGTGTAAAACAAACACGCTACTATCCGCCATGAGGCGTAATTCAATTCTTCAAGTTAAATTTCCCCTTAAACATTTCACAAGCCCTCCAAAATAAATATGTATTATAATATTAAAATGTTAAACATATTAAACATATATATGTATATAAATTTACAGTGGCACAACCCAGCACTTTTTAATATATATTATTATCCACTCTTTCACTCTCTCTCTCTCTCTGGTACAATTATTTATTATGAGCTCATTTAAGTTAATTTTGTTACTTGATTACTGTTGGTCATATTAAGAAAGATTCTTTGTACACTTTCGAATATTAAAAATTTTGTATAATTTGGTTACAGCCAATTTGTACTTAGCTGTCACTTCCTGTACTTTTGAGTTATCGAAAACGTCTCATCTTGATCACACACTCTCGAATCTGGACTGTCTCATCATCGTTGATCTCTTTTGCCAAATCTGTAGTGTCCCATCGTGGATTACACGCTTCCGATGTTTAACTCAAAAAATGTTATTAATAAACTTTTGGTGGTGTAAAATTTAGATAATCACACTTCGTGAATTTGCCGGCCGTGTGAATTGGCCGACCGGCGCACTTCACCGTCCGGACGAAAATGACAACGTTCACCACTAAGCATTGCAGAGGTGGGGCAAAAACTACGTCACTGGTTCTTTGTTCAAACGGCCAAGCCTAGTTAAATACAATTGTATAATACTGCGCCTTGCATTCTTTCGTCTGACGTAATCATGGGCTAGTCTTGTTTACCCGTTATTGTGACAAACAGTTTTTTGTTACTTTTGTACTTTTCCAGTGAATTCGACACAAATCCTGTTAACTCAATATTGCGTTGTTGAAAATTCTCACCAAAAGGAATAGAAAATAAAATACAATAATTATGTTTTGGAACCATAGTTTCCCAAAATTATTAGGGTACCAGAATTGTACCGTCACAAGGACTCCGTTTTCTACACTATCATACGATGATAAATTGAAAGTGAAGCAGTTAGGTAGGCCCGTGCCAAAATTAAACATAGTGTACAAACAGCAAAGTACCAAAGTTGATAGGTGGCGGAAATTTAACCCTGAAGTGTATAAAAAAAAAAACAAATGGTTATGTGGCTGTGACGAGAAAAATGCGTTTCTCTGTTTTCCGTGTGTACTTTTTTGCGGAGACTGTTCCTGGTCAAAGGACGGTGTTACGGATCTTATTCATCTCAACGACAAAATTAAAAACCATGAAAAATCGAAGGAACATATGCATGCTGTAATTAGTTTATCTATGTTGGGGAAAGTAAATATACAAACTCAATTAAGTTCGCACTATCAACAGTCAATTGAGAAACATAATGAGAAAGTAAATAAAAACAGGTATATCCTTAATTTAATTATCAATTGTATTCGTTTTTGTGGTGCTTTCGAGTTAGCATTAAGGGATCACAAGGAGTCCGAAGACTCGGAAAACATGGGGATTTTTCGCGAGTTGATAAACTTTAGTGCTCAAAGTGTTTTGTAAATAATGTAATTTCAAATACAGTAGGTTTGGTAGACTTTGTATAAAATACAAAACACATTATTATTATTATTATTATTATTATTATTGTCACTACCAGTCAAATTGTCACCGGCCGCCACTGCTGGCAAGACTCCAGAGGGAACGATGGGCTGAAAGTACCTACTGGTAGAGGTGGCCGGCTGATTATTGCACATGCTGGATCCGCAAGTACAGGTTTCATAGGAGGTGCCAAACTTGTCTTTCGTGGCAGTAAGCATTCAGCTGAATCTGACTACCACACAGAAATGAATGCTGAAGTTTTTAAGACCTGGTTTGTTGGTATGTTGCGCTCCTTGGAAGAAGGCTCTGTCATTGTGATGGATAACGCCAGCTATCATTCTGTACAAATAGATAAACCACCATGTTCAAACTGGCGTAAAGCGGATATCATGGAGTGGCTGCGTAAGAAGAGAATTTCATTTTCCACAGCTGAAACCAGGGATGAACTTCTTTCTAAAGAAGAGATCCGAACGGCCAAGAAGACGTACGAATTCGATCAACTGGCAAATGAAATGGGTCATACAGTAGTGCGCCTGCCACCATATCATTGTCAGTATAATCTGATCGAGCTGATATAGGCCCAAGTTAAACGGTATATTGCAAACAAGAATACGACTTTCGGATTAGCCGATATTGAACAACTTGCACACGAAGCTTTGGACAGGATAACTCAGGAAGACTGGGAGAAGTGCGTAAGACATGAGGAGGCACTACAAGAAGCCGACTACTCAAAGCAGTGCACGAGAGACACCACAGTGGAGCCCTTCATCACACACTTATGTGTGAGTAGTGACAGCAAACCTGAGTCCAGTGAATCCGAAGACGAATTACTGCACGAGTGTTAAAAAGTGTATATAGGTGGTAAACGTGTCTATAGCGAAGCATAGTATTTTCTATTTTTATTGATACATAAAAAACCGTGTGTGCATGATTTCTCCAGGAGTGTTATAAATGTGCTCTGTGCTATCACTCTGCAAAGTGGTAATTGTGTGACTAACCCTATTTAAGGTGAGTTTTTCAACATACTGCTTATTTATAATAGTCATAAGGAAATCTATAGTTTACAAAATAAGGAAAATTTTAATTATAAAATTTGTAAGGACAATTCATAAAATATAGAATTATACATTTAAATTCTATATTTAAAGATTTATAATATATTAATATATGAATAAGGAATTTTTAATTTATTTCATGAGGCATTTGTTGTTTATAAAATTATCCTTATTTTCTTAAGAAATCCAATTCGTTTCACGTTTATACATACCATTATTTTTATGCTACTTGTGTATGTAATGTCTTATAGTATAGTTCTAATTTTTGTACTTAATTATTAATAAGCAGCGCAGGAAATAAAAATATAATATTTTTCGGAGTCACGAATAGTGCGGTGTCTCTTCAATAATTAATTGGGGCAAGCTTAAGACACAGGATGCGTATGAAAATTCGTTCAAACTATAGCTGATGCGTCGCATTGAATGTTATGTATAAGTTACGGAAATTAATTGTTAATTAATTATTAACAATGTATTAATTGTGATGTAATTATTATTAAGAATTATTGACAATGTAACAATGTATTCTAATGTATGTATTAGAAACTTTCTCCCTGTAAAATTTTACTTTAAAAAATACAGTAAAACGCAAGTTAACCTTACATTACACTATCTTACAAAATCAGAACAACTGTGTGATACTCGTAAGATTTTAAAATGTTTTTTACTTTAAATAATATTAAATTTTATCTATAAAATGTCTGCTGTAGGCATCTATGAACCTGCAAAATGTATCGTTGTTTTTTCAGTCTTCTATTGCCTTTGATTTTAGAATATTTAACAGTTTAAAGCACAAAAAATTATTTTAATGGAAGCCTTATTGACAACAACAAAGTAAATATTTAAGTTAAAAATCACTTTGTTATATTCTTTACATTAAGTAGGCCTACTTACTAGTGTAGCATTTTTCGGAAGAAAGGGAAACTGTTGCTTAGTGGCAACGCTGTAAGCGGTGTGACCTTGACAATACTACTTCCATGCAGTTAACTATAACAGTTGCAGTACATGAGGACCACTCGCATTAGCAAAAACCAATGCAGTCACTCTGTCTTTGCTTACTTAAAACTTGGGTCAGAGGTTTCACAGTGGGAAGCAAGAGATTTTTTAGGCAGAGAAAGCCAGTTTACACCGGTTTCATCAACATTATACATATCGTCTCTGCTGAAACAATTTTTAAAAACCATATCAAGAAATTCTAGTTTGAATGTTTGGGCTGCACCATGGTCCAAAGATAACTTTTCTCCTTGAATTTTTAATTCTAAATCTTTTATTTTAATTATGTAACCACCCTCCAGTAGCTTTGAAATCGCCTGGTCCATTCAAGGATTTATTGAATTCTAGTCCCTTCTCACACAGCATAGGTCCTGAAATGAGCTCACCCAAGCTTCTTCTCTGTGTAAACATATGTAAATGGCATCTTCCAAAGCTGTGTTATTGGCCGTCCGTAATATTTTTCTGTTTTGTGACCCTCCTTCAGAATCTAATTTTTCGACACATTTTTCCAGTTTATCTTTTTGTGTTTTAATGTCACTTATGGTTGAAGTCCCCACATTGTAGATTTTAGAAATGGATACCCCACTTTTACCTTTAGATAATCTTTTCAACATTTCTAACTTAGTTTCAACTGTCAAAGACACGTTTTCACTTTCCACTAGCTTTACTAACAGGCATACTATCCACTCCAAACAATCTCTACAGTATCTGTATTCAAACAAATATTTATGGTGTATTGAAGTTAATAACATAAACAAACATATACGTTTTATATATACATATACTTTATATAAATGTAAACGTACACAAAACTGCATAATAGCAGGATCATGCAAAAGACTCGGAAGTGACTGACCATGTGACAGGTGCAGACAAGTACCTGCTCCACTCGTCCTTGGAGTGAATGCGGATGGGCAGTGTGAATCATTACCCCTCTCGTGTCTAGCCACAATGCTGCGCTTACACTACTGGTGAGTGCTGAAACTACGCTCAGTCTGAACTCAGTAAAAAAATTTACATTCATTTTTGTCGGATCCGGATTTTTGAGGTCCTAACTTTTGAGGCTCCACTGTATTTTTAACACAGCAGTGGAACTATAAACAGCTTACAGTTTATTATAATGTATTCACAAATTTTCAACATTATCTAAACACAATGTCTAGATAATGTACCTACTTATTGTAGACACAATATGTCAGCTGTAAGTCAATGCTTATATGTGTATGTTTACACCAGCTAAGAATGGATGAGAAAAGTACGCATAGTAACCAAAGAAACTGAAGTAAAACACTGAAAAAAGCACAATAATGCATATTAATAAAAAATGACAGAACAGCAAATACGCAAGTAATGATAAACACAGTTAATCAAACTAGAATAATATGAAAATCTGGGAGTACATATAGATGGAAAAATAGATGAAAAAAAAGTACAAGCAAAGCTAACAAATTACACTATCATGTAGAAAACCCCTCACAAATAAAAAGAGATTAGTGTAAAAACAAAAATCTACCTTTATAAAACCATATATCAAACAACTCTATTATATGGGCCAAGGTCATGGTTGATGGAAGATAACAACATCAGAGATGAAATATTTGAAAAGAGTAGTTGGTAAAACTCACAGGGGCAGAATGCAGAACCAAGTAACTTTGAAATGACACCAAAATTTATAAAATAGAACAGAAACAGCTATAATGCTATAGACATCTAGAATTAACAGAACCAGGTACATATACAAAAAATACTTGAACTGAAACTGGATGGAAAAAGACCAATGGGCCACCCCAAAATACAAAGAGAAGATAATATCTGAGGGCTGGCTAACAGCAGATAAAAATGCATCATAGAAGTAAGGTTAATGATAATAGAGAGAAACATCTACCAAAGGTTGATAGAGAACTCAACACCAAAAGTGTAAATGTCAAAACAGAAAGAGAATGAAGATGTATACAAAGTATTAATTATAGCTACATTAATCAGTAGTTTTCAGAATCTGCACATGCTTGCTTATACTAGAAGTTGCTCGACCATTTTGTTTTATTGTTTATACACACTGATCTAAAATGAGTCGTCAATACATGCATCTGTGATGAGATATGCATGCTCTGTTTTGTACCTGTTAGTATGCTCTACTGTCCATCACTATAATAAATTATAATAGCCTACTTATTACTAACTTGTTACAAAATTCCTAACATATCTTAATCTCAGAATAAATTATCAATATCTGATAAATACATAAATTGTAGCATAACGGAAATTTTGCCTTATTTTACAATTTAATATCACATGGAAAAAGAAAGGAAGAAGCAATCTGGAATGAGTAAAATAAACTTAAATAAAAGTAACATAAAAGAAGTAATCACAATAATAAATAAAATGCCTTAACAGAACTATAAAAACTCTTGATTCAAAGAAATTATATACATTTAATTTAGAACAAAATGTGTTAAACCCTAACTATAGGATGATTATTATCACAGTAACATCATCAGTATACCCAGTAAGATAAGGAGTAGTAAGGAAATACAGACAAACTAATTAAAATGAAAAATCTCCAAGGTACCAAAACCTATTTTAAAGACAGAACACTATCAAAGTAAACCAAAATAAATAAATGAAATTAAACTATAGTTGTTATACAAATTTAGAAAAACATATGAAAAAGTAAGAGAATACAATACCAGTAGTCTGATCTAAAGTAAAGTTAATTATGAATAAAACAATGTATAATTAAGGGGAAAAGCCCCAAACCAGTTTTGAGAGGACAGCTAAAGACTGTAATTAGGCTAAGACCATGATTTGTTATTTTGTTTAATTATTATATTGGTATTCAATACCTACCATGTTGATATTAGTATATACTAGATGTTAATAAGTGTTTATTGTATTTAAAGAATTATAGTTTGTCAGAATTTTGTTAAGGAAGGAAAGGCAATATATTAATTCAAACGTCCTATAAATAGTGAATCAGAAAAGATAATAATAATAATCTGAAATGATTATAATATTGATAGGAAAAATGAAAATTGATAATCATGCCAAATTCAACTTTGACCCTGTAATCAAATCAGAGGAGATAAATTAATGAAAACCTACACCAAATTGATATAAATTATTCCCTTTAGCATACAAATACTTTATTATAATTATCATAACAACCTATGGTAGTAATTAAAAGTCAGAGGGTAAAATGACTTAAATAGTGATTGTACAAGATAATGCCTAAGCAGTAAAGCAAGTACAAGTAAAATGTAAATAAATCAGTAAATGTTTAGTATACTGACAAAGTGATGAAGGCAAATTATAATAATTTAATTAGTGATCTTATTTGAGGACAATGGTAACATAAAACATAGTGTAAACCATTTAATGGGTAATTATGTGAATCATGATAAGGCCTAGAAGTAAATTTCAAGGATTGTAACTTTTGAGTCTAATTCAAACCACACTAGGTCATATTTAATATTAACTTGTATAAAATCAAAGCAGGAATTTAGTTATGTAATTAAAAATTTATAAAAATACTAAATAACTAAATTATAGCCAGTAAAATATAAAAAATGTCATTTATTTCAATAAAATCGAATTGGTAATAAGTCAAACAGCTGATAGTGAACAATCGAAAATGCAACCAAAATCTTACAGGATTTTCTATATGAAGAAACAGATATAGTTAGTTGATTGTTAGACTCCAAGCAGAACGGACGTGTCAGAGTATTGAGGCGAAATCTGAATTAAAAATTTTAACTAACTAAAACCAAGAGTACTATGGAAATCTGAAAGAATGAAGTACATACAATAAATCAGTGAATCCAATTGAAATAATCATTGGAATAATAAAACCTATTTAATAAACACTAAACTAACTACCAGAACGGACGACTACGAGGGAATTATAAATCTAACCTAATCTATGAACAGCAACTGATTTGAAGAGACCGTTCAACACTACACACATATTACCGAACGAAATCCAGTGGAGGACGAAAACTAAACACCATAACCTGAAAATCTTCCAATAACTACATCACAGAAGAGGAATTTATCAACTACTGCATTTTGTTGAAAGAAAATTCTAGACAGATTATCAACGTGTACAATGCAGTGAAGGCAGCCATCTTTTAATTGCAACTAACAGCGACCGGAACAAGACGGAGACAGCATGACGTCAGAATCGCCAGACTGTGGTTCGAATTCATTTTTAATAATATCTACTATATCTTTTAATAATTATATGTTAATGAATAAGTTTTTCTAATTGTAAGTAGGTATTGAATTCTCTAACTTGCCTTTCCTGACTATTTCGACAGTTCAAAGAATCCATGTTAAATAATAATTTAATTTGAATTAATTTTGGAATATGTATTAACCGACCTGAGATTCAGTCTCGACTCCGAGAGCAATAGTCGACGCAAGTCGAACAATCGCATTGATCATAATAAACATAATTATTTGTTTTAAATTGTCGTTTTATTGATTAGTTAAGAACTACAATAAAATACATTAATTCTTAATTTATAAACGAGGACTTCTGAGGGAAAAAGACGAGCAGAAAAAGAAATAAAGACACAGAATTGACCGCGACCTCCAATCTATTTGGCTACGACAATCTATTTAACGCGGTGAAACAAATATTTCTTCAAGGAGTCATACACAATTACTAATTATTATTTTAATTAATTGAATAATAATAAATAAAAATACTGAACATAATTAAATAATTAAATAATAAAAAATTAAATTAATTATAAAAAAATAAAAATAAAAAATAAAAATGTTATTAAACAATTAATAAAACACAAACAACAGAATTTATTTGTTTTCTATACAAAAATTAAATGACATTTTATGAGCTTAGTTACCTGTGGTAAAACTCTGTCTTCTTCTTTCAAGCGATGAATACATTTTTTGAAGAAAGATCTTACTCGCTGCTTTTCTGATTCAGTAGTCAAGTCCAGTTTCCCCAGTTTCTCCAAGGCTTCAGCATTATTGTCACATCTTTTTCGAGACAATGTGAAAATTACAACCTAAAGAAATTCTATATTAGACAAGCTTAATTTATCAGCCATGATTCAGTAACTAGCCCCAAATCAATAAGTGAGTTTCTCATAACTATATAGATTTTATGAAATATACCTAACATCTGAAATATACTAGTGGAACTTATAATCTGTACACACAATATCACTAATATACAAATAGTATCCGCATTAATTGTATTTACTCAATAGAAGTATGAATTTTTGTTTTGCCAGTCATAAAGCCAATGGCAATATAGTAAATGTATATTGTTACTCCCAAATTTCACTTTATAATCTATATCGCTACAAGATTATATCTATACATGTATATTATTATATATTTATATAGGTCAAAATCAAATATTTTGATCTAAATTTCTTTTAATGCAATATGTGTTTGACAACTTTTATCCAAACAATAATCTCTCTCTCTCTCTCTCTCTCACACACACACACACACACACACACACACACACACACACACACACACACACACACACACACACACACACACACACACACACACACACACACACACACACACACACACACACACACACACACACACACAATGTGCACGTGCATAAGAAGTTACTTTGCCTCCATTTACAAGAGTCAATGTTTTCAACATTATATGGAAGCATAATTTTTGTGAAGTCTCTATTGACAATGGAACCTGATTAATTCTTGATCCTGCATTGTTAAATATGGTTACGCAGCATTCACTTTGCCCAAAAAAAGCCATCATTAAGGAAATGGATTGGATAAGGGGCTATCCATTGCTTTAATGATTTTATTGTTGAGGCTGAATTAAAAAACTTGGGCTCTATTGAAGGATTTTAGAATAGCACTTACGTTTGACAATATTTTGTTTATCGTTGAGCTGTAATCCGTTAAAGCTAACCTGAGTTAAAATAAGATAGTTTGAAATACAATTGGAGTTGAACTCAGAAGTGTTTTTAAGTATGGTGAGTAAATACAAGTATTGATTTTCTTGCATGTGCAATGTGCGAAATATATTTGTGTGGTTTATATATTGTGTATTGGCACTAGAAAACTTCTGTGTATTAATGTATGTATACTGGTAAACAACTGAATTGTAGAGTTGCGAGTTGGTATTTTTTAAATCCTTTTTGTAATAACATCTTATACCGTCTACTAAAAAGATTGATTAATTTTTATGAAAATTGAAATATTCATTTCCTAATATTTAAAATTATATCATGCTTATTTTGGTATGTATGAGTTCATACGTATGTTTTCATAACATATATTAACATTTTTGCTATTGTCGTTTACACAGATCTACCGAAATTCAATATTTCTATATGTATTAGTTTTCTATTTAGAGTTACATTTTCACAAGTAAATCATAGAATCCTATTGCTGTTTAGATAGGTCTATCGAAGAAGTATCTTTGAAGAAATACATGGATTAGCTGAAGATTTAGGTATTAAAATTAAAGTACCATGTACAGCAGCAATACAGAAGCACATAGAAAATTATCCATCTCAAGATCCCGTTACTTAATTCAGACAGTCAATGTGTATACCAGCCTCGGAAAATGTCATAGAAGATATTAAAACACGTTTTCCTGTAGAAACGTTAAATTTGTTTAGCTTATCGATTTTGTTTCCAGAATTGAAAGAAACCAACCATTACAAAGAAAAATCAACTATATTGCAGAGAACTATTCTTCATTTTTCAACAAATCAAAGGGAATTGTGGCAAAGGAACTTGGTTCTGAATTGGAATCATGGTCTTTGAAATGGAAAAAAGCCTATATGAGACCTCGTAGTGCTCTCGATTTACTAAATAAGTGTGATAAAGATACTTATCCATATTCTTTTAAGAATATTAATTACACTTCCCATTTCAAAAGCATCAGCTGAAAGGACGTTTTCTACTCTAAGAAGATTGAAATCATGACTTAGAAACACAATGTCAGAAGACCGCCTAAATGGATTGGCTTTGCTAAATATTTATTATGATATTATGGTCTTGAAGTAGATCCCGAAGATATTACTAATAGACATGCTAAAAACTGGAATCATCGCATAGAATTTGTAATTTAATTATGACTTAATTAAAATAATATTAATAAATAAATTAATTATGAATTTAATATCTTTTAGTTAAGAAATTTTTTAAATTATTCCACTTTTCTAAGCGATGGCGAGCACATACACACACAAACTATACATATATAATTCCCCCCCCCAATTTCTAGATACACGCCTGATTTTATTAATATTTTTATGTAATTGCCTACTTTGTATAACATGACCAAAGGTACAGAGATCAAGGAGTAATTATTAGCCATGAACTTAGGAATAATACAGCAACAACAACATCCAAATTCAATGTAACAAAGTATTCATGATGAAAAGTAGCTAAGATCGTGAAAAGAAATAGAAACCCCAGATTATTATGAAGATAAAAGATAATTGGCCATAACCATCACCAGGAAGAGGAACTAGATAAAACTGTAAAATTAATTAAGAGAGAACTATGAGTTCAAGGTGAAGGAAACAAGATACCCCATTGACAGACCAGACGTATCCAAATACTGAATAATAATGACTGAGACTTAAGACTATTAGACCCAACTAGATTAGGAGAGTGATAAAATAAAGAATAAATGAGTATAACTAATATAATAAGATAGAATATAAGAGAATAACCATGTATTTTAAATATTAAATATGATAGTGATGAAAATCCTAGAATATAAGAAAAAACTGATTGCTAATTAAACTGGGATGTAAAATAATAAAAGTAAAACTGGATAATAATAACCAGTAGTATAATTTATGAGTAATATTGTATATAGATGATTATAGTTTAAAACTATAGCCCGTGAAAGCCAACCATGTAAATTAGATTTAGTCAGAGAAAGGGAAAGTGAGGCAAACTAACCTAGCAACCTATAAAAGTACTCTTATAATGATAATAAATGTAATCAACAGGATATAAAACTGTTGTGCATTATAACTAAATGAAGGTAAATAACACTAGGATCATTCTGATCACTAATACAAGACAACTAGAAGGTTGTATTTAGTATAATTAATGAAATGTACTTTGATGAAGTAATGCAGAAGTTAGGTACATACATTATACAATACACACCAAATTAAATACTTAATAAAAATGAGAGTGATTACTATCAAAAGTACCAGTAAGAAATCACGTAACTATTGTAATATAAACAAGGTAATACCTACCACTGGTCAAACCATGAATTATGTATTTAAAAGGAATATGACTATTTGTACCTAGATGTAAGATCTATTATGTAAAACCAGTAATGATATGGAAAATCAAGCAGAGACAAAATATCACAAACTGCATAGTAAACATCATGTTTCATTACAGATAAGATGTTAATGAAAATAATCAAGTCTCATAAAGACACAATTGTAAATTACAACCATTCCATAGTACCATAACACATATGTTTTTTAATCACAAAGTACAAGAATAGAATCACATCAGTAACCAGAATATGTTAACCACAAGTTGGTAAGAGTAGTCAATAACAAATAGAAAGTATTGACAACACTCTAAGAAACCTGTGAGAAAAATACAAATATAAACTAATTCATGATGTTACAGACACCATGAGCATAACAAGAATTATTGTAATTATTCTTATAATTAAGGGTACAGAATCTTAGCTCACCACAACAAAAGACATTGTAGGAGCTAAATTCGATGGAAACCAATGTGGAATTGTAAATAAATAGATAGTAAGAATTAGTTTAATAAAATTTATTGTATATATTAATACAATAAATATAATTCTTATATATAAGTAAAATTAAGGTTCGTTGTTATTAATGGACAGAATTATATAAGAGGTGTTAAAACGTGCAGAATTGACAAAGAGAAATAGTGGTGAACCGTATGTGAGTTTACTTGTGGTATAACAGTATTATGTCCATTAGAAACAATGTCAATGATTTTTATTAAGAAAGTAAGCATCTACTTTGTAATCTCCAACCCAGCTGCCCCAGCCGACAATACAATTAAATTATTTCCGAATTGCCTAGTGTGAAATAATTGGCAATTCAGGGAAATAAAGGAAAGTATCGTGTACTTATTGTTACTTACATGTTATGGTATAATCCAACCAAGTACAGTAATTTTGTAATGGGTCAAATTGGAAGGTTTTTTATTTTTTATTAATCTTGGTTTTGATTTTGTTAAAAGTGTACAATTCACTTCATATATGGGAGCTACCACAGTTTAATTTTATATTAACATAGATCACCCATTCAATCACTTTTAAATTGCCAGACTTCACCTGTAAGGAGCCTCCAGTACAGCAATGCAACATACACACAGTCAGTCAAAACAATTGCCAGACGCATTGCACAATCACATAGCAGCAGCCTTGTGACACAGTCTACAGTGTGTCATCAGAGTGTGCAGTTTGGTATCAGAGAGTAAGCAGCAGCAGACAATAGACTTGTGAATTTAAAACAGGGGCCTCGGGTTTACAAGATAGGCCGTTAAAACAAATTTGGCCTATCCTAGAAAGTGTGAAACAGTCATTAAAAAGTAACAGTGTACAAACAAAAAGTTTGTAGCAGTTCGTCCCAAGGAGTACCGGCCGGTGCATCTCGAAGGGGTTAGCTCTTCTCAAAATTTAAAAAGTGTGGCAGTAAAAGTGAATCAATCTTTTTAAAACAGTGGCAGTGAGGCGGGAATAACTACAGAACAACAACATCCATATTTGTTATTTTTTTTGGTTTATTTTTCGGGACGATTACAAACTTAACACGGGGCGGCCACGAGGTCACGGATGAACGTGTTGCAGGCGGGGATTTTATATAATGCACTATATTAATCAATTAGGGTAACGGGGGTTGTGTTTAAGAATGTGAGAGTGTGTGAGCAGCTGGGCTATCTTCTTAGACGTAAGTAATATTATGTAAGGCTATTAAATAAGATGTATAAACAAGAGTTACACAACCTTTAAAAAACATGTAAGACAATTTATTTGGAAAACAAAGTTATAAAATCGCACTATTTGATTATTAAACAAAATTAATTTCTCTTCAAAAATGTATTGTGTAAATTATTCACGTAACCTTGAAAATTGCGTTTGTATCCCAAAGTACGTATGAGACCCTGGACCCAAGAACTCGCAAACGGTAAGTATAAGTTTTTTTATTATGGTATGGTTTACTAAGCTATTTAAATGGTAAGAAATACGTAATTTCACAGTTGTCGCAGCCGAAAGGGACAGTTTTTATAAGTTAAAATTTGATGTAAAAACCATACCTACGATTAAGATACAAGCGCAATTGAGAGGTTAAGTGAAAGACGTAAAGTTACGTAAAATAAATAAAAAATATTTGTTCAGACAGATAAGAAATAAATTACATATTTAAAAATATAATCATGGAAAATACAGAGAACGGAGTCGATTTGTCCGACTCGACTGTGATAAGCGAAATAGCTGAATTAAATGAATCAGCTGTGATGAGTAGTCCTGAAATACATTCAACACCGAATGTAGGTCAAGACGATAAAAATATGAATGTAAATAACACAAATGAAAAAGATAATACAGAGGACTCGGGGATTCAAGCAACCCCGACCTCAACAAAATGTAACAAATTAGACGATGATATAATGAGTATATTAAGAACCATATCAATGGACATTCATGTACAGAATAACAAATTTAACGAATTAAATAGTCGCTTTGACAATAATGACATAAAATTAGATAAATTTGATAGTCGTTTTGACAATAATGATATAAAACTAGACAGACGAAGTAGCGAATTAAATAATCGCTTTGATGAAATTAAGACCGAATTCAGTTGTAAATTTGATGCACTCAAATTTGATATTAATGAGGTAAAAATGAAATGCGAAAATAGTTGTAATGAGTTGAAACGAGATATTGAGAGAGTAGTAGAGTCAGTAGGAGAACAGAGTAAAAGTAAAAATAATAATGACAGTAAGAAATTAACAAGTGAGAACAATAATGTTGAAAATGAGAATATAATTACAAAGGTGGTAGTAGAGAGTAAGATAAATAGTAACAATAATATTGAGAATGGTAATGTGACTGAAAGGGTGGTATCAGAAAGCGATACGTTGAAAATAGATAGTGAAACAGTGAGTGAGAGAGAGAAAGTTATATGTAATAACGAAGTTGTAATCAGTGTTGATGAATTAGAAAAAGAATGGAGAGAGAGAGTAGATGAATGTGTAGGGCAGAGGGTAGATTTTCCCCTTATTTATGATGAACCAGAGTGTTCAAAAGTGTTATTTTTAGGCAAGAGACCCTTATTAGTGAAAGATTTGAATTGTTTAATTTTGCTGAATAATTTTGTACCCTCTGCGTGGAATGATAAAAGTGTGATATGGTGTTATGATGATGAAAGATGTTTTGAGAGAGAGTTGTTGATAGATAACGAAATAGAATTATATAAACTAATGAGAGATTACAATGAGTTGAAAGAGATGTTAGTTGATATGAAATACTTACCTGTTAAAATAGAGAGTGGAGATTATTTTGATAATACATGTTTAAATAATAATAATGTACTTTATGAAGAAAAAATAACTGACTCGATAACGAATATTACTGATGGAGACCTAACCAATGTACTTAATGTTGACTTGTTTAATGATTATGTGGATAAAATAAATCAGTTTAGTTTGTATGGTTACCACACACAAACCAGTCATTTGTGTGGTAATAAAACTGAACGATGCTATGTGAAACCCCGATTAATTTTTGACGATGGAGGTTGAAATTCACAATTGAACAATTTCAAATATGTTAATATATGGTAATGACCTAGCTGATTTTAGATATTGAAGTGTGATATAACTGAACAATTATTGATGAAGGATTGTAAATACATGTTTAGTAAATTTATTTGTGTGTTGTAAAACTTTATGAAAGTAATTAAAAATGTTGTTTCCAATAATTGAAATAATTAAAATAATATATTAAATATTGTAATTAAAAATAACTACAAAATCAGGAATAATATAAAACAGTAAATGGTAGCGGATAGGTGTTCCCCACTTGTCCCAGTGGGGTTTGTCTATTTCAGGGACGCGCCCCTGCCCACGCGAGCCTTGGTTTTCTCCATGTACCTTTATTTTCGGAGGAAGCTTTGTCCCTACCTTTAGTCCTAGTTCTTGACCTTTTAATAATCCTTATCCCTTTTATCTTCCCGATTTCCCTAACCCTCCCCTTAGAGTAAAAACAAACAATGATTCTGTACATGTAACATACAACCTATTTACAGGTAATTAAGAAAAAATAATAAGTATAAATATTATAATAAGTATAATATTAAGTAAGTAAATAATTTTGGAAAATATTTTAAAGTAAACTTATGCAACCAAAGGGTTCAATTATTATTTTGTGGTACCTGCTATGTTAGGTTTTGAGTAGGGGATAATGGTATTAAGAATGTGATTGTGGAGGAATTTAAAGCGAGATCAGAACTAATGATGTCATGTTTGTAAAACTTATTGAAATATTAAGAAAAACTGAACCATTTAATCACGCAGAATCATTTTGAAAATGGTAATTAAAGTCATGGAAATTGTAATTTCACATATTGATGCATTAACTTCATAAAATAAAAATGTAAGAGACAAATATGTTATCTAAAAGATTTATAAAATTTGAAAAGTGTAATAAGCAGATATGTCAGTATAGGTTGCAACCAAAGTGTTTAGTCTATGAATGCTGAAACTGAGAATGTTTATAACTGTTGTTTATGAAAACAAGTCTGGCACACAACTGTGTTCATGTAAACAGTAAACAGAAATGTTGTAGTCTGCTGAATCAGTATCTTGTGACCCTATTGTGACATAAAAGAATTGAAATTAAAATTTTCACAGACAAAATAATAATGAGGTAATTATTGTAAGTTAGAGTTTAAGACATTAAAAAACCCTGCTCCAAAATATACCGTCTCTGTGGAAGCGAAAGGGCGAGACAGTCCTCCATAATCTGAAATAGTGTGTGTGGCTGGGAGGTGACGTAAAGGAGTCACGAATTTAAAATTTTATGACGTAAAAGTTTTGCTTATTCAAAGTTTAATTCAATCAAAAAATGCTTGTGCTCTGTCCACATAATTATATGCTCAGACTCGTAAATTAAGGTGTTCATGCTATAAGTTTAAGTGTATTATGTTATTGTTGTCTATTAGATAAGCATTGATAAGTATATGTAATTTTATTATGTGTGTATTTGTTTAAGCCAATAAGTAAATCGTCTGGCAGGTTAACATAAGCATCAGAATCAGAAAAAAGGGGAAACAATGAGGTGAGAAGTGAGAATAAATAAAAATAAATATGTATATTTCATATAATTTGCTCAATTTTAAGATGTATTTTCATTGTGTTTTTATTATGTTAGGATATCAGCTGATCAGCAATAACGTCACTGGTATATTGATTTGTAAATGTTACAAGTAATTAATGTTTAACGTATTACAGATAGTTTGAAGTAAAGACAAAAGGAATATGAGAAATAAAATAACAATTTATGCCAGCTAATAAGAGATAATTTTTGGGTGATGCATAATTTTATGGGACACATATATCTGTCCAAGTTTGAATTCAAAGTTGAAATTGAATTAGTAGAGATGAAAATAATGTAATATTGTTTTGAAGTAATGTAGTTTTGTGAAATATAGATGCTGACACAGGAGTAATGGAGAAGAATTGTAGAGTTTTGAATGATATATTGGTGTTTATAATTAATGAGGTTATTTTGTTGTATTGGTAGTAAGGTAATGAGATTGAGATTTTGGGGATGGCAATTTTGTATTAGGGGGTAGTGTATTTGGGGAGTCCGCAACAAGGGTTGGGACGGGATAGGAATAGATTTTAGTGGGGAAGGGGCCGCCTTAGGTAAAATCCAGGGGCCAAATAAGGGAATTGAGTTTTTGGGTAGGGGAAACACGTATCCTATGTACAAAGGGTTAGAGAGTATTTTTTTTTATATGTAGAGAAGGTAGCGATTTGTGTTAAATGGTAAGTTGGGGTTTAGAGTGTTCTGATTAGTAGAGATTTTGATAGAGATGGGTGTCATGATAATTGAAGTTGATGAATATTAGAGTCAGAGGGAGAAAGTTTATATATGTATAGAGATCTAATACAGAAAAACGAGAATAAATAATTTACATCACCCACAGTAGATTAAAGTAAGATTGTTGAAAAGAAAGAGAGATTCATGATAAAGAATATACAATTGTTTATTTTTTCAACCAGTGACAGAAATTTTAATAGAATTGAAAATGATGTAAAGTCAAGAATTGTTTATTTTAAATAATTTAAATGTCAACTTGATTATTATATTAATATTTTGTTCATTTTAAAGATGTTTTGTGTTATTACGTTTTGTATTTCAAGTTAGGATATTACAGATGTTCAGTGTTTTCAAAAATCATATATAACATAGGTAGGTCAAGGGTTTTGGACTTGACCTAGTTACGATCAGCTGATGAGGTCATACACCTACTAAGCTTGTATAGTAGGAATCCAATTTTAATTTGTTTGTTTGATTAATTCAAACCAATATTTGAATAATTTTAATAAATGTTGTTTAATAAATAAATTTAATAAAATTTTTTAATGAATAAATTTAATTTGTTTTGAATTTTAAAATTTTGAAAATTTTAATTTTTTTGAAAAAAAAAACTTGATTTTTCGCCTGCCAGCGAGTGAATATTTGAGTAATGATTCTTTTATTATGTGTGTATTAACCATTTTTCTTTTATTGTATTGCATTATATTGGTAGACTATAAGTGATTCTCCTGTTAGAATAAGGATGAGTTTATGTTATTAGAAATGTCTAGATTAAGTCATTTGAAACAAAAATTAGAAAAAAAGAGGAAGAGAATTTTTGATAAAAGATTATTTTTTTTGGAATTTTGAATTGTTTAAATTTATAATAAATTTTAAAAGGAAGTTTTTATTTTAATGTGTTAGGGTAATATGTAATGTTAGTGTGTGTACGCCCAGTATCTGCTAAAGGCAGCCCAGCTTGCAAAAAGGGGATCCACATCGGTGGAGGAGCTGGGATAATTTTAGCCAGGGATTGAGGATTTTTGGGGGTAGCGTGTTAGAAGGCGAGGCGCGCTGTGGTGCGAGTCTGATCGATTTCTCGGTGTTGGGATCTCTTATAGAGAAGTCCAGTGATCTCGTTCGGATGAGTCCATAGTCGCTGAGCCAGGGGGGTCGTGTACCCATGAGATTAAGAACTAGGGGGTTGTTGGCACCAGTTCCTCACCGGTCCTCTTCGGGGTTTGTCGATGAGATTTCTTCTGTCGTGGACAGCAGAATTCTCATCGAGGGGGTATTGTAATGGGTCAAATTGGAAGGTTTTTTATTTTTTATTAATCTTGGTTTTGATTTTGTTAAAAGTGTACAATTCACTTCATATATGGGAGCTACCACAGTTTAATTTTATATTAACATAGATCACCCATTCAATCACTTTTAAATTGCCAGACTTCACCTGTAAGGAGCCTCCAGTACAGCAATGCAACATACACACAGTCAGTCAAAACAATTGCCAGACGCATTGCACAATCACATAGCAGCAGCCTTGTGACACAGTCTACAGTGTGTCATCAGAGTGTGCAGTTTGGTATCAGAGAGTAAGCAGCAGCAGACAATAGACTTGTGAATTTAAAACAGGGGCCTCGGGTTTACAAGATAGGCCGTTAAAACAAATTTGGCCTATCCTAGAAAGTGTGAAACAGTCATTAAAAAGTAACAGTGTACAAACAAAAAGTTTGTAGCAGTTCGTCCCAAGGAGTACCGGCCGGTGCATCTCGAAGGGGTTAGCTCTTCTCAAAATTTAAAAAGTGTGGCAGTAAAAGTGAATCAATCTTTTTAAAACAGTGGCAGTGAGGCGGGAATAACTACAGAACAACAACATCCATATTTGTTATTTTTTTTGGTTTATTTTTCGGGACGATTACAAACTTAACACGGGGCGGCCACGAGGTCACGGATGAACGTGTTGCAGGCGGGGATTTTATATAATGCATTATATTAATCAATTAGGGTAACGGGGGTTGTGTTTAAGAATGTGAGAGTGTGTGAGCAGCTGGGCTATCTTCTTAGACGTAAGTAATATTATGTAAGGCTATTAAATAAGATGTATAAACAAGAGTTACACAACCTTTAAAAAACATGTAAGACAATTTATTTGGAAAACAAAGTTATAAAATCGCACTATTTGATTATTAAACAAAATTAATTTCTCTTCAAAAATGTATTGTGTAAATTATTCACGTAACCTTGAAAATTGCGTTTGTATCCCAAAGTACGTATGAGACCCTGGACCCAAGAACTCGCAAACGGTAAGTATAAGTTTTTTTATTATGGTATGGTTTACTAAGCTATTTAAATGGTAAGAAATACGTAATTTCACAATTTGAAATAATGACTTCAGTATGAAAATTCCACCAATCATGAAGCGAGAAATGACCAAAGCTGGTAGTAGTGCAAATTGGAACGGCAAGTTTAAGCGTCACCTAAGAACACTTTTTGTCAAAGCTCGATGCGATACAGTTGACGAATTTCTACGGATCAAATTGCCGCCATTGTTACCCAGCATCCTGTTCGTCTAATGTCAACAAATGTTTATAACCTAACCAGTGCGGTTTAATACTTAATTAAGTATTGTAGTTTATAATCGATGAAGTGAAATCAAGTTAAAAGTGATTAGGGAATTGCCTAGTGTACAATAATTGGCAATTCAGGGAAATACAGGAAAGTATCGTGTACTTATTGTTACTTACATGTTATGGTATAATCCAACCAAGTACAGTAATTTGAAATAATGACACTTTTATGAATGATTCTATTAATTGAACACTAAACTGTATTCACAATATAATTTCTTTATTGTTCAACTGTACTGTAGATATAAATGAAGTTTAAGAATGGTTCAAGTTGATTAACTAAATAACCTAAAAATATTGAACTTATTCATACTCCATTTGTGTAATAGTACGTATTAAGATTTTACGACGATAGAATGTAAGGCACTCTCCTATTCCGAGATTTAATAATTATAATTAACGTTTTAATAGTCCGTATTTTGCAGTTTAAAAGAACCTACTTATTCAATTTTACTTAAGACGATTCTCGTCTACGAATGTTTATTTTCATGTAACAAAATGACACCCAGAGATTGTAATTTTTTTCAACCAAATTAATTAATTGTGAACCCAAGTTAAAGTAAACCAATGTATTTACCATGATTCAGTAATATTTAAGGCTGAATAAATTATATTTGTTAACCCTTAATGGAGCTTTAATTCATTTAATTTTTTGAATAACAAGTTAATTATTAGCAGACAGATTATGTTTACTGGTGTAAAGGTTGGCAGCACTCTAAACCACTGAAAGAGAAAGGATTCAATCATTATATTTGTTTATTTATAATCCTGACTTCTTTAAATAGGTGATCATGACTGACTACACTGCATACAAAGTAAGTAAATAATGGTAACCCGACATGATTACTCCCAATATGTTTTAGCCGATTTAGAGTCGACGTCAAGTGAAGAGTACCACGGACGATGCTCCGCATCCGACTTCATTCCTGATTCAATTACACTAAATCAGATATACTCGAAAACTACTGTTCCGTTAATGAGGGGGTATAACAAATTGATAAATAATAAAATAATAATACATTAACTAAATTAATTCAAGAGTGAAGGTTAACGAACAACATAAATACCGTACACACACTTAAATAGAATTAATAACACATATAGAAGAGAGAGCGAATCGAGTTTAGTTACATTTGTTAAGTACTCACATTTAATTACTCTACTACATTAATAGTGTGTGTAGGTGGTATGTTTGTTAGTTTGTACCTTTAAAACAGCTAGACCGGTTTTGATAACAGAGCTATCAAATCACTTGTCTTGCTTTTAGCAGTGTCAACAAAGATATTAAATTTTAGAAAAAGAAAATTGGCAGACATTACACACCATATTGTGTAGAATGTGGGGGAATGGATACCATTTTAATTTAAAAAAGAGCACACAAAAAATGATTACAACAGCAAAAATCTTAAAAAGTACCGGTAATTATTATCCTCCTATGCAAGGAAGACAGTATTATGATTAGGTGATAATAATGTTCCGCTGATTACAGCTGACTAAAAGAGCCTATTCTTATGGTTACCATGGTTGCACAGAGTTGCTGCTTGTCTTTTTCTTAATGAAAATATCTAAATTTGTATGAGACTTATTATTTTCTACAATATCTAACTGCAGTCAACAATCATGTATAACTTGTCAATCCTAACATTTTATAATAATTGTGATATATGGTAATATAGGTTTCATTATACAATTTATTTTGTAAAAATGTCATGTACCCTACATAGGCCATTAACATTGATTTTTTACATCTCTCCTTTATTAAAATAAATAAGTTTTCCCTATGAAAAAGAGGAAGAAGTTACGCTGATAGAGGGGACTGAAATGATATCATTGGCGACATTCACACCTTCAGAAAATAAAGAATTTTTGAAAGAGAAATACAGTTTCTTGAAAAATATACTGTTATGACGGTCTACTTGATTGTCGTAGTTACAGTGGAAAACAAAATACAAGACACCAATTAAGTCACTAATCACCAGCTTTAATTTTCACAGTTAAACAGTTCGTAATTAACAACACTGTCTCTTACAACAAATCAAATAAAAATTGTTCACACGCAAATAAACGTCAACTAATATTAAAACACAATTGTATTACAATATACCGCCCGAGTATAAAACACAGCACTTCACTAATATCCACTTGAACCCACAGTAATATCGCTTGTAATCCCCCGACAATAACTGAACTGAGCATCCCTGAGTAATTGTATTTATATCCCGCTGAAAATCTAGACGATTCCACATACTACGTATTACCTCTAAACTACGACATAATTGATTGCGGCCTTGACACAGTGCGAGCAGCCGCGTGAATTCTGGCACCGTCTAGCAAATGCATCAAGAAGCACGTACACCATGCGCATTACATTCCGGATACCTCTGGAACATTCGATAAACACGTAGATTTGTAATGGTACAGGTAATACCGTCCAGGGACATTTTGTAACTATTGGTAATATTAATAATTTTGTTTGTAAATTTCATTGGGGAAAAGTTATTAGCGTCAAGGTCGGTGATTTAACAGCGGAAGACAGCTATTTTAGGGAAACGAATTCTGAACTTTGCATTTTGAAGTCACGCTACATGACGTCAAGAGCCAAGCCCCGATGATTTCACTTTGGAATGTGTGGCTGGGTCAGCAATGCGTTAACATCTGGCTACGTAATACAAATTAAACAACAGAACGAGACCACGTGATCGCCCCTCCAGCTGAGAATTATCACCAACTTTGCTCGTCCCAGTTAAAATTACAATCTTGTGCCGTACAATCACAAAAGTTCTGCGGACGAATTTTCAGGTGGGCCCACTGCCTAAAACGTTTAAAATGTAACCTCATCCAATCTAAACAGTGTAGAAAAGTAATCAACAGTTTTTTTGGAACAGTTAGAATCAGTGTGAACGAGCGGTAAAATTAAAAGATATGGATTAATCGATGGGGAGTGCAGGTACAATTGGAGTCTGCTGGACAATGTAAAGATAAGTAGCATCTTGGAGAGAGTAAAACAAAGAAATTTCAAACTTGTAAAGCAACTCAAAATTTAAAAAAGAAATGGCAGCCTAAACAAAACAAAAATATCTATATATAGTTTAAAAAATATAATGAGCTCAAAGGGGGGGTTAAAGATATGTATGGTATGAAAACGTGCGCGCGCGCGTGTGTGTGTGTGTGTGTGTGTGGATATACTTAATTAATAACCAAGAAGTGCTTGTTTGTGGTAGCTAAATTTATATTTGTTTAAAACACTCGTTATCTTCTATATTTTGAATCATGTAATCACAAAAGGAAGTTAAAAAAGAAAGAGAAGGTCAATTTACAATTAGTATACACATATATATGACGTACATATATGTTGTTTCAGTATGTCAATAAATACTAGATTGATTTGAGAATAAGTAGACTAATTATTTATTTAAAATAACCATTCTGCTCTTCAGCTCGTCCAACCGAACTCTGGACCAAGGCAAGAAATTATACAGTTGGCAACAGTTCACGGACACAAGCTACAACTGATTGTTTGTAAATAATAAAAGAAAATAATAAATAACATTACAGATTGTTCTGTGATGTCGTAACACTGCCACATCCTTAAGCCTGTTCGTCCCGAACTGGCAAACCGTCTCTGAAGTAATACTTAGCTAGGCGATCTAGGTGGACGACCTTGAACTTTCGCTGTCTTTCCTGTTGAATCCGATAAACAACATCGTTGATTCTTTTCTTCACAGTATAGGGTCCTTCCCAGTTAGTTTGCAACTTAGGTGAGCGACCATGACGGCACTTTGGGTTGAACAACCAGACCTGATCTCCTTCTTGGAAACTCACACTATTGCTGGCGAATGTCATACCGAGTTTTCATTTTATCACTGGCAATCTTCAGCCGTCCTCTTATCAAGCGATTAATTTCTTGCAGTTCGTTTTCTAATTGCGAGGAATAGTTCTGTGGCTCTTGGGACTGAGTCTCAAGTGATCCGATCATCAAGTCCCCAGGAAGACGAATCTCCTGCCCAAACACCAATTTTGCTGGAGTCAGGTGTGTTGTATCGTGTACTGATGATCTATATGCCATGAGGAATAGTGGTCCCAGTCTGTTTGGTTCTCCTCAACAACCTTCGAAAGATGTTGCTCTAGTGTCCTATTAAATCTCTCAACCATACCGTCAGACTGAGGATGCAGAGGCGTTGTCCTGGTCTTTCGAATTCTGAGTAGACATAATTCTTTAAACACTCCTGATTCGATATTTCTCCCTTGATCCATATGGATTTCCATAGGGGCTCCATAACGGCAACAGAAGTTGTGAACTAACTCCTTTGCCACAGTGGTAACCTCCTGATTTGGAATTGCGTAGGCTTCCACCCACTTAGTAAAGTAGTCCCCTACAACCATGATGTACCGGTTTCCATCGTCAGTAACTGGGAATGGTCCAGCAATGTCTATGGCAATTCTTTCGAAAGGCAATCCAACATTATACTGTCTCATTTTTCCCCTGCTTCTGGTTTGTGGGCCCATGCTTGCAGCACATATTTCACATGTCCGAACCCATTCCTCTGTCGTGGCGAAGATGAAGCCAACAGAATCGCTTCCGTATTTTACCAAAGGTTTTGTTAACGCCAAGATGGCCTCCAGACGTCCCATCATGCATCTCCTTCAAAACAGACTGCATTTTACTTTGGGGAACTATCAACTGCATGACCACGTCTCATCCATCTGCACTTTCCCAAGCCCTTTTTAGCAATCCGTTCTCTAAGATAAGGGATTCGCATTGTGCCCCGTAGCCCTTCAGGACTTCCGAACCATGGCAGACAATCTGGGCGGCGACCTACCTCTTTTGCTGTCAAGATCGGTCCAATGTCTTCATCAGTCATCTGTTCTTGTCGACAATCTTGTGTCGTCCAGCCGTCTGCCAGAAAATCTACAGTGATGGCTTGAACATGTTCGCTGGCATTTTGTTCTTCCTTTCTGTGGCAATGTCGGCAGTCTTCCAGGCACGGTCTTCGTGATAAGCCATCCGCCTTACCATGCAGGCACCCTTGCCGATGTTGCACCTTGAAGTTGTACTCTTGCAGATGTTTGAGCCACCTTGCCAACTGCCCTTCCAGATTTTTAAATCTCAAGAGCCATGCAAGTGCGGCATGGTCGGTACGTAGTGAAAACTCCCTTCCATAGAGGTATTTATGGAAGTGCTCCAAAGCTCGGACGATTGCCAGCAACTCTCTCTTTGTAACACAATTATTTCTCTTTGGTTTAGAAAGCGTCTTGCTTTAATACACTATTACTCATTCTTCACCATTTTGTACTTGAGACAAAACTGCTCCTAGAACAGTATTGCTTGCGTCTGTGTCTACGATGTACTTCCCTTCGGAAGCTGGGAAAGCAAGAATTGGCTGCGAGCATAATGCAATTTTCAAAGTCCTAAATGCTTGATCATGCTCTCTCGACCACTGGAAGTTTCATTTATTTTCCGTTAGCTCATGTAGTGGTTTAGCAATAGTAGCGAAGCCTTTCACAAAACGTTGGTACAGGTAGATCCCATTATACGCGCTTTCGGTATCCGTATTTTCGGATAACGTGGTTTATTTGTGAAGTTTCGAAGCGTCAAAATATTGGCTGTAATGTAAGAATATTGAGCGCTTTTTTATCCAGAACTGCTGCAAACCCATATGCAGGTTGTACAGTGTGTGTACAGCTCCGTTGTGAGTGCGCAACTATCACGCGCATCTTCCTGTACTGTGACCTTGTCACTGTGTTTCCGATTATAGGAGGACGCCAGTATTGCTTGTAAGCTTGTTGCAGTAAGGTTGGTTGTGTTATAACAAGTAAAATGTCAGATAAACGTAGAAGAAGTGTGAGTAACGAAGTGAAGAAACGTTCGAGAAAATCCCACTCGTTAGAAATGAAGTTGGAAGTTCTAGACCGATGTGATAAAGGGGAACGTAACATTGACATTCAGCGTGCAATGGGACTCAGTGAATCTACGATAAGAACTATTCGCAACAATGCACAATCAATTCGTAGAAGTGCTCAATCATCGACAAACCTGAGTGTTACTAGAGTGACTAAATCTCAATCAGAGGCAATGGAAAAAATGGAGAGTATGTTAAGCCACTGGATTGAACACCATAATCTGCAGCACATGCTTCTTGTCGGAACTGCAGTTCAAACGAAAGCAAGAAGCCTGTATGCGGACCTGACGAAAGATACAGAAGATGCGCCATCTTTCTTAGCCAGTTCTGGTTGGTTCGATCGCTTCAAGCAGCTTTTTGGTTTTCACAATATAAAATTAGTGGGAGAGGCAGCAGCCGCTGATCATATTGCAGTGGAGGAATTTTCACGAACTCTATTTAAGAAATTCATCACTGATGGAGGCTACACACCTAAACAAGTTTTTAATCTTGACGAAACTGGTCTATTTTGGAAGCGAATGCCGAGCCGCACATTCATTTCCATTGAAGAAAAAACAGCGGCTGGTTTCAAGGCGGCCAAGGACCGATGCACTCTTCTTTTTGGAGGAAACGCTTCTGGGGATTGCAAATTAAAACCTCTTATGATCTACCACTCACAAAATCCGAGAGCACTAAAAGGCTGTGATAAGTCGCGACTGCCAGTTCACTGGAAGTGTAATAAAAAGGGATGGATGACTTCTGTAATTTTCTCCGACTATTTTACAAGAGAACTAAATGACGAGTTGAAAGCCTACTGTGAGAAAGAACACATTCCTTTCAAGATTCTCATCCTTCTTGACAATGTTTCAAGTCACCCTCCTTTTATTGCTGAATTAAGCAAAAACATTCAAGTTGTATTTCTTCCTCCAAACACCACTTCCATTCTCCAACCTATGGACCAGGGCGTTATTGCCACATTTAAGGCCTACTATCTGCGTCGAACATTTTCAAAGCTTATCGGGCAGTGTGACGTCGATGACAAACTCACCATCGAGGCTTTCTGGTGTCAATTTAACATTCATATGGCGATTGGAATGATTCGAGACTCATGGAATGAAATCACACCACAATGTATGAATGGTGTCTGGAAGAAACTGTGGCCTGAAGCTGTTGAAGTTGTTTCAGAAGATGGAGTGGGAAATGACATCGGTGGTGCGACGAGAGAGATAGCAGACATGGCACAACACATTGGTTTTACTGACGTCGACGAAGGAAATGTGCACGAGGTATTGAACTCACATGTAGAAGATCTAACCAATGAAGACTTAATGAATACTGAAGAGGAGAGAATTGTAAAAGAACAGGAAGACGAGGAAATACATGAAGTTCAACCTGAGAAGAAGCTCACAACTAAAATCATGGCTCAGGCTTTCCAGATGATGGACTCAGCCATGTCTATTTTTGAAGAACACGATGCCGACACAATGAGAAGTTCTCAAGTGAAGAGGAAAGTTGAACACGTGATGAAATGTTACAAAGACCTCTACAGCCAAAAGATAAAGAAGAGGACACAGCCGTCTATTAAAATGTTTTTTACCAAACATCATGGCGTTTCCAATGACAGTCCTGCATCCAGTAAGAACCCAACTTCTGCTATGACAGTGTCACCTAGGAATTCTACCAGTTCTACCTTAATTGCAAAAGGAGGAACACTGACCACAACTTCAACAGATTCTTCTGATGTTGACGACCCTGAAGATATTATGTAAGTGAAGAGAGACTTTAACATTTTTAATTTTTGAATACTTTTCTGTACTGTACTGTATGTTATTTCGATCATTTAAATGTATTAAAAAGCATTTTTAATAAGTTACTTAATTTTTTCATTCATGCCCTAGTGTACTTCCCCATGTAAAATATACGTCCCATTTTACGCGAATTCGGTATACGCGCCGGTTTTCAAAAACATATATCCCGCGTATAACAAGATCTACCTGTAATATGAGCATAACCCCAGGAAACTCCGAACTTCGTGTTTACTCTTCGGAACTGGCCAGTCTCTTACTGTGTCTACTTTATTAGGATCCATGTTAACACCCGATGCCGAAACCAAATGGCCCAGATACTGTACTTCCTACTTGAATAGAGAACAATTCTTCGGACTCAGCTTCAGTTGTGCACCATGAATTCTAGTTAGAACCTCCTTAAGGTTTTCCAAATGGTCTTCGAAAGTCTTCCCGATCACTATGACATCGTCTAAGTAAACAAGGCAAGTTTTCCACATCAGGCCTCGGAGTACCAGGTCCATCAATCTTTCAAATGTTGCTGGTGCATTACAGAGTCCAAATGGCATGATGTTAAATTGGAATAAGCCACTTGGGGTCGACAAAGCGGTCTTTTCCTTGTCTTCTTGATGAAGACCCGCTTGCCAATATCCACTCTTCAGGTCCAATGTGGAAAACCACTGTGCTCCAGACGTGTCGAGTGTATCGTCAACGCGCGGTAATGGATAGCAATCTTGCTTTGTAACGTCATTTAACCTCCAGTAGTCTACTCAGAAATGCAATCCACCATCCTTCTTCACTACCAGCACTACCGGAGAAGACCAAGCACTTGACGAAGCCTCGATTATTCCCTCTGTCAACATATCCTGTACTAACCGAGACATTTCCTCTTGCTTAGATAATGGAGGCCTTCGAGGAGGTTGGTTTTTCGGCGTTGTGTCCCCGGTATTGATGCGATGTTGTACAAGAGAGGTTTTTCCCAGTGACTGTCCCCGAACTGCAAAAGAATCTTTGAATTCATGTAAAAACCGTCCGAGTTCTTTTACCTCACCACTCGAGAGGTTGTTAGAAGATCTGTTCAATAATTCCTGCAGTTCCTCTGGTAATTTGGAATTATCCGAAACACTGGATCTTCGTTGCGCCATTCCGTCTACCCAGGCCACAGGAGTCAATTTGCCTACGAGCGTACTGCTTTGTAAAGTGACAGCTTGATCCAAAATATTCGCCACTCTAATAGGGACATTTCTGGTTCGTCATGTTTCACTAAACTTCTAGCAATTAGTATGCCCGGTGTGCTGACTAACTGGGGCTCAAATATAGAGCACTGGTTGCCCCTAGTATCTACCTCAGTTCTAACCATGATGATCTTTTCGGAGTTTGGCGGAACAGTTACGGCCACTTGGTTTATGATGTCCATCGATTTTTCTGATGTAGTCATTATGGAAAGCATTACCTCTTCTCCTCCGATTCTCAAGACATTGTTTTTGAAGTCGACGATGAATCCGTATATGTTCATAACGTCCACACCAAGAATTGGTTCATGTCTACACCAATGTCTGCAACAAGTACTTGATGATTAAACTCAAGTCGACCGAGGCATAGGTGTATCTCCACTTTTCCATACACTTTTAAAGGCCGTCCAGTAGCTGTTCGCAAGCTGCAAGAGCACCAGATTGGCTTGAGATCTTTCACCACGTCAGGGCGCACAATAGAAACTGTTGCGCTTGTGTCAACTGTAATCGAGGTTAGCCTTTCTTGAACAAACCCGGTAACTACCAAGCTCCTGCTGTTTTTCTGAAGTGTAGAAATTGCGTATTGTCTAGGGGCTTCATTCCTCCAGTTAATCAGCATATGACCCGTTGTACCGACTACTGCTCGTTTCCCTGCTGCTGAATTCTAACCCGACAATCTCATTCTAGATGTCCAGGTTTCCCACATCTATAACACTTCGGTCTTCCATCCTTTCTTATTTTATTCTGTGGCGCCGACCGTCGAGACTTTGTTCCTTGTTCTTCTTCCTCATCGTCTGTGCCATCGCGAGCTTTTAGCGCCCACTTTATGACTTGTCCAACCAGACGCTGATTTGGCGGCCTCAAATTGCAAAGCATACACCAGAGCGTCCGCACTGTTCTGGTGTTTTGCCATTCGTAACACTTTCTGTAGTTCGTTATCTCGGACACCGGCTGTAAAAGTCTGCATCGCAAAACTCGTTCGAAAATCTTCTGTCTCTTCAGGATAGGCCAGTCTAATTAGTCTGTCAATACTTGCTTCAAACTCTTGAAGGCTCTCCCTGGAATGCTGTCGCCCTGCTCTCAACTGGGTGCAGTACACATCTTGCAAATCTTTATCACCATACCTTAATTCTAGAGCTTTTATCAACTCGGCATAGATGTTCTGGCTGTCAGGTGGCACTTTCTGTAGTAATTCTGCCGCAGGTCCTTTTAATGAGAGAACGAGTGAAACAGCCTTGTCTTTATCTGTCCAATTATTTGCGCATGCAGCAGCATGAAATTGGTGGAGGTAGTGTAACGGTACAAACCGATGAGAGTAAACAATTTAAAGCTTTCATTTTACAAGAGTATATTTTTGGTCACCGACTATAGCTCCGTGTGAGGTACGGAATGGTACAAGAATGCAGACTATCAGCAAGGGTGCGTATTCATGCGTACGCGCGTACGTGTGGGCCAACTTTCCCAGCGTGAAAGACACACACACCAGAGCCGAACTTGTGATGGGAACAAAGGAGTGCGAGCTGACGGCAACGCCTAACACCTGGCGGGTAGGCAACCAAGCGCACACACACAGTCGGTCGTCGCAGAGCAGGGCAGTTCTCTACAACTCATCACACGGTACAGTCGCAAATACAGTGGCCTCGAAAATTTCGGTAGACCAAAGTGAATTGAGTAGCCGAGGTCTACCGAAACTGGTAAATATAAAGAAAAATATACGTAAGATAGAGTGATAGTAAATTAAATGAACCTTTAAAGTTAAACGAAGTAAAACAGTGTCAGTGACGACGGAAGTGAACGGGAAATACAAGTGATAGTGGACAAAGGAATGTACGTGCAGGTAAAACGTAAAAGTAATCAATTCGAATCAAAATGAAATAACGGTAATAAAACAGCTCTATACAAAGGGGGTAAAAGGTATATATATAAATCTGTAAAGAGTGAGAGAGTGTATGTAAGGAAAAAGGGGAAAAATCATTAATAATAGTACTGGTTACTAGATAATAATTAGTTGATAAAAACTTATGTTTAAACAAATTCATGTTTTAGTTGTATTTAATAAAATAAAATCAAGTTTGTCTAGGGATATAAATATGTGTTAGCGTAGTTATTTCGTCGTTACCATTTCCTAGTGTTCTGTGCTGAAAAACTCGTCTAAACGTTTCCGTGGAATCTTCTGAATTGTGGGTAGTCAGATTGCGAAATTGTCCCGTTTTAATTAAGGTAATGTATAAAGGTTTCCATATCTGTCCTTCAAAGATATTGGTGGTGACTCTGAACTTCTGTTGGCGTTTTTAAAAGGTAAGTAGCGAGAAAAAGATCGCAAGGTAATGTTCTGGGAGTATTAAGTTATTTTAAATTAATAAATTTGGGTGTAACTTCACAATTGACGACTACTGCCAGGATATTCGTATAAATATTATATGAATTAGACCTGTTTTGAGGCACAGAAAGTAGGATTTGGTAATGGCGTATTTGTAAAATTTTGAATTATTGTTTAGATTTATGTTGAGTATGAGTGATAAGGTTATGTTGTGGCAGCGTTATTGTATGGTTACATATTGTAACGTCACGAGACATCCCATAAATAAAAACCCCATAAGAATTAAAATAACAAATAAAGAATATAAAATACTATTAAGAAATAACTTTTGTAAGTGACAAAATGTATGTCACAGTGTTTCAAGAATCAGCTCAGATAAGGGCATAAAAACAGAATTGTTATAGAGTTATTACTCAATTTGAAACCAATGTATGGTTAAATATATCAATTAGAATTACCAAATGGCTTAGATCCATAATTAGAATCATAAAAAATTGTAAACAAATATTAGAAAATTGCAATGACAAATATGTAATAGGTATGTGACAAGCACCCAAAATAACAAAAAAATCAATTATCACAAAACAAAAAGATAATGATATCTAAATGTCAAGTAGATAAAGAGGAACGTTTTATGTCAAATAAAGGAACTTTTAAAATACCTAAAAGCCAAAGAAAATATTAAAAAACCATGTCAAAAGAGTTGCAGGTACTAGACATCTAAAATGATTTAAATTATACTAATATATTGTCAAAATGCAACCAAATTCCTATTAAAAGTTGCACAAGAGTGTAAAGTCAATAGACCTAGAGATATCATTAGATAATAAACCTGAATGTAGTAGATATATCAGAAGTTACCTGGACCATAGTGTATACCTGTCCAGACAGACATTGTAAATGGGTCATAATTAAAATATTTGATGTTTAAAACCCTAAACTATGGGCAAATAAGATGTAAATAAATGAAACCAAGCTAGAATAAACCTGCTCAGTTGATAATAATATCAATTCGTTAAGAATTATGGCAAAAGTAATGGTATTATTGACCAAACCCAAATGACTATCTCAGATGAGGGAAAAATGATGCTAATGATTAATGCTCTTAAAATACTGTATATTATGAAACAGGAGGTTGTCATAATAATGAACCAAAGCCTAAGCTAGAATTGAACACCAAGAACAACCTGTTTCATAAGACAATAATGTTACAAATTAATAATTACAAATGTAAAAATTGTTAGGCCTAAGCCAAGGTCATTGTTTATTCACAATTATTCTTATGTTATGTTATTGTAAAGATATTAATTTTGTTATATAATTACTCACATTATGTATCCATGTTTTAGTAAGGTGTAAGCCTCCTAATTATCCAAAATAAGTGGATATAGACCATGAGCTACCAATATGAAACCCTCCCCCCTCCATGGGAATTTCCGACTCTCATATTTTTTTGTTGCTATTGCCATCTAGTTTAAGGTTTTAGTTGTTTGCCTCTTATCAATTACAGCATCCGATGCCTGTGTACCAAATCGGATACCCTGTGCGCAATACCCACTGCGCAATAGCCGAAAAACTTGTTTTTCTATAGACTGTAGCGCCAAAACGGCTCTAACGATTTTGATGAAACTTGCCTAGAGTATTCTCCTAGAAGCTCTTGACCATTTCCAAAAGGTCGCATCTCCCAAAAAATTCAGGAAAAAGTTAGGTGCAAATGAAATTTCATATTTTCTACCTGTTTATTGATATATCGTCTAAACCATTATCCTACGCAAAAATTGAATATAACCATTGTTGTTTGTCTCGGGATGCTGAAAAAAATAAATGGTCGCACGAGTCGATCGGACGATTTTTATATTCGGCATGCGCAAACCGTGCGCAATAGCCGAAAAACGTGATTTTCTCAATTACAACGTGTGACACATGATATTTATGTATTTTTTTAACGCTGAATCATGCGGTGGTATCGGTTTCTTATGAAAACGCTCCTGTTCCAAAATAATCTATGTTATAATAGGGAAAAATTTAATTAATTTATTATTTTTTTTTTTGTAGGAAAGTCGTGGAATGGATACACCAGATATTAAAAAAAAAATCTTTGTTCTTTGCTCCTAATATTCCCAGTTAACTTTTATTAATTATTGATTTCTGTTTCAGGTAAACTGTAACCATGTCTGATGAAAAGCCTTTAAGTTTGAAGCGAGATGGAGCATCAACAACATCACAGGGGAAGAGATGTATCATCCATTTTAATGAAAACAAATCAGACAATATTCTCCGATCATTTTCCGTCCAATCATTTCAGAAAGTTCGTGAGTGTGTTGAAATCCGACTGAAGGAATTCACTGAAAATAATAGATTTGAAACTGTGTGCAGACAAGTGCCAGTGGATCTCGATGTAGATCATGATTTTTACCATCGGTGATGTTACCAAAAGTTTACGAACATTTCAAAAATTAAAAAACGTGTGCGGGCATCGGGCAACGAAAGCAACCCATCAACATCCAAGCGAAGCCACAGATCAGCTTCTACAGGAAATCTATTTCCGAGTGATAGCTGCATTTTTGCCACAAGAATCGAAAATGGATTTCTTCGGAAAAAAAAATACGAGTTGCCTACCAAATGTGTTACTGAAACAGCGGGGTTGTCCATTATACAAGCCGCAGAAGCAAAAGCAGATGAAAAATTGTTATGTGAACTGAAAGATGTAGATTTTATAGCTCGGGAGGTGCACTATCATAATCACTATCGTAAGGAATACACAAGACATCCTGATAGGCGACCCCATGCCACTCCAGAAAGTGAGTCACTTGCACAGCAAAAGGCGCACAAAGAAGCATTTGAACTTTTAAAGAATTATGTTCAAGAGAGTATAATTGTTTCATGAACCACTAAAGAGACAAAAGCTTCAAACTTTTAAAGAGTATTCAAGAGAAGATAATTGTTACATCCTCACAAAACAGATTAGTTGAGACAAGAGCAGAAAGAAATATTTTTGGTCGAGCTTTGCTCCTGTCCCAGGAATGTGAAATTAGCCTAGAGATGCTTTTGTCCTATCCATTAGGTCCAGTACCATGGGCATTAGCAACTGCTGATGGGTGTCCTACAAAAACAGACAAGGCCAAACTACTCCATGCTTTGGAGATCAAGGGTGTGGTAGACGACCCTCCTAAGGTTGAAGAATGCATTTATATGATTTGATGGCATAGCTTACTTTCAGGCTCTCATTAGCATTCCAGAAACTTTGGAGAGCTCGCCGAAATTGTCTTAAGCCGCTTTCCAAAATGTAAAAGGATAGATTTTGTGGCGGATACTTACTCAGATGTATCTATTAAAAACATTGAGAGACTACGAAGAGGTTGTGGAGAGACATTCTTAATAAAAGGGCCTAAAACCAAGATTCCTCGGGATTGGAAAAAATTCCTTAGTAATGGCAAAAATAAGGAACAACTTGTCAACATTTTACATAATGAATGGAAGCAAGACAAATATGCCCACTACTTTCATGGTACAAGCATTTACTTATCACATAATGATCAGTGCACATTGTTTGCTAGCGAAGACGGTTCAACTGTGAAGTATACTATACAAGAAGAGCTATGTTCTTCACAAGAAGAAGCGGATACTAAAATTATATTACATTGCTTCCATGCTTCTCAATCCTGTCGAGACAATTTGCCTATCAGAATTAGGTCACCAGACGCAGATATTTTTATGTTGTTATTAAGGTACACCAACGAAATTAAAAACGTGTTACTGTTTGATACAGGAACAGGGAAACAAACGAAGAGTCATTAATGTCACCTTCATTTCTCGGGATTTAGGTGTAGCAATGAGCCATGCTATGCTGAATATGCATGCATTATTCGGATGCGACACTACCAGTTCTTTTGTTCGTCGTGGAAAGTTGTCAGTGAAATCTAAATTGGAAAAGTTTCCAAAATTCGTACCTATTCTTGTCTATCCAAATATACAAGATCTTGTCTTCCAAAACATCTACTGTCTATGTTTTCAGCTATAATTCTCAACATCTCCTGCATGCTCATATCTTCTTTTTTGGGTGGGTTTATCTGGTTGGACCCCTTGGGCATCCTCTTTGTCACCCGCCTGTTGTTCCATTTCCGAGTCCTGGATTGTTTCTGTTTCTCGTTCCTGCTCACCTTCTTCTGTCTCCAGGTCCTGTGTCTTTTTCTTTGAACGACCTTTTGTGGGCATTTCTGTACTTGTATAGTTGCCTGCCCAAATTAGGAATATATTATTATTTTTAGTCTAAGGATTGTAGTCCAATCTTCCTCCTAATTCAAGCCCCACGTTGGGCGCCATTTGTAATAAAACGAAATTTTCTGTACGTATTTAAATTTAAATTTTTATTTTTTATACATTAGGAGTTTTTTATTATATTAAAAAAATTAATATTTATTCTTTTAAAATGATTTATGATTTATGGCACTCGTTGCCTTCAACCGCAGGTGTTAAATGTCCTTTGGGAAGAATCAACTCGTAACCAAAGGAGTTTAAGGGGTACCTAGCTTTGGGGTTTTATTTGGATTGTTATTTCTTTTTTTAAATATACTGACCTTGAGTCCTGTAATTGTTGTTTCCTGTAATACAAAAACACACACTTATGCTGAATCTGGACGCCACCTGAACACTGGTCCAGGAAAAAAGAATCAACTGAAGTTTAAACTATTAAATCTATTTATAAAAAAATAATCGATTCTTAATTTTGTAAATAATTTTCTATGAATGATAAACCAGTTGAGTTGTAATTATATAAAAATTCAATTTATTAAAATTCAAAATTGTCTGAATGACTGTTAATACACTTTTTAAAACTGGTTCAATAAATTACAATGTTCAATATTCTTGATATCCCTTAATTATACCATTGGCTAAAAATTTGCTCAGTTGATCCGTTGAGTTTAATTACCTTACAATATCACAAAGTCGTGAATTCTTTTAACTTCCAAGATTTATCAAAATGATGCCTTACAAAATTTCTTAAAATAGTCTAAACTTGATAAGTGAACAATATTCGTATTTGACTGACGTATTGCCAATCGATTTATTACTATAAGTATTTTTGGTTAATTAACCGTCAAAGTTCTTTAACTACCAAGATTGTTTCCTTATTATTGTGAATTACAGTGTATACTGTTTGTTATGTAGTTAGTTATTTAAAAAAAAATATTACCAGATCGTTATTTAAATACTAGGTTTAAAACTTATGGTGTCCATTGGAATTATTTTCTTTCACTGCCTTTAATTTAATTTATTTAATTAAATAATGGCTCACTAACATAAATTCATACTTATTAAATTGGAAGTAATTAAAGTACACACACACAATTAATTAATTATTAATTAATTAATTGAATTAACCAATTTAAAAAAAAATAATAATATATAAGTAAACTTTTATACTTACAAAATTTTTCTTTAATTCTCAACCAATCACACTTTATTATAATACATTATTTATATTTAATTTATTCTTTGTAATTGGTGAATCCAAAGTGGAGCTGTATCATCGGCGAGTTCAACACCGAGATTCAGACAACATTTATTAGTATCCTTATATCTTTATTTTATTTATATTTGTAATATTATTATATTACAAATTGGCGTCCAACTAAAGGGCCTAAAATAGGAGCTAATAGAGTTATAAAATAAGGACGATGTCCAGTTTCCTATTTTTAGCTCGGCAGCGGTCAATAGGTCGGAAGGAGCGAGATGCACAGGAGAGCTACATCAAGGAAAAGGGCTGTGGAGGCCGAGCAGGAGGTAGACATGGAGGATAAAGAGGCGACACCAGTGGAAGATGTGGAGTCGATATTACCGCCAGCAGAACCAAACAAGCCTGCACCACAGGAGGAACAGCCGGAGAAATCCACCACAAAGGAAGATACAAAATTGGATAGAATGATGGAGATGTTACTCAGAGAATTTAAAACGACAAAAGAAGAGTTGGGTAATAAAATCGGAGATACCAATAAGAAAATCGAAGAAAATAGTAAGAAGATGGAGGAGAAGATGGAAGAAAATAATAATAAAATCGAAGAAAATAGTAAGAAGATGGAGGAGAAGATGGAAGAAAATAGTAAGGAAATGAAAAGTGATAACCAACGATTGAAGGAGGAAATGAAGAATGATAACCAACGACTGAAGGAAGAATTGGGTAATAAAATTGGAGATACCAGTAAGAAGATAGAAGAGAAGATGGAAGAAAATATTCAGAAAATTGAGGAGAAAATGGAGGAAATAAAGACTGACAATAAACAGTCGAAGGAGGAATTAACCCAGATAAGCCAAAAACTGGAAGAGACCAACAAGAAGATGGAAGAAACAAGTCAGAAAATGGAAAGCAATAATCAACAATTAAGAGAAGAATTAAGAGAGACGAACCAAGAGAATATGAACCGATTAGATGGAAAGATGGAAGCACTGAAGGAAGAACTGGGGCAAAAGATAGCTGAAAATAATAAAACAATCAGCAAGAAGGTAGAAGAGGAATTAACGGTAATCCAACAAAAGGGTACAAGAGCTGACGAAAGATGGAGTCAAACCGAACGAGAAGTACAGAGTATCAAGACAGAAATAAACACTAAAGTTAACAACATTGAAGAAACGAATAGGAAGACTTTAGAGGAAAAACTAAAAGAAACACGTGAAGACTGGGAGCGAGTGCAGGACCGATTCACAGAAAAATGTGACGGCATTGAAGCTGCTGTGACCAGTATCAACAGTCAGGTGCTACAGAACCAAACAGATATAGACCTGTTCCATAGTCGACCGACAAGTATTACCAGTTGTCCTAACAACGAGAATCGCGAAGGAATTAACTTCAGGTTTTATAAAAACAAACCGATGGAGTTCCTAGCCAGAATCGAAGAGTACTTCACCAAACACAGAGGCAATCGATGGAGGGAGAATAAAGAAGTACTTGACGAATCGTTCAAAGAGGTAGCAGATAATTGGTGGATGGCGATAAGGGACGAAGTGACCGACTACCAACAATTCAAAAGGCTATTCAAAGCCAAATATTGGTCTGAATTGACACAAAATATCGCTAGAGACGGGATCTGTCATGGAAAATACAACCCATATGGAAACCAGACTCTAACGGCGTACTTCTTGGGAAAGGTGTGCGTGGCCAAACATCTAGAGCCCAGAATACCGGAAGAATGCCTGGTCAGCAAGCTCTCATACCATTATGAGGAAGATATAATAAGAGCTAAAAGAAACAGTCAAATAAAGACTGTACAAGCTGTACAGTTACGTTTATTTTGATTTTATAGATACGATATATTATATCTCACAAATGTGGTTATGTATACAAAAACTAAGACGCCATCTATGCAATTAACTAAGTCATGGGCCAGAAGTTCGTTACGCGAAGTCATAGGAAACGGAAATTGCTTGAAATAACAAAACAGCTGTTCTAATTGTTACCAATGAAATACCCCTTTTTATTCTTTACTTTGTTACATAACATTTTTTAAAACCAACTGTAACCCTTCCAAAAACATAATGTGTAATAATAACTTTGATTAAGTTTAATGATTATATGTTTAAATGATTATACAATAATAACATGTATATATTTATATTTATATAGTGGTGCTCAACCCAGCACTTAGAATAATTACGCACGCACACAACCACTCACCCTTTCATTATCATGGTACAACTTATTTAAATTTTGGAGCTCCTTAAATTTAGATTGAAATTTTGAATAATTTGTTAAATGATGCCGTTTGTAGTTGTCAACACATTCTCCGCCTCTGACGTAACGAAGGCTTGGCTCTGCTTATCTCAATAACTGCACACTGTTTTTGTGATGTGACACCGTTTTTTGTCATGAATTAGTTCAAATCCTGGCAAATACTGTAATATAGTCCACTCACCGTAAATTCTATATAGGGTGTTTGAGGTTGGGTTGGGTATGTCAAAAAATAGGAAAATACAATATTTATGATCTCGTTACCATATTTTATGTAATTATACAATGTACCATGATTGTACCATCACAAAACCCCCTCAATGAAAGATGGTGTGACGAAGCACACAAACTTTCATTGACCCTTTCATACTTCCTAAAGGGATCAGTCAGGACAAGTCGCCACAACCCCCTTACAATTTTATATAAAAAATAACAATAACTCACCCTTGGTCTGGTGATGAGGACCGTACCTTCATGACCTTACTGGACTTCTCCTGCGAGATCCCAACACCATAAGGCCACTTAGGCTCTTAACGCCCCTGCTCTGACTCGTTGGCCAGCTCAGGACCGCTGTCACACCCCAAACACTGAAACAATTTATAAAAAATATTAATATAGTGGCTTATTGAATCACTACCTCCTTAACTGATATGGTCCCCTTAGCTAAGTGCTGGTTTGTGCCAATAAGCACTGGGTTGGCTTACTATTTATAAAATTATAAATTATATTAAATAAAATTAGAAAGTATAAAAATTATAAAAATAATAAATCTCAAGGATTAAAAAGAATATGAAAAAGGATTAAAATTGAATGAAATATAATTGAAAATATAAAATATATATAATATAAAATATAATTATATATCTCCCAAACTTGGAGAAAACAAATCAAGTAATTTAATAAATCGATTTATTTATTTATAACCCTTAAAATAAACTCTTATTATGATTATTAGTATTAGTATTATTATTATTAACAGTTAATCATCTGGCTGATAAATATTATTAACAACGCCATTTAAAAATTTTTTTTTTCTCTTCCTACACATATTATAAAATCATGTTAAAAAGTTTTCAAATAAATACATAATACATTAATAATTAACACTGATATATTAATAATACAGTTAATACATTTTAAATACTCAATCATATTTAATCATATCTAAGATATGCATTAACATTTGTATAATTTACTTAAAAGTTGTATTTAAATTAAAATTTACCATTGCAGTTATTAATTAAACATCAAATTTATTTATTTATAATAATAAAATACATTTTGAACTTATTGTTACTATTCATATTACATTATTATTTCATTATTCATTTTCTACTTCTTACTTTCTCTATACTCTGAACTTTCTATCTACCTAACTACCTAACCTTTCACCTTCTATCATTGTTTAGACTGGATAACTCCTACATTCACTATGCTTCATTATATAATTTTACTCACCTTCTTCTAACTAACCATCAAATTTACCTATCATTGACACCAATATCTCAATTATATACTCCATTACTATTTTCCTTTAAAATCTTATGGCACCGCTCGTCTTTGCACTGGGTTGGGTGTTCCCTAACTGGCTATATACATCTCTAATATTTTGCCCTTCCAAATAATTCGGCAAACACTCCTTTAAACTACGCTATTACCTGCCACAACACTATTGGTTGGCTACTCTTTATCACCTCACCCCCACTACAGAATTCATCAACAATAAATATATGTATGTACCTTTACTTAAACACCTTCTTTACAAATAATAACTAACTACTGTGTCCCTAAATATTTAATAATTCTCTTTGTATTTTCTTAAAATTCTTATCTTTCTAACTCCATTTACATTAATTGCATTACTCACCTGCACTTTATCTATACCAAGGCTCTATTCCTGTTTAAACACTTACTATAATCATTGACAATTCTCTTATAAAATTCCTCTCCTACCTACTTATAACAATACCTCTTTTCAAAATTCAAATATAATAATTATTTAAACATTCATTATTATTCATTAGTAATTAATTAAAATATTATTATTAAACATGTTACATATATAGAATATATAATAATACACACTGGGGTACCTGTAATACATAATACACATCAAAATACATGGATATATAAATACAGTTAATACAATAAAATATACACTCCAACTTCATTATTGTGTCATTAATCGAAATCAGTCCATAACAGTCCAATTCAAAACCACTTTGCACATTATTATTTAATGTTCATATCACAATATAACAGTCTATCCACCATCATTAAACAATAAACGAATCTTAGGTCTATATAAATTCTTATTTAATACATAGATTTTATTATTTGCAACATTATATTTATATTCCTGTATGCAATTGTTATTAATCAAATACTTCCAGTTACTATCAAGTAGAGTTCCGTTTGTCTTAGTATCATATGTCATTAATCGGTTTATACTATAATTATCCCCATAATATTCCACCACAGGTAAGTACCTAATGTCTTTATTCTCATTTCTTGTTATTTTCAATTTATTGTTATTATCAGGTAAGTAGTCATCATTTTCATATACCACATATAACCCTAACCTTTCTAACAGTTGTCTGTAATTTCTTTTTACTTTAAATATTTTTATTACTCTCTTACTCTCACAATATCTCTCTATACTTTCTCTCTTAATACATTTCTCTCCATAACACCAAAATACACTTTCTCTCTCCAAATATACAAGGGTCCCTATCATAAAATCGTTGCACCTCTTAGGTACACAAAAACTAAAAGAAACTTTATTTGTAGAACTATCGTCTATCAAACTACATGAAGACTTGTCTTCACCCCCTAATACAACATTAAAAGAAAATTCTACCCCCTGCATTCCTTGTACTAAAATACTTTCTCTCAACTTTCTTTCTGACTTCATAAACTCAAATATTTCATTGTCATGCATTATATTTTCATTATCATGTTTATCCTCTTCTACCACCACAATCTTACTACCTGTATTATTTGTATTATCTAGAGTACATTCATTTTTGGAATTATCAGTTTTAAATAGGTTATCCAGTACAGCATTTTGCTGGGTACTACTATCTAGTACTTTCTGACTTTCTAATTTACTTTCTACCACATGTAACTTATCTAATTTTGTAATCAGCTGGTCACATTTTTTAATAAGTTTATTGTGACTCACTTTTATTTCATTCTTTAATTCATTGAATTTAATATTAGAATCGATTTTCTGTTCGTCTAGTTTTTTATCTAGTTTTAATAACAATTGTATCATTGCATTGCTTTCATCCTGCTTACTATCTAAACTAGTTGAAATGGATGTATTGACTTTCTTTATTTCTACAGATACAGGCGTATGCACCTCGTCAATCTGACTAGTTTGAGGTGTTTGTACATCCATCTCGCCAGTCAAATTTACATTAGTTGTACCTATTTCTAACGTAATATTGTCATTAGTACTCATTTTGGCAATTGTGTAATGCACGCATGCATACAATTGTATTACCTAATTGTGGGGTTATGTTTACTAGTTATAAAATTTTGTCTGTTACCTCAAGCAATTTTTTCCCGTGTTCTTTCTAGGCGTATCCCATGTAATAATATACATACATAATATTACATAAGGTCCCTGTTCGGGCGCCACCTGTACAGTTACGTTTATTTTGATTTTATAGATACGATATATTATATCTCACAAATGTGGTTATGTATACAAAAACTAAGACGCCATCTATGCAATTAACTAAGTCATGGGCCAGAAGTTCGTTACGCGAAGTCATAGGAAACGGAAATTGCTTGAAATAACAAAACAGCTGTTCTAATTGTTACCAATGAAATACCCCTTTTTATTCTTTACTTTGTTACATAACATTTTTTAAAACCAACTGTAACCCTTCCAAAAACATAATGTGTAATAATAACTTTGATTAAGTTTAATGATTATATGTTTAAATGATTATACAATAATAACATGTATATATTTATATTTATATAGTGGTGCTCAACCCAGCACTTAGAATAATTACGCACGCACACAACCACTCACCCTTTCATTATCATGGTACAACTTATTTAAATTTTGGAGCTCCTTAAATTTAGATTGAAATTTTGAATAATTTGTTAAATGATTGATTTCTACAATAACATATATTGGGAAATAAAGGATTCAAAATATATAAGGAACGCTCTCACCAATTTCCGTGTTGGCTTCCTCGCACTGCCAGTCTCGTTCGTATATCGGCACAATCGGTGTATTTTACTGCGCTTGACGGGACTTTTTTGGTCAACCCACGTAACCCACCGTCGTGGGACCGATTCTATACGTCGATCTTGTTTACGAACGATTTAATCGGTCGAGGACGCCTACACCAAACCGAACTATTACTTTCCTTAATACATTTTGATAGTAGATATTATACTGTTTATTAACCACCTACAGTGGTCTAAAAAGTTAAAATTCACTCGTAAGTGAATGGGCGGCCGGCCGGCTCAAATCAGAGCTGCAGATGAAATGACGGCAATTTCTGGTTGAAATCTGCGGAAGTGGGGTGTATTGACGTCACATTCTCTTTGTCTAACGTTGTTGACATTGCCGTTTGTAGTTGTCAACACATTCTCCGCCTCTGACGTAACGAAGGCTTGGCTCTGCTTATCTCAATAACTGCACACTGTTTTTGTGATGTGACACCGTTTTTTGTCATGAATTAGTTCAAATCCTGGCAAATACTGTAATATAGTCCACTCACCGTAAATTCTATATAGGGTGTTTGAGGTTGGGTTGGGTATGTCAAAAAATAGGAAAATACAATATTTATGATCTCGTTACCATATTTTATGTAATTATACAATGTACCATGATTGTACCATCACAAAGCAATGACCGAGCTCTTAGAAATGTATGAGCATGAGGATTACTACCGCCAAAGTCGCAGGAGATATGAAAGGCCGGAACCAAGAAGTAACACCAATAATTCGAATAATAATAATCGGCAGAATGTGGGCAACAACAATAATTATAATTCCGCAAATCGGAATAATGCCGAATACAATCATAACACCCGTAATAACAATAATGTACCTAGATTTAATAACAGTAATAATAATAATCATGTTCCTTGAATTAATAATAATGAGGGCATCAACAATAATAATAATAATAATAATAACCGTCCACCAAACAACAACGGTTATTATAATAATAACCGTAATTATGTTCCAAATGGTCAGAGGAACCCCAACCCCTCTAATAACAATTATCATAGTAATTATAACAGGAATTACCCGAATGGAGGTAATAACAATAATTACAGGACATATCGACCCAATATTAACTACATCAGAGCGGAAGGCAGTGGACAGAGGAGGTACCAGCCTCAACGAAGGAGCCGATATTATGAGTACGAGACCTTTCAAGGAAGTAATCGTTACAGAGAGTACGAGCCCAGATGCAGTTCCAGCCTGGACAATCAACGAAGACTACCTGTAATGGAAGCCCAACAGGACGATCGTGCTGAACCAAACGAAGCAGTTTCAGGACTCCAAGTTGATGCTTCCAACGGCCTAATCCGTAATGATGCGGAACATTTAAACGAACGGAGGCAGTAATAAACTCCAATAACCCTTTACTGCTCCAATCTGCTGGGTTTGACCAAGGAATAAATTTGAAGAAAGAAAGAAAAAATTTTACAATAATATACAGTAATTATTTGAAAGATATCCGTAAGGACTTGCTAGAAGAAAACGAAATTAACATTAATAATAATGACAATGAAATAATATATATAATTGCAGAAATTGAGGGTATTTCTGTTCCTATAATGATAGACACTGGAGCAAATGTCTCTATAATAAATCGTAATGAGTTGGACCGGATACAGCAGGAATGCCACAAAAACTTACCGGTACTACCTATTAATAATATTGTACTTATAGGAGCTACCGGCCGACAAAACAAGACCATAAGAAAACAGGTATCCCTAAGTGTCAACAGTCAGGGCATTAGTGTGGATATGATATTTCTTGTTGCAGCCGGATTACCTTTCAACATCATGATAGGATGTGACATATTGCGCAGAAACTCAGCAGTTATCGACTTGTGCCGAGGAAAGGTATCACTCTTTTCTGAAGGTTCGACCTGGGTAGCCAATTTAACTAACAACAAGATGTTAGACTCCAGACAACTTCTCGACCACAAAAATAAGGTGAATTACTTGTCAAACTACTCGACAAACAACAAGCCAGTACATCAGGATTCGGAGGATGAGCTATGGCCACAAAAGATTCAGGAGATACGTGACTTCCAGTGCCACAATACCACCGAGCAATTAGAGGAAAACCAGCTGAATCAATTAATCAGCATATATGAAAAATATCGAGCAGTATTTTCGGACGAACCTGGAAAGATCCGGAACTACCAATGTTCCATACGATTCAGAGAACCAGTAGACTTTAACTGAAAGTCATATCCCATAGCACAATGCACATAGCACAATCTTTGAAGGAAGCCGTACGCACAGAGATCCAGAATATGATCAGTAAAGATATTATCGAGAGCAGTCAATCGCCATACACTAGCCCAATTGTGGCTATACAAAAGAAAAATGGGAAGGTAAGGCTTTGCCTTGATGCACGTGAGATAAATAAAATGATTATTAACGATCGTACCTCACCTGGCGAAATTGATGAGATATTGAAGAGATTTCATGGAACGAAGTTCATTACCACGTGGGATACCGTTTGCGGCTATTGGCAGGTGGAGTTGCACCCAGCAAGCCGGCAATACATGGCGTTCATCTTCGAAGGGCGCAACTATCAGTTTAAGAGGTTGCCCTTCGGGTTAGTGAACTCAGTAGCTGTTTTTGTCGCCTGTATGGATCATATACTCGGACCAGAAGCGCTCCAATTCACGACTGTCTATGTTGATGATCTCCTAATAACATCAACCAATTGGGAAGAACACTGTTACCGTGTGGAGCATGTCTTGAAGAAGCTGGCTGAAAATAATGTTACCCTTAAACTAGACAAGTCCAAGCTTATAGCTAAAGAAGTACAATTCTTGGGTTTCCAGTTAAACAGTCAAGGAATAACACCATCAACAGAAAAAGTAGACGCCATACAACGATTCCCTATACCAAAAAACAGAAGGCAACTACAATCATTTTTAGGCCTGTGTAACTACTATAGGAAGTTCCAAAATAATTATTCCGAACTGACGGCCTGGTTTCAGTACCAGTTATCGTCCAAGAATAAATGGCGATGGGGTCAAGAACAAGACGAAACCTTCAAATCAATTAAGGAGAAGTTCTTAGAAGCAGTAATGCTCAACCATCCGGATTTTAACCGACCCTTCTTTCTAAACTGTGACGCTAGCAACATTAGCTTGGGATCAACACTGTACCAACAAGATGAAGGTGGAAACCATCTAGTAGTGAGCTTTGCTAGTAGAACTCTTAACCAGCGTGAAAAGAACTATAACGTGACGGAAAAGGAACTGCTAAGTGTAGTCTTTGCCTGTGGGAAGTTTCGGACGTATATCCTCGGATATCCAGTGACCGTTCGAACAGATCACAAATCTATATCATTTCTGAGAAGATGCAAGTTAAGCCATGGTAGATTGACCAGATGGGTACTTGCCCTGCAGGAATACGATATACAGTGGGAGTATGTTCCTGGAAGTAAAAATGTAGTAGCCGACGTATTGTCGAGAATAAATCTGGAAGAACAAACGTTCGAAGGCGAAAAGGAGAGCATCTTGAAAATCTATAATATTATTAAGGACAGATCCAATTTAGAAAAGATAGTGCAGGACATCAGCAAACACCAGCAGTCCGACCCGAAATTAAACCACATTAAACTTCGTCTCTCCAACCAAGATGACACAATAACCAAATTTTATTGTGTACATAACGAAATATTATTCATCAAAACATCCCTTGATGAAGAGATATGGAAGATCATGATCCCTACTACAATCGAAAAGGATATCATCCTGGACTATCATATACGATACGGTCACATGGGAGCCATGAAGGTGATCAAGGCGATAGAAGAGAATTGTCACATAAAAAGTATAAACAGAAAGACGAGAAACTACCTCAAAACCTGTCTGATATGTCAATTGGTGAAAACCAACAATGAGAGAAAAGAGGGTATGATGATACCAATTACCTCACAAGCCAAACTGGAAAAGGTCTTTCTGGACATCTGTGGTCCATTTCCCCACAGTGGCGGACGCCATCGATACAAATACATTATTATCATGATGGATCACTTCACAAAATTCACAAAACTGTACCCTGTGAACAGAGCCACCACTTTGAAGACTCTAGGAATAATAACAAATCATTACATTCCAGAGATAGGGAGCCCGGCATCCATAATCACAGACCATGGAACGCAATTAAAGGGTTGGAGGTGGAGAAACACTCTAAATACGTTGGACATTAAGACATACAAGACATCTGTCTACCACCCCAGCAGCAATCCAGCAGAGAGGGTACTGCGAGATATCGGAAGAATATTACGGACTTATTGCTATAATCAACAAAGGAAGTGGCAAGAATATTTATTAGCTACTGAAGAATTCCTTAATTTGTCATATCACCCCGCTATAGGTACCACGCCATACACGGCAATGTATGAAAAACCGCCTCCAAGAGAAATACAAGACATAATAGAGTTCCCCATGAGTCAAGAATACAAATTCAATCGAATCAGATTCTACAATAAATTGGCAGAAGACCAGGAAAGGCGCAAGAACAAGTATCAAAAGGCGATTAAGAAAATAATAAGCTATGAAGTCGGAGAAAAGGTACTGCTAAAAAACAGGGAATTACCCAGTACTTTGGAAGGCATTACCAAAAAGTTGTTACTGCTGTATACCGGCCCATACCTGATTATTAAAAACAATAATAACAATACGTATGTATTAAAGGATATCATTTCAAATAAAGTAAAAGGAACTTATAATCAATTATCAATTAAAAAATATTTAGAGGAGAGATGAAAATTTGCAAAATTCAAAAAATTAGTAAGTACAACTTACACCAAACATTCGAAGAATTATGAAGAAACAAAAGGAATTTTGATGAAAAAAAAATTTCAAAATTCAAAAAATTAGTAAGTTCAACTTACACTGATCATTTGAAAGACTATTATGAATGATGAAAAAAGAATTTTGATGAATAAAAGTTTTCAAAATTCAAAAAATTAGTAAGTACAACTTACACTGATCATTTGAAAGACTATTATGAATGAAAAAAGAATTTTGATGAACGAAAATTTTAAAATTCAAAACAATAATAAGTACAACTTACACCAAAATATTTGAAAAACAACTATGAATAAGAAAGAATTTAGTTAAATAAAAATATCTAAAGTTAAAAAATAGTAAGCTCATATCATTACTCATACGAATGATGAGAAATAACTCTTGAATATGAAAAGAGATTTTGTAAGAAAGAGATACAAAATTCTAAAGGAGAAAGGAAACCAGAATATCATATGACTTAATCGAAACAACTTAACCAAACTCACAAAGAAAATAATTTAATAAAAATGGAACAATGAAGAAGGACCAACTAAGTAAAGACCAAATAGTGAGACCAGAAACCAAAAACCCTGATACTATTAATGATAATGTTGTTGCAATAACCACTGTTATAGTGAAAGTGATAAAGAATTAATTCACGTTATGCCATGAGCAATAAAAATAACTCATTGGATACCAGATGGTAGAAAAAATGGATATAAATGCTAATTACTATGTAAACATGATGAAATGTATATTATACCAAATACCTAAACCACATAATATGGAATAAGCTTTAAGAGAGAAGAAGAGTCAAGTGTATAAAAGTATTAATTAATATAAAGTATTATGAAGTGAAGTATCTAAAGATGTTTATTTTAGTCAAAAGAGACTACTTTTAATGATTATTTATTTTTATGACTGGATGTAGAAAATGCCATCCGTCTTATATTTTGAGCAGAGATGATAATGCCTCTGGACTCAATCAACTGAAGTATTGGACAGCAGGGATTGAAGCCAAAAGTGCCACTCTGAACTGTTCCAATTAATTTGTTAGGGAATGATAGGGAGTAAACATACTGGTGAGGAAGCACCAAATAAGAAAGGATATAAAATGATAATGTTATACACAAGATTGAGGGTCACTTATTAATGAAGAAAGAAACTATTGAAGGAGATACACATCATCTGAGAGGAAGCAACGGTGGAAAAGGAAGGTATATAAAGTGAAAACATGTAATCACGAAGAAAATATGGTAAATAAAAAGAATTGGTAGCAATTATTTCATCCATACTAAGAGTATGATCTGAACTAATCACTTTTACAGGAGAGCATATGTAGCATAACAAAATTATCATGTTAAACATTTAACTTAATGCAACATAAAGAAGAAAAGGTCTATAGTGAGTGAGAAGAATGAATTGTTTAAAGGTTAAGCAAAAGAAACTGTATATTAAGTCAATAAAATGTTAATAAGAATAAAAAAAAATAACAAAGAAAACCATTGGTCAAAATAACTTGCTATGTAAAACCCAATAAACCAGCAGTATACCCAGTAGATTGGGGAAGCAGTAAAAAGGAAAGACAAGAAAAAGGAGATAAAAGGGTGAAAACAATATTAATAATGGAAATTTATAAGGTCAAGAAGCAGAGAAACCACAAGACAAGAAATTTACTAATATAATAATGAAGAAGGGACAAAATATATCAAGATTCCTACGAAGAGCCTAGAAACAAGAAAAGCTATTCCAAAAATGTTAATAATGGAATACATACCATTGAACTAAATTAAAACCAATATATTTAGACCCAGTAACTCAAGTTACAAGATACAATCCAAAGAAAACCGAATTGTAAATTAGATATAAGTATAATATGTAAAAAATTATTTAAAAAGACTACCATTAGTGTAGACAATAATAAGTGACACACTATAATAAAGTATAGTGTAAGAAATAGAAATCCATTAAAAAGACTACCATCAGTGTAGGGAAATACTATATAAAAAATAAAAGACAGTCTAATGACTAAGGTTAATTTTAATAATAAAAGTGTTTTAAAAATTAAGTAATATAAGATTTTAATAGGTATAAGATGTTTTTATTTTATTGTGTTATCAAAATAGTTATAGTGAACACAAGATACAGTTAATAACTGAAGGTGTCATTAGGTATAAGATGTTTTTATTTTTATTGTGTTACCAAAATAGTTATAGTGAACACAAGAAACAGTTAATAACTGAAAGTGTTATTAGGAATAAGATGTTTTAATAGGATTAGGTTTGTGATAAAAGGAAACATAAAATCAAAGGACAGCCAATGACTGATAATATTGCTGATAATAAGATATTTCCATTATAATTCTATATGTATAAAAAAATAATAGGCATAAGATGTTTTTGTTATGTTTAAGTGATAAAAAAAAAAAAGTTAGTAGATATAAGATATTCTGTTGTATTTAAAATCATGTTATCTAATTTTCAAGTTTGTAAGGCAGAGAGGCAAGTAGGCAATAGGAATGTGATAATTTTATTTAAAACTGTAAACCATATGAAAGGTACAAGGCAGATTAGCTAAGACACCATTCTAGAAAAAACAGACCAGTAATGTAAAACCAAAACTACAGTATCTATCAGAGAATCAAACTACATAATAGGGGATATAATTAAGTACATACAACACAGAAATTGAAATGTGATTAGTACAGATACAATTAATAACGAATGGAATGACAAAGGAAAGATAATTAACTTCCTTTGGAAACAAATAATACTAGGCCTATAATGGTAATCAAATCAGGCTAAACAGTAAATTAATCAATATTGAAGTGTTTTAACAACAAAATTATTAACAACAAAGATAATCACGGAGTTATTAAGATTATTCCATGGAAATATTATCAGAAAAAACACTTAAAAACCATTTAAACACTAAATTTGTACAAAATATGAGGCCTACAATAATTATAAAAAATTGTAATTTTTGGGCTTAAATGAACTTGAAACAAACCCAGCTATATATCCAAATATGTAAAATTAATTAATCAATATTGCTGAGTAGTTAGAGTTTTGTAAAATTAAGAAATATTTGAAATACAGTAAAAAATAAGAAAACTTATTATGTATATTTAGATGATGAACCAAATCTGAGACATGTACTTTATAAATAAACAATAGAAAGAGGAAAAAGACACATCACAAATTACCCTAAAACGACGACGTTCAGAGTATTAGTCTATTGTTAATCGTGAAGACGACTAGTTGAGAATGTACTAACAGAAGACCGAAAAAGTATAATTTTGTGCAAAACCGTGAGTGTGGCTATGAAGAGTGTAACAGAGGTTAACTAAAAATAAAAATAACATTAACAGTTAATAATTAACACCTCACTAATTCCGAACAACAGTAATAACACCATCTAACACAAGCACAAGAAATCAACGGCCATTTTGAGAAGATTTTGAACCATATTAGCAGAACACGAATACACATATTTGAACACCGGACACTTCACCAGTAACCCATCCCGAAACGACATCGCAGGAGAAGAGGGAACACTCTACACTATATTCCTGGACCAACACTACTTCGCAGAGAAGGGAATATTCATTTATTTCTGTGGGAGAAGCTCAACCAGTCTTAGCAGTGCATAGCAGAGAAAATCGAGGTGACGGCAGCCATACTTGATTTCCGAACGAGCCAAGTACACAGCCAGCTTGAAGCGAGTGACGTCATTTCGACGAATGGTTCGATATTACTTTTCATAATTGACAATTTAAATAACAATATTGTTTTATTTCAGCCATAATAATTTAGTTTAAGAATATCTGTAAGAATGTATCTTGTTCCTTGCCCTCTGACCATTTCGACTCGCTAAAAGAATCCTAATTAATTAATCTTGTAAAAAATATATTTTGTCAATCTTGTTCGCTACCGACTGGAGCAGATATCAGCCAATGCCTTGGCCATGCGCAGCCTGAATGGCGCATAATTTTAAATGTCAATAAATGAACATCATTATTCAGTTACAAGAGTTGTATTTATTTGTATAATGAATGTTAACTATTTTTTTTTCTTCTAAACAAAAATAATTTACAGTGATAAAATAAACATCTGAGAGGAAGAAGAAGAGTAAAGTCAGCAGAGAGAGAACCAACAGATCTGACTACACAATTAAATTATTAATAGAAACAAATAGATTTGAACGACAAATTCATACTTATTAAATTGGAAGTAATTAAAGTACACACACAATTAATTAATTATTTATTAATTAATTGAATTAACCAATTAAACAAACAAAAAATATATAAGTAAACTTTTATAGTTACAAAATTTTTCTTTAATTCTCAACCAATCACACTTTATTATAATACATTATTTATATTTAATTTATTCTTTGTAATTGGTGAATCCAAAGTGGAGCTGTATCATCGGCGAGTTCAACACCGAGATTCAGACAACATTTATTAGTATCCTTATATCTTTATTTTATTTATATTTGTAATATTATTACATTACAACATTCAAGTATAAATGAAAGAATAGACAGGACCAATGAAATCACTGACGAGAAGATAAAAAATATAAACGAAGCAATTAGTCAAAGGGTCGATAAAACAAATGAGAACCTCCTAGTATTCAAGAAAAATATAACTACTCAAGTGAGTAACGTAGAGAATAACAATAGAATTAAAATGGATGAAGTACAGAAAGAAAATAAGAAGGAAATAGACAAGTTAAATGAAACGGTATCCAACAAAGTTGAAGGAATCAAGGGTGAATTAGGCCAAGTAAAAGGACAAGTAGGCAACATCCAAGAAGAACTGGGAATCCTCCAGAGTAGGCCAGTACATTGCCACCAAAATTTAGTATCGGACCACAGGGAGACCATCAGCTTCAGGGATTACCGGAGAAACCCGATGGAGTTCCTTGAGAGGGTAACTGAGTGGCTCAACCGAAACAGAGAGAATCGATGGAGCCAGATAAAGAACCTTTTAGATGAAGGGTTCAAGGGTATAAGTGACAACTGGTGGCCAGCCATCAGGAACGAGGTGCACAACTATGAAAAATTTAAACAAAATTTAAATTAATATATCAACACAATCTGGAAGAAATACCTGTGATTCATCACAAGAAACGACAAGGTTTTGTTAAGTATAAATGAATTATCAGTAATTGCGAACTAAACTAGTTAACTTTTTCACAACACAATAACTCTCACTCCGAACTTGGTATACTAAATTCTTTCAAGGATTAATCGAAAACATTTATTAAACTGTATGTAAACTATAGCTTAACCTATGTGCGAGACCTAAAAGGTTGACACACTTTTTAAACACTAAGAACCGAATTGTATGTAAACCTTTATAGTATTTAAGTAACATTGATGTAAGGTTGTGTACTTTAATAACATCTTGTTTAATTTTTCGTAATCAAAAGAACTCACTGACTGAATGAATTGTGTAAATAATTAATGTCAGCATCCATGCTGGTTTCGTTAAACTGTTCAGTCAACATAGCCAACCCCTGAGGTATAATTTATTTATAGCCGGAGCAAACTTTTTTATAATAACATCTTTTGTATTTAAATGATAAATGATTAGCGAATCTGGACACTAATAAATTAGTACTGAACATTAATAACCATCCTTTGTTTTATTTGATATATATTGTAATATTTGTGTACTTTAGCAGTGAAGACAATTCTTTACCAGAATTACAGGTTGGCAACACGACGGGCGATATGCGAGATTTGAATTCCCGCCAGTCCGTGTGAGTAAATTGAAATTATTATCATCGAAAGGAAGACGACGCAATTAGAACTTTTTAATTGTTTTTTTTTTTTTGTAAAACAATTTGGCACCTATCGGGAAATAAGTACATCAATTAAGGACAGGTAAGGAGAAGAACGAGAAAGATTCGGTACTGGTTATTAGCACGTTCGCGATCTTCATCGTCAGCGAGAGAAGTAAGAAAACCTACGACTTCACTTGGTTATAATTTCTATATGCTTTCAAAGTTGTAAATCCTTTTTGAATCACCCAGTATACAAAGAGGATTAACATGATCACAAAAACTACATACCAATGTTATTGGTGTTGTCTCTATATAACATTTCAGCACGACTTTCACCAACATACTTGTAGAACTTTAAAGTAGTTTCCAAATTAAGCAGAATTTTATACAACTTGAGAAAGCGTATTATTACAAGAAAACTTAATACAATCTTCTTACAGGAAACTTAATAACAGTGTAAAAGAAGAGTGCGTTGGTTAATGACAGACAATAAACCCATGAACAAAAATATTAAATCCCATATACCATTACCTATTAACCATGGCTCTGTATAACCTACTGTACCTTTTCCAATAAAAATAAATGATAACACCTATAATTCATGGGTGGATAAGAGGAAGTGATCGTGTTTGGGGAGATATTTGTTTGGGGTGATCATATGAGGAAGATATTACAAAAGACAGAAGCTGTTACAAAACAAGGCCTTGTAACTAACGTGAGTCCAATACTTTTATAACAAGCACAGTCCACCACATGTATTGGCAACAACTGTCCTACAGTTACCATTACCACTGTCTCGCAGTTGTTATGCAACTGACCATATTACAGCACAGACGACATCAAAGATATTATAATAATTTTATGTTTACTTGAAAATTCTTAAAAGTGCATGCCTTACTGGCAACTGGTTCTCTTCCTGAAGGTATTCGATTAAGCACGCAATCTGCTGTTGCTGTTCTTTAGCATTCATTCTGGTGGGAAACTTTGGATTCCAATTGTTATGTCCTCCTCTTGGGCCACCTCGGCCACCATCTTTTGGTGAGCCTCTTCCTTCAGGTTTTTTCTTCTTCGTCTGTGCATCTTTCTTTGACACTTCAGCTTTCCTGTACCTACAATTAAACAAAAAATGGAAGTTACACATTTATATGAAACATAGCTGTTATAATCTTCAAACTATCTTTCATTACCAAATTAATTCTTTTCCATTCCACACAATTATGAAAACAAAGTGAACTTGAACATTAAAATATAATAAATGGCCTATATACACATGTATAAAAATAATAAAAATAAATGTTTTATTTTGTAAATAATAAAATTATATTGCTCTAAAAATAAGTTTTTATAATTACATATTATAGATGCAAGAAATATGAGTTGTGGTTTAACTACATAAGTATAAACACACACACAATTGTAATTTCAGTCTCAGAATGTTAAAACAATAACAATTTATTTTATTTTATTAGTTGTTTTATTGTCAAATTATTGGAGCTGTTTATAATCAATTTTGGTAGTTATACATGTTTTTCTTAAAAGCATAATCCCTTTCTCAAGATCTAACGCCCTTAAAATGTCATGGTTACACATCATGCTGCAGTTGTTAGGATTGTTGATCGAGAACTTTATAATTTATATTTATCCAAATTCTTGAGCTTTTGTTTTGACATAATGAGTGTTCATTTCACTGCTCTAATAAAGTCAGTAACAAAAAAGTGAAAAACTTCCAAACAGATATTGTAATACTACACAAATGTTAAAAAAAACTTTAAACACAAAATTTTCAATAACTTCTGACCATATAACTAAACAACACATTTTTTAGCAGCAAAATTTGTTTGAAACATCCTTTCTTCGTTTTCTTCTTCTCCTCAACCCATAGGTTAGTGGGCCTGCAATTTCTTCCAATCCAAAGCCTGTATCTTTACTACTTTGTATTCTTTTCCTGCCTTTATCTCATCCATAAACTCTTGTCTTTGTCTTCCCTCTATGTTATATTGCTATATCGTTCCCTCGAGTAAGGCAGTGAACCATCTTGAATGTCAAATTAATGACCAACCATGCCATTCAACAACTGTTCCTTGTAGGATCTTCTTTTTTTCTTACTCTTATTAATACTTCCTTGTTTGTCAATCTTGTAGTCCCGTCATACCAGCACCATATCTTGAAAGCCTCAAGTTCTTGTCTTTCTGCTATTCTTAAGGTCCAAGTATTTGAGGCATAAGTACCAGTGGTGGCTGGTGGTCCCAAATTTTGGTGGTTTGCAGTAGTCGGTTGAGTGGGGGGGGGGGAGAGGAGAAGGTTAAAAGGCCACATTAAACAGGAGGTAGATCTACTAACTATATATGTGCATCATACATAGTGCTGTCGTATGGAAAAAAAATAGAAAGTTACTGTTTTCCAATTGTTTGAGCAGTTAATTTGTGGGAAATTCCAAGTAAGTTGTGTCGAGACAGTTCATCTAACAAGCATGATGCAAGCGACTGAGCATCATGTTTAGGAGGAGCAATAAAACCCCAGAAACTTTCAACCTGTTTAACTTTTATTATATAACAATACACTATGCCACTTGAAAAACATTAGCAACATCAGTGGTCTCATCAGCAATTACAGCCAAATAATCCGCATCTTGTATCTTACTCGTTATTTCTTCATGGCATATTTCTAACATTATATTTAAAAGTTTACTTTGAATGGTTATTGAGGTGCCTTTAAATACAGATGCTTCTTCTAAACTATTTTTCATTGCTGTGTCAAGCTCAGAACTGAAACCAATTAAGCCTCGAAATACACCAGGATCTGATGACGATTCAGCCTCACCATGACCCCACAAAGCTAATTCAAAAGCTCCAGAGAAGTGGAAACAGTTTATTATGTATTTAAGACGTACCAATTATTGTGTACTCTTTTGCTGTGTAATACAATATTTCGTCGATATTCACTGTACAGCTGCTATCCTATATGTACCAAAAAGAGAAAACTGATAAGCATTCTTTATATTGTAGCGGGTCAGATTTTGGGTGTTTTTATTTTAACGGTTTGGGGCATTTATATATTTGTATTCAGTTCATTTTCGGGCGGGTTTGGAAAATATTGCAAAATAAATGTATTATTGTGCAACGTATTTGTCCGTATAACAGACCAGAGTTGAGTAACAGAACAGTGAAACAAAACAATAAGACGCATGTTGTTGTTGAGTAATGCGGCAGAGGAATTCGCAACTCCACCAAAATTCTAAGAACTCTGTAAATGTGTGTCAACGCCCAAGCGCAACTACACCTGCACGCGCTCAAAGAACGCTCTAACAAAAACCTCAAGATGGCCAGAGCGTAAAAATATTCGTCGTCTTCTCTAAGACCTTCCGGAAGTCGCATTAAACTCCACCTACTGTTGGTGACATCATCAGAGCCAAGTCCAATATTAAGCTCTGGTCACACACATATATCAGCTCCATTCCATGCATAAAATGGTTATGCCACCGCAATTAAGCACCAACGGCGACTAAAACCTGATGGCAGTGACCAACAGCTTCCCTCCAAAAGGAACAAATACCTGTTACGTTCACCGTGACGGAACAGTCGACTTTAAGTAGAGACGCCATACAGTCAACAGGACGCCAACACCGCTACAGACAATTACAGTTTCGTTTAGGGCCCGGTTGGTCGAGTTGCGTAAATGTAATTAATCCAGTAGGACCGACCGGGACCCGAGGAATTGACTATGTTATAGACGAGTGCAGTGCAGTGGCCGTTGAAAAACAGTTAATAACGAATAATGTAACCGGGAAGGCACGTGTTCGGTCGACCTCGCGCCATATAAAATGAGACGGGGACTTGTAAAGAATAAATATTTCGCTCGTGTATCTAATATTGGTTAAGGGTGTTTTAATAAATTAAAATAAATATATGTGAGAGTGAGTGAATTGCAGGCTGGGCAGTCTAGTAGTAAGTAATAATCATTAAGTGGCATAAATTTATAATTACATTCTAACCAGACAAAACATAGGGAAAAAAGGTACTAAAGTTTTCAAGCAATATACTAAAAATTTAACTGTACAAATGTTTGTTAAATAATCGCTCATTAAAAATAATGGTTACTTCCGATAAAATGTGTTAGACTAAGTTATTTCGTCATTACCACTGTCTTATTTCTGTGTTGATAAAATTCGTCTAAACGTTCCGGAATCTTCTGAATTATTAATTGGGTGGGTCAGATTGCTAAATTGTCCGTTTTTATTAAGGTAACGTGTAAAGGTCTCCATATCTGTCCTCCAAAGATATCGGTGGCGACTCTGGTCTTCTGGTAAAATTTCAATAACAGGTAAGTGTTGTAATTGCGTGCAGGTAAGTCCTGGTAGTGGTTTTATTTATTGATTTAATCAATAAAGGAAAATTATTTTTGATTTAATCCGGAAGTCGCATTAAACTCCACCTACTGTTGGTGACATCATCAGAGCCAAGTCCAATATTAAGCTCTGGTCACACACATATATCAGCTCCATTCCATGCATAAAATGGTTATGCCACCGCAATTAAGCACCAACGGCGACTAAAACCTGATGGCAGTGACCAACAGCTTCCCTCCAAAAGGAACAAATACCTGTTACGTTCACCGTGACGGAACAGTCGACTTTAAGTAGAGACGCCATACAGTCAACAGGACGCCAACACCGCTACAGACAATTACAGTTTCGTTTAGGGCCCGGTTGGTCGAGTTGCGTAAATGTAATTAATCCAGTAGGACCGACCGGGACCCGAGGAATTGACTATGTTATAGACGAGTGCAGTGCAGTGGCCGTTGAAAAACAGTTAATAACGAATAATGTAACCGGGAAGGCACGTGTTCGGTCGACCTCGCGCCATATAAAATGAGACGGGGACTTGTAAAGAATAAATATTTCGCTCGTGTATCTAATATTGGTTAAGGGTGTTTTAATAAATTAAAATAAATATATGTGAGAGTGAGTGAATTGCAGGCTGGGCAGTCTAGTAGTAAGTAATAATCATTAAGTGGCATAAATTTATAATTACATTCTAACCAGACAAAACACAGGGAAAAAAGGTACTAAAGTTTTCAAGCAATATACTAAAAATTTAACTGTACAAATGTTTGTTAAATAATCGCTCATTAAAAATAATGGTTACTTCCGATAAAATGTGTTAGACTAAGTTATTTCGTCATTACCACTGTCTTATTTCTGTGTTGATAAAATTCGTCTAAACGTTCCGGAATCTTCTGAATTATTAATTGGGTGGGTCAGATTGCTAAATTGTCCGTTTTTATTAAGGTAACGTGTAAAGGTCTCCATATCTGTCCTCCAAAGATATCGGTGGCGACTCTGGTCTTCTGGTAAAATTTCAATAACAGGTAAGTGTTGTAATTGAGTGCAGGTAAGTCCTGGTAGTGGTTATATTTATTATATATATTTCGGCCTACACTTGATGACTGACGTTTTTCTTATTTTTTCAACTAGATGATTAATATCTTTCATTCCGAATTTTATCCAAGGGTCCTCTCCTCCAAACAATAAACATGGAAAACCAAATGAAGAATTTCTTTCGTCACAACCACATAACCAGTCATTATTTTCATAATATTTTAGTTTAATAATCAATTAAAGTGTCAACCGCCTGATTTTTCAATTTGATTTATTGTTAAGAGAGGCATTTGGCATCCTAGTCTATCGGTTCTTAACGTTATTCATTTTAAACTAAAAAAAAAACACGTTTTTTAAAAGCACGCAGACTCAGTAACTCCAAAAAGCACAAACACAAAAGCACACAGCAGCACTAACTAAACAAAGAAAAAATAATACTTAACACACAGTTTAATTAATAAAAAGTCGATTGCCACTTTATTATCACAATCACAGTTATACAAAATTATTACTATAATTTTATAAATTCAAACAATGGGTGACGTTTATCTTGAAACAATGTAAACACTAAACCTGACACAACTTACAAATCAAGAAGGATGTGCAGACTTCATGAAACAACTAAAGATGAACTACAACGCTACTAGTGGAGCATTGCAGAAGCTTTTGCAACCGCCTAGCTAACATTGGGAGCATAGGGCAATTGTGAAGAGTAACGCATGTTCTCCCATATGTTTGTGTAGTAAGCTCTGCCATTTACTCTTCAAGTTGCAAGCGGCCTACAACCACCACCCTGCGCGCTATATTTGAATAGTAAGTGAACATTGAGTAAGTGAGCATACATAGAATATAATATGCTCTTCTTTGAAACTTATGACACTTTGTATATTATTTTACATTTTAGTTATTCTATTTTGGTGGTTGTGCAACGCTGCAACCATAACAACAGCCGCCACTGATAAGTACCTATACTTCAGATGGAACTATTTATGAATAGATCCCTTATTTCAAGAGAGACACTTATTGATGTTAAAAGGTTTTTTTTTTGAAAAATGCCTTAACTTGAACAATTCTATTTTTAATGCTAGCGGTGCTTCTGACATCTGATGTTATAGAGCTTCCCAGGTATTTGAAAGTACCTTTGCTAATTTTCCTCCATCGAGCCATATTTCTCCCATCTGTTTTCTGTCTCTCATACATTTCATGTTTTTAGTTTTTGCCTTATTCATCTTCAGCCCGCATTTCTCTTTAAAAATATTGTTCATACAGTGGAGTGTTTTTTAATTCTTTTCCATTGTTTCCCAGTGGAGCGATGTCATCTGACACAGACTGATTTGAAATGTCTCATTAATCCAAGAATAGAGAAGTTAATAAAAGAAACTTGTGTTATAAAGAAATCCAATTATTCAGAGCGTTAATAAAGTCAAGCAACTCAAAAATATAACACTAAGAGTATGCTTGTAAGTTCTTTGTTACTTTTTTTTAAATTTGAGTATATTGCTGTCTGTTCATGTGAAGATCAACACATTTAGATCACACTAAATTCTGTTCTTCCATTTATATCAATAGTTTCATGGCTTCACAACAAGCAGGTTGTTTCTGCAAGCCTAGTGTGAATCGATTGTAGAACATGAACCAATGTCTTAGTTGGATTCAGAATGCAACAATGATTTTACAGTGAATTTTTATGACTGCCCTGTACCAAATATTTCTAATTTAATATATACAAGAATTGGAAACATAGTGCTTGTCTTTTCATGCCACTCCGCTCAATATTCATCAGTCATTATTATGTTCTCCAAAAAAGGCACTACCTCCAAAGACAAAACTATCTCAAGAGACTGTATTTTCTTTCTGTGTTATTCACAGAGCTTAAAAAAACATGGTGCTACGCACTATACTGCCAATTCAACTACGTGATGTTATGAAAAATTTGCAATGACTATATAATTTGCCACAGAATATGGCCTCCATGATCACTATACCTCTTACTTCTAAACTTTTGTTTTCTTTTTTTGGAGGAGGAGAGGCACATGAAAGAAAGCATTTTCAAGAACAACCCACTTTCTTAAAAGTGAGTTCAATAAAATACTGAAGAAATCAGCAGTGTAGCAACTCTATAGAAAATAGCATTAAAGACTAAGAAATGACTTGCTGTCTATAGGGTTTTAATTTTCAATATTGTAACCAAATCTTTATGTGGGTTGTAAAAATTAATGGTTAGTGTTATTTGTGTGTAGCAAGTCGAATTGTACTTTCTCTTACCATTTACGGGTAAACCGTATTTCTCACCGTTAGGTTCGAATATTACCGCCTCGCCACCTGTTGGCGCACGGCTTTCTGCAGTGTCGACTTGGCTAACGTCTTGGTTTGAGGTTTCCACTTCAATAAACTCTTATTTATTATCTTAATTTACTTGAATCAAACATACAGTGTTGCAGAATGAGAACATTTATTAATACTTTGGTAAGTTTCAATTATTTTGTAGTACATTAATTTTATTTTTTGCACCGGCTATTACACTTGTTCAGTTGGTACTTGCTCAGTTCCAATGTTTTGTGCACAAACCGTCTCGACGGTTACGTTAGTTTACAATTAAAATGGTTTTACTCAGGGGTGTTAATAAGTCCTTTTGGCTACAGAAATATATGACTACGGCTAAAACACACAAATTTATAACAGTCCTTAATACTAGGTACACAAAAAAATTAATATCTTAACACATTCAAGTAAGTAATTTTCAATGAGACTTAGTAAAATTTTGGTTAGGATTTGTCTATTAGAAATGTTTGTTAGTTATTTATTATATTTTGATTTTAATAATTATCAACTGATTAAAGTTCAAATAGTGATATTACCAATACCTTCAGTGCTAAATCAGAATAGTGATCAGCGAAGTGAAAATAGTTGTTTATCTTGATCAAAAAATTTGGAATTCGTTTAATGGGATTATGTTTATACTCATCAATTTCCGATGGGGCTTCTGCGATGCCGTCTTCTTGTTACGGAAGGATCCAGTCGTCTTCTGTTCTTCAGAATCTCACTAATCTCGTCCAGACGATTTTTCTCGTAGACTTCGGCCTCGTACTCCTTCTGCGATCGTCCGTCTTCTTGAATTGAAGTAGGTCCTTATGATCTTCCCTCGGGATTAGTCGTCATCTATTCTTCGCGGCGTCTTCTTGGTTTCCTTGGGTAATTATTGGTTGTGAAACAATTTAATAACTAATATATTATCCAGGATTCCCTGGGCTGCTATCATGATCTTCCTTCGGTTTGATTTAAGTTAAAATTCACTTATTTGTAATAAAATTTTGGTGTGAGAGCTACTCAATCCGTTCTCGGCGTCGGTCAATAATGGACTATCGAAAATCTAACGGTTTTTTGGCAATAAATTTCGGTTGCTATGGTTACCTAATAAATTATGCTAATTCTCATTGGTCATTAATTTAAGTCATTGTTATGTTTTAACGTCTTTTTTAGTCTAATTTTACCAAAATATCTTCAAATGAAGATCTCTATCTTATATTAATAGCTAGGGTTATTACATGAGTACCATTGTTCATAATTTTTCATAAGGGTCATTTTGCTATCCCTCATGGTCACTTTTGAGTAGCTAATTACATTTTTATTATTTTTCATATTGTTACAAAACAGATTAATAGAGTTGACGTTATTATTATTTGAAGGTGTTATCTTCAATCAATCTTCAATATTTGGTTCAAATTCTACTATTATGATTTCATTATGGTATTCTATTACAATGGTTCAATTGTTGAGTAATACACATGTTTACACTATTTTTCTAAACAATAACACAAGTATTCTTAATCTAATAGTATTACATTTCTTGTTGTGTTGTACCTAGTTTTTGGTACATTGGTTGTTTGATATCTAACAAACTAGCTTATTTGTCACTATTTGTTCTGGACTTTCTTTATATTTTAGTCTATCTTGCCGTGGCATTCAGTTATATCTCATTTTAAGGTTTACAAAGCTTTTATTATCAGTTCCTATGAACAATTATTTTACTGTTCTATCTCACATTTCTCTTGGTGGTCTTATGATTATCTATTTTGAGTTACAATCTTGATTAAACTGGTCACACTAATTGTCTGTGCATTTTAACTATTTAATCTTTGATTTTTCCACTATAATGGTAACGCATTTTCCTCTGTTATAAACCTTCTCACTTGTATTGTCTGTGGGGTTTATTTGGGTTAAAAATGGTTAATTTGTTACAGGTTCTCACACTTACATTAAGTTTTCACTGTTACTGTTTATGATTGCTTAATTATGCTAAACACTGGTTTCTTCATAGTTGATAATCGTTATACTTCTTCCGGTCACTAGTATAGTTACTTGTATACTTGGTGAATGGTGATTTCTTGTATCATCCATATATTATCTTCATTCTTCATGTTATGTTTCCTTTGCTCTTCTTCTTCCTTTCTTCTCCTGTTTAGTTGTTGTTCACTATCGGTGTTCTCCTGGGCTGTGCATTGCTTGTGATAGTCAATGTTCCCTAGTATTTATATTAATAAATAAATTGGTTGGTTTGCCATCATTGTGGTTGTTCTTGAGTTGTCTTTCCTTCATTTTAATGGTTATGATTTTTGTTGTTTCCCCTCACTGTTTGGGATCTATTGGGCCTGGTTTCTAACATTTTATATTGGCTTGTTGTCATTTTCTTTCTCCTTTGTACTCGATGATGCTATATTACTCTTCCTTCTTCTTTGTTGGATTTTTTCAATAATATATCTTTGTAGATACACACTTTTTGTTTACATTATTTTATGTACTTTGAAATATTTTCATGATCTCCCGTCACTTGACGTAATAATTAGTTACTCTATGTAACTGCCAAATTTGGTACGTTACAATATTTATATTTTACATATATTTTATTCATAATAGGCTGTTATTCATACCTTTTGGTATTACGAATACTCACTCAATTGGTTTAACCATTTGGTATACTCTGCTTTAATATTGGACTATTATCTGTTCTCAAATCTACTAAATTCTTATTTAACAGTTAGGCCTAGAGCCTACATTTTGCTCTACTACTATCTAACATTTCTTAGTACTTATTACCTTTACATTTGGTATTTTTAACACAATTTTTTAAACAAAACAAGCAATAAACATCGGTGTTCCTAACTCCACCTCTTATTATAGTAAAACATTTTTTACAGGTTCAAGCCTGAAATAACTTCTAACTACCTTATTGTTCCCTTCTACTATCTGGTTCAATTAACAATTCATTACATTATATTGGTTTCTTTAAAACAGTAACAATATCCTTATTATACTAACATTAATTTATACTTTGCACAATATATACTATTTCTCTATTCCTTCACTAGCAAAAGTGTCTATTGTTCTGGTCTGTCTTTCATTCCAATGCCTTAAACTCTATCTTATCCTATAATCCTTATTACCTATGGCTTACTTTAATTACCTTACAATACGTTCCTCTTATTTACTAATACAAAGTTTACCACTGGTCTTCCTGTTATTCTAACATAGTTCACTAATTAGAATACCCTTGAAGTTCACTAACTACACTTTTTCCTTTCTAGAAGGTTTTTGACTTTTACACTTTCGCTTACTATGTGCAACATGCTCTCACTACATGTCACCATTTTATTTTAATATACTCCTTCTTCCACTCACTTAATTATTCACTGGGTTGTTTTTGATGTTAGTATCATTATGGGGTTACTGATTACAATTGTTTATTTTATTTTCCCTTCACAAATGATCACTTTTTGGGTAATTAATTGTGGCCTTGATTTGCCTTAGGGTATGTTCACTAAATTTGATTATATTCATCACTATTTATTAGGGTGTGTGGATTATTAATTCCCTAACTTATATTTATAAACACATTCCTTCATCAATAAAATATACATAACATTATGATCTTTCATTAACATTATTAACCTAGGTAAATCTCATCTACACTCTAATTACATCAGTTCATTTGTTAAATTACAATATAATGGTCATTATTTGGGATTTACAATATTCATTCTTGATGTCTTGATTACATTTAGTTCTTAGCTTCTTCTTCATTGTTTCGTGGTTCCTTTTGGTATTTATCCGATCTATTGTGTCAGGTCATTGTCAGTTTTTATCTGTCATTGGTCATTTGGGTTATTGAGTTATTGATCTCTGAGTTTATAAGTTTTTGCCTCTTATTCTTGTCTTCAGATTTTTATTTTTTTATAGTTAAATATCATTGGATCTTCACTACCTTATGTCATGTTACAATATTTATTGCGAGTTATAAGTGAAAAAAATAAAAAATGTTTAAATGTAAAATTATTGGCCCTAAAATTAAAGTTATTCATGAGTATACATTATTCCACATGAATTGCATGACTTTATGAACACCCAATAGACATTTTAACATCTGTATAGATATCTGAAACAAACAAATCGCATTAAGTGTTATTTATTAATTACAAAATCCAGTTACCCTTCCATGATTATAGATTTTTCTCCTTTGCAGATGAGAAAACAGTCTTTTCTATTCCCCCTGTGAGTTCCAGTATATAAATAGTGTTCCAAAGGCACAGGCCGGTACAATGTACTTATAACATAAACTGTACTTTTCCTAATAGATCCAACCCAATTAGCAAATTCCAATGAATTTGGAACAGTTGCACTTAGCATCACTATTCTAACAGGCTTTGGAAGCAATATCATAACTTCCTCCCACACATGCCCTCTCTGAAATATAAAGTAACAGTATCATTATCTGGAAAGAACACATTTGTCACATTCCAAAATTAATCAAATAACAGGATATTATTATGAATATAGCATGTTTGTATTAAACACAGCTGTTTTATTGCATACACCTAAAAAATTAATACTTAAAAATATTAATGTTATTTTTTTTTAGAAACAATCATTGTTACTTTTTAAGTTTGTTAAACACTATTATTGTTGAGAAGAGGTTAAGCCAAGTTCTGAGTCTGACAAGTCAACCATAATATGTTGACAGGTTAAGTAGTAGCTTGGAAACACTAGAATGAAACAGTGGGGCAAGTCTTTACTCCTCCCCACTGATCCGCACACTGGCATTCAAATCACTGTCTCACTGTCACGTACGTGCATGTGTGATCGCACGCACGTGCACGCACGCACACACATACACACACGCGCGCGCGCACACACACACACACACACAGCTAGTGTTCAGAGGTAATTTTAATTATTCTTTTTATGAAATATTCTTTTCATACAATTTTTATGAAATCTGCAGTTTTATAAGTATGAAATTAACATATGTGTCTCTTGTTGAACCAGTTTATTTACTGATGTATATTTTATGAATTCATTCAAACATGTAGAATGCAGGATGCATGATATTCATATTCAGAAATGAAAATGGTTGTTAGCCCCACAGAATGGCAGTTTTTTTTTAATTCCTTGAAAAAATATAATATTTAAAATATTCACATGTGTTATGTCATGAATATCAAACAAATAAGTCATGTAATTTACCAAAACTCTAATTGCACTTAGAAAGAATAGCCAATCAAGGTTCAAATTTTCTTGTCTATTAAAGGTTGTACACAAAGTTAAGCATAGCAGGTTAATATTTATACATCTGTGAGAACTATTTATAGTTTTTGCTAATTGGTTGTTCAGAAGTATTTACTCTACCACATGATATGCATTACACATTCTAAAATTCACAAAATAAAAGTATATTATGACAACTGTTACCACTACTTAATTTTTAGTTTTGTTATGACAAGAAATCCAGCCAAATTTTCAAAAAAAATTTAATTTTACGTTTATGCTGCACAAAGAACACAATGCACATATCACAATCCTATCATATGAACTGACTTATAAAGTAAAAAGGCTTAACACACACACACACACACACACACACACACACACACACACACACACACACACACACACACACACACACACACACACACACACACACACACACACACACACACACACACACACACACACACACACACACAGATGGGATCAAGTAGAATTACATTCATTTTCTTTACTAATCAATATACTCTTCTATATTTCATTATGCTCTTCATATAATACAAATTTTAAACAACTCTGATAGAAAACAAACCAATATGAAGCCTAATTTAATAATCTAATTGTAAACATAATCTAAACTGGTAAGAAACATTTGGAATCTGAAATTAAATTGGAAGGAAATTTTATTATAAAAATTTTACTTTCCTATTAACTCATTACACTGCTTTCTTTGTGTTTCAATTAGTTCACATATATTAGTTCATATAGTTTCCTTATCTGATTCCTTATTTAACTGAATTTGTATGGTAATGATTATGCTGATTGGGGTTTTCATTAAATTATACTAAGTACCATAATTAAAATATTAAATTCTCAAAAATTGTATGTATACTGTCATTAACCAATATCTTCAATGTTATTTTTTCCCTGTACTGTCACCAAAAATGAATGTGTACAGAAAAACAAAAAATATTAAGTATTGACAGTGCAGTTAGTTATGCAAAAGACTTTTTTCAAAACTAGGTGTACAAAAAAATGTGAAATGTTAGGTAAAAAATTGGTACGGCTGGATACTCAGATTTTCAGACCAATTTTAAAACCTAAATATACAAGCAAGTAATAGAGCACTTCAAATGTAACATAATATTGTAAATATATGAAACAAAATTAAGGTAGTGGACTTCATAGCTAAGTACCACAAAATTTAGTAATCTGATATTAAACATAAATGGAACTTAACAGACGGTTAATGAAGAAATTTGTGTTAGTGGTTGAAATCACAAGCAGAATGATCACTGTTGCACACCACTATATAAAAATTATCCCGATTAGCGCTTTCAAGCTTCACAGCTCATCGTCATATCGGAACAGACAGAAATGACGTGAAAACAAACCCTTCACCCCTCTCACCACACCCTGCTCACACACAACAAGCTATAATATAAATGTCCCTTCCCCACCTCCTGATCCCTGTCCCACCATCTGTACAGTTACATATTTTTCTAGCAAATTCCTTGTGTTTCAGTGTTGTGTGTGTGTGTGTGTGTGTGTGTGTGCATCCTTTTAAACTTACCCTCTTCCTCTCCACACACGTGGGTCAATCACACACCCTTATTTTAAACCATCCAATTAGTACTATGCAATATAATTCTTAATCTTATCTATCTGTCCTCTATCATTTGATAATGAAGAAATATTTTATAACATAATTAAGAAGTAAATGATAGAGGACAGATAGATAAGATTAAGAATTATATTGCATAGTACTAATTGGATGGTTTAAAATAAGGGTGTGTGATTGACTCACGTGTGTGGAGAGGAAGAGGGTAAGTTTAAAAGGATGCACACACACACACAACACTGAAACACAAGGAATTTGCTAGAAAAATATGTAACTGTACAGATGGTGGGACAGGGTTTAGGAGGTGGGGAAGGGACATTTATATTATAGCTTGTTGTGTGTGAGCAGGGTGGGGTGAGAGGGGTGAAGGGTTTGTTTTCACATAATTTCTGTCTGTTCCGATCTGACGATGAGCTGTGAAGCTTGAAAGCGCTAATCGGGATAATTTTTATATAGTGGTGTGCAACAGTGATCATTCTGCTTATAAATGGAACTGGTGGCAGACATTAAAACACCTGAAATTAAATTTGGAAACTGTTTTTATAATAAAACAGATAAAATATTGAATGTTATAATATGGTTATATTATGATAGAAATACAAATGTAATGATTGACTTTATATGCTACTTCCTGATGACTTAGTACTTACATCTGTGTCATTTATGTAATGAACTTCATCAAAAATTACATACTCAAGTTCTTTTATTATAGAACTTGATGCTTTTGTCTGATATAACATTGATCTCAGAATCTCTGTAGTCATAATAAGGCATCCAGCGTCAGGATTTAACTGAAAATCGCCTGTTATTAACCCCACTTTTCCAATCTTACGATCCTCCTCAAACGACTTTTTGAAATCACGGTACTTCTGGTTTGAGAGAGCTTTAATTGGTGAAGTGTAAACTGCCCTACAATCATTCAAATATAATTACATAAGTATACTCTGTTCATAAATGTATAACTCAATTAAATATTGTATTTTTTCAGTATATTATGATTAAGTTGATTTATTCAAAACAAGCTGCAGTGAGTGTAAATAATGACATAACTAAAACAGCAAAATTTGTAGGTGAATTTCAAAGTAATGTAAAGACTGCTTTAGCCCAGAAAAATGCTCAAAGAATGATTTTTTTTGTAATGAATAAGAAATGTAATTCTTGTATACTATGAATAAATTGTTTTATTATGATAGGCTATTATGTAGGCTAGTTACAACTTTACATAACTATTGCACTCCTGTGTTATAAACTCTTCTTGAAAAAATATTGACAAATTTTTTAATTTAACAAACATTTGGGTAGTAGCCCCATTTGAAATAATAAAACTAACAATAATTACAATAAAAATAATATCATCAATAATGTAGATAACTATCTAGATGTCCTGGGTCCAATTTTTATTTATACAATAAATCTTTGTGTATTTTCCACTCCAAGTCAACTTGGGCTGTAAACAATGAATATTAAGGATAACACCTTGGAGTTAATAATAAATAATAGATGCCTGAAGCCATGGCCGGCTCTAGTAGAAGGTCAGAATATTAAACATGGCAACACTGGAACCAGCTGATACTTGAGGCCGACTAGACAATCTCTTAATTTATGTATTTCAATAATCAAATCGCAGCATTTTTAATTGGCGGTTAACAGCAGTTTTATAATTTTTAATTTTTTGCAAATTGAAAGTTTATTATGTAAAATACTGTTATATTATTTAAGAAATATACTAATTAACTCATTCATATGATATGCATTCAACAATTCGAACAAAATTAATTCATTAGGCCTAACACTAATTCACTAATTTCTTCAACTTAAACGTATAGTACTAAGTGCACAAACCTGTAATTTAGATTTAGCTATAAATAGGCCTACTCATAATTTTAGTAATGCTATGAAATTTAATCTAACTATAACATGTTCATTACGTGTTAACATGTTTATTACACTATGCTTATAAGCCTCAGACGCAACGTTGCCATGTTTAATATTCTGGCCTTCTACTAGAGCCGGCCATGGTGAAGCACTTGGTAGCCACACATCCTTTCTTCTGTATCATTTGGTTCATGTAAAGCCAACTGCCTTTTCTCTATTACTGCTACAGTTAGAGCTGCTGCCACCATCGCCATTGCCTTCATTTATCAAGTCTTCAGTGTCCTACACACACACACACACACACACACACACACACACACACACACACACACACACACACACACACACACACACACACACACACACACACACACATTAATTACCTTGCTTTCTGCCTGAGCGCTAATGCAATTGCATACTCTGCTACAACTGTCTTTCCTGCAGATGTATGAGCAGAAACAAACACATTACAGTGATCTTCCAACTTCAGTATTGCCTGTACAAACATATGTTATGTCACACTTTATAGATACTCAAAAATTACACTAAATAACATGTACAAAGTAACTGCCTAACTGAATATTTTTAGTTATCTTAAGTAGTTATAAGTTTTTCACATCATACTACTCTATTATCTTAAGCACTGTTCTAAATTCATTATCACGAATAAAGTCATGTCAAAATATTTCATGAATGAAATATCATAAATTATTGACCAGTACAGCACCTTCTGAATGTGAATTTTATCAGTATGGTATGCTAAGCTATTGGAGTTCAAGCATTATTTGACAATATATACTGTTATTGTTACTGGCTGTTGGTGAAAAGACCATTTTAAAAATTACAAAAAAGAAAGTACAATAATTGAGCCATATAGGCTCACTAGTAAGTGTAAATATAATATGTATGTGTAAGTATGACCTAATGCAGTAAACACCACGAAAATTTTAAATTTTGGACAACTCCAAAACAATGTATTTATTCCATATTTTTATGCAAGGATCATCATACACTTAAAAAAGTAAAATAATTTTTTTTTCCTAAAGGAAACAGTTATGTTTCTGTACACATTAAGTTGACAAAAAATTCAGCTGTAAAACAGTACCCACCTGTAAATGGCAACTGTAAAAGAGTAGTAATAAAAGAGTATTTCATAAAATAGGGCAGCAATAATTTATCCTCAAGCATAGGCTTTACATCCTGCAGCTACTAGCACATGCAACAGTTAACTACAAAATTGTATATGTGTTTAAAACAGACATGTCTGAAGACATGCTGTGTACTTCCTCACCTCTCATTACAGTAATGCCATGTATACAATTAATTTGTATCAGTAAAATGCTTCAATCAGTTCATTATTTTGGTGTTGCAGTAAAATATATTCCATACCAGTAAATTTACTGACATTCTTTGGTTGGAATGTGTAAAAAATTATTAAAATTAATTTGTAGTTTTTGCTTTTTTCCTTTTTCATTTATAAGACTTGTGAAATAAACAAATAAAACTGTGAATGTCAAATTAACCTGTGTAATCTTTAGGTAAGGACTATCAATAAACTAAGGAACATATAATAGTATCTATTACTTTTACGCAGTTCACAGAAAATGAATAAACAACGGAATACTGTTTAAACAAAGCCAATAAAGAAAAATATAAAACATAACAATAAAATTTGAAGTAGTTGTTCAAATTTGAATTACATGAAATTATTCCACTCATAAGCAGAAAATGAAGGACTTCTTTTTTAATCATTAGTTCATTACAATATTACAAATACCATACAAACAACACACTAGAGTGAATAAACAAAATTCTCACTAGTATTGATTGTGTTTGGGTTTCCCACACATATAGTGGACAAACTTTAAGTTAAATGGTTTAATCAAAGGTCACAGTGAGCATGCGATACAAAATATTTAAAACAAGAGTTTACATAAAAAATTTTGTGCTGCTATTGTTGAAGTCATAATACTGCAAAACTTTCTATGGTTTTCTATGTGGTGCAGTCAAGCAATTCAGGAGAGGTCTTAGATATCAAATTGCTGATTAAAACGTATGTTTCAATCATCTAGATAGATTTCATTCTAGAGCATAATAAGCTGATAACACAAATGAATGATGGTGAATCTGTTAATATAGGACAACATAATCGACTTCCTGACAAAATTAAAACATAATGTCTGCAGGCATTTACTACATGGTATCAATTAAAAGTAAATTTGGATTTTAAAAAATCAATGTAAAGTTATTATTATTATACTGTTAGTTTCATTTTTTTTAATCATATAAAAATATTGCATAGTTTGGATGAAACTGTATGTGCCCATTTCCCTTCAGTATATTCAACTAAATAGCTGCACAATAATCGACTTGTTGAAATCGTTTATGTATATAAGGAAGAACTGACCAAGTTGTTTGATTTTATTTTGTCACATGACACTATGTTTGATGCAGGTGTGCTATTGTGTAAAACAATTCTTCCATTACACATTAAATTAAATTCAATTCAATTTTTTACATTTAATTTTAAATAGAATTATTTTCATTTCATCCAGTGCTTGCAAAGAAGAAGCACTGTGACAAAAAATACGTCATGTGATATGTTTTGTTATGTGAAATAAAAATTCTGACAAATTTTTTTGTTTGATTACTTGGTGATTTTAGAGGCTTCTGGTTAAAAATGAAGGACTTTATAATGAAAAGTAAAAAAAGAAATTAAAAATGAAAAAAGAGATTTTTCCAACAAAAAATAAAACTTATGACAATAACGATACAACTTACCGCCACTTTTAATTTGAAATTTTAGAGACCTAAATAGTGTATACTAAATACTGGTTTTCTGATTTGTGAAATCAGATTTTTTATGGTTACAAAAATTCACTAAGTCTGAAGACTATTCTCAGAAGACTTGTCTGTCTAGATCAGTGGTTCCCAAAGTGATTCCTACGGACCCCCAGGGGTCCTTGGAACAGCTGAGGGGGTCCGTGGCAAATTAAAATTAATTTGGGGGTGCGTGGACAATGTCAAGGGCTCCGCAAAAGGTTTAATAGTTTAATATAAAGTAAAATAATTGTGACCCATTTTCATTTTTATGAAAGTTAAAAATAAATAGCAATAAATAAATTGGTAGCCATTTTTACGTCCTGAGTAAAATATAAGTATAGATAGGTACATAAAAAACAAGTAATGACAAGCATCGCATGGTGGGAGCCGGGCCGACCATGGCCACCTATCTATCTATGCAGGTTTGAACAGGAACGAAATCTCGCCGCTACAGGACAATTTTCTTTCGTGCAATAACTTGTCTAAAATCTGGCACTATAAAAGAGTCATGCATCTAATCAACAACTTAATTCTGTTTTGTGCGTGATGTGAAGTGCATGCAACAAATTTTCCTAGTTTTGAACAAAAAGCAGTATCATTTTTTTATTGTTATGAAGATAGTGCACGTTACGTAAGTATTTTCAAATACACTTGATATCTTCTTGTATATTAAATTTATTTAAGCAAAGTTGTACTTTTGATAAAGTTAATTTATTTAACAGTTTTATTATATAATATTTATCAATTTATATTTTATTATTTATATATTAGTATTTATTTATTAATTTATTTGACAATTTAATTATTTATTTTTCTTGAAAAATAATTTCGAGCGACCAATTTTTAAAATTAAAAATTACATTGTGTTTTATGTAGTAACACATTTTAATTATTTAAGTCTCATAAGTAAATGGCCATAGTCATAAATACATAGTAAAAAATATATTGTGCGTACCTATAAAATATGTGACACTTACTTAAAACTGTACCCTTATATCTTAAATTTGTGCCCTTTTTTAAAGATAACAGTATGAGTGAGCCAAAGAAAAATCCAGACAATATAGTGTTGAATATTTAAAATATGGCTTTATTCCGTTACCAAGAAATAGTACTTTACCTATGTGCCTTCTATGCAATAAAACTTTGTCAAACGAATCAATGTAACCTTCTAAGCTTAAGGAACATTTGACAAAAGTCCATAGCCACTAAAAAAAAAAGATTTAACTTTTATTAAAACAGTCAAAGAAAAATATTTGAAAACACCGTCATTGCAACAACTCTTCCCGACAACATCTGAGTGAGACGACGATGGACTGCGTGCTTCTTATAACATTTCTTTACTGATTGCAAAGTCCGGAAAGCCGCACACCATTGGTGAAGAACTTATTCTACCAGCTGTAAGTGAGGTAATACGCACCATGCTGCATAAACCAGCTTCCGATATTATAAGAAGAATTCCACTGAGTAATAATACAGTACAAAGAAGGATTGACGAAATAGCTCAGGACGTAGAAAATTCTTTATGTGAGTACTTAAAAACATCTGAATTCTCTATACAGCTTGACGAGTCAACTTTGCCAGGAAACGAAGCTTTACTTTTAGTTTATGTGAGATTTGTAAAAGAAGAAAAAATTTCCCAAGAATTGTTATTTGCCAAATGTTTGGAAACTGATACGAAAGGTGAACAATATTTAATGAATTAAAAAAATTTTTCGATGCAAAAGTTATACCCTTGAGTAATATCCTCTCCGTTGCTACTGATGGTGCTCCGGCAATGGTAGGATAACACCGAGGCTTTCTGGCATACTTAAAACAAGCTATACTGAATATTGTAACGTTACATAACCCGGTCCCAATAAATTAAATCATGATAACATAAAGGTCAGAAATGGGTAACCTATAACTAGCTCTAAATTAAAGTATATCACTAAACATGATAAACAATTCGAGTGATATCCAGTGACTAGTGAGTTATAGTGTACCCATGGAGGTAAAAGTGAAAGTGAATGAACTCCTTACAGAATTGTGCTGTAGGTTTGGGAATTATAAAACTATGAGAGTAGACTATAATGCTACTAATTGATTCTGTATTTTATTTATTTATTGTAATATTTATATTGTGTAGCCAACCAATTGTAATACCTAAGTTAATTTTATATTTTTCAAATATTTGTGTTAGAATATAAGATAACCCAGGGTTCGTTTTAAAAGACATAAAAAGTTTAAATGTCAAAGGATAATAAAAAATTAAAATAATACTATATGAGGGAAATGGCAGCAGGAAGTAGTGCAGTGTAGGAATACTATGAAAAACTAATAAATAATATATAAATTTATTTAAAGATAATAAAAATATCAAATACTTATATACAAGGTCATAAGAAAATGAACAAAAACTTATTATGTAAACCAAATTGATAAAGAAACCGGAATGGAAAAGAATTATTTTTCGGTAAATAAAATATAAATTTATAATAATTACAAACTGCCTGTATAATAAAAATACTATGGGTTACTAAGAGTGACGAAAATAACAAGTATTGTTAATAATATTTTTGAAATAAAACCATAGAGTTGACAAAATGATGCTACTACAATTCTAATAAAATAGCCTTTCTGGAACTTTGAAGGAGTGAAAATTGGTACAAAATTAACAAGCAACATGACCAAATCATCCATTATTTATCCAAATTAAATGGTTGTACTCCTTAAAAAACAGTGAAAGAAAACCTTCTGATGATTCAACCTAGTTTCGCCATAGTTCAAGTTGACGATAGAATATGAGCCAGACGGTAATGAAATTGTGACTCAAGACGGACTTCACCAGAGAAAAAGCTTCATTCCAGTAAGAACCATACGAAGAGAGGTAATATAAGCATTTCGTTTAATAGTTAATGAGGAAAGCGCATTCCGAATGTTGGTATAGAACACGAAACTAGTCAAATTTGATCACATGTTTTTAAAGTAAACAAACGCACGCTGCTCTCTGACGGACATCCTGGAACTACATACTAAACGAAAAAATAAACAAATTTATTTAATATTTTTTTGGTATTTGTAAAGCTTAGTAATTATCCATTTCTGACCATCCCATAACAAAAAGAACTTACCCTTAACCCTGGGGAATTATTAAGAATTATATATTAATTGATGTTTTGAAAATAGTGTAAAATTTGGTAAACAAAACCATATATGTTTTTTTTTTTCTTTAGACAATTCCATGTTTACTCGATGAAATCGATATTATGTTTTATGTAAGGAAAGATCAATTGTGATACTTTTATTTTGGTGGCAGGAAACAAAAACCAATAATATAAATAAATAATATTATTGAAAAATGATATTGAATAATAAAGTGTGTTATAATTTTTGTAGTGGGTAGTTGTAATAGATTTCAGCACAAAAACAGAAGAGATCAACACATCGGATCAGATTTTGCTATAGTGTAGGCTGGTTGAACTAGGCGTGGAAACTTGTCTCACAATCAGCTGATTTAAATCACAGCGAACAATTTGAAAAATCAGAAATCGTCTAAACCGAGTGTAAATAATTGGTACTTACTCTCTCTTCCTCCTAAGGCTGAACAACTTCCCTACTTGACCCCAAATCACACACTCTCGATTTCTGCTTAGATTGAGTAACATTACAAAATACTTTATTTTTTAAACTTCAGTTATTATAATTCATAAGTGGCGACTGCGGAGAGGCGGAAACTTTAATATCTCAAAACCAGTACGTTATAAGAGTGATGCATACAACATGGGGCACATAAAATATAACTCCACTAGTACCTCTCAACCGCTACGTTACAGATTGGAACCCAATAGTGGGGCTTGACTAAAGGTGGACGTTTCGCTAGTACCTCAGTAACCGCTACGTTACAGATTGGCGTACACAACATCGGGAGCTTAATTAAATAAGACGAACACCCAATAAGCAACATACAAAGTTTTCGCTAAAACCTCTACAAAAACCGTACGTTACAATATATTATCTGTACACTGTGTCATTCATCGACAACATTTAGTCGCCAAAAAATCTTAGTGAACATGGCTCACTAGATTTGTCATTAGAGCAGTTAATAAAATCAAAAGGAATGCCTTAAATGAGAGATTATTTGCTCAACTTTGTTTGGAAAATGATGAAGATTATAATCGTTTACTACTTAACACGGAAGTTCGTTGGTTATCTAAAGGTGCATGTTATCGGCATGTTATTGGTTGGATCGATTTTATGCAACGTAGCATGGGGTGTAACGTAGCAGGCCTCCAAGAGGTGCACCCTGGGTAACGCTAAATCTGCTACAGCGACCGCCGTTTTCTCGAGCCTCAGCCATCATGGCACATGCGATCGCCACTAGAAATCCAACCCGCCCTTATGAGGGCGCGGACAATCACCTCCGCATACTGTATTGGAATGCGGGTGGACTGAGCAATGCAAAACACTCTGAGTTAAAAACTAACATTTCAAAATTTGACGCTGACATCATTGTTATTGTCGAAGCTGGCGCTTCTACCGAAGCCACACATTTTTATGAAATACCCGACTTTTCGCTCTATGTTTTAAAGAGATCAAGACAAGTTGCCTCTGGCATCATCGTATTTGTTCACAACTCTATGGCAAGTAAAGAAACTATCGTCCATGAAATGGATGACAACGACAAACTAGAAGCCATATGTATCGACGCCTGGAAAAATGGAGTCCACTTCAAAGTTGTTGGCCTCTACAACCCGCCCAGCAACGTACCAAACCTGGAACCAATAGCCAACCTATGCCAGTACCGCAACACCATCATTTTGGGAGACTTCAACGCTCACTCAGCCCGATGGGACTACTCAACTACTAGTGCAACTGGAAAGGCAGTAGAAGACCTTATAGACCACTCTGCTATTATTAGAATTCAATCTGCACCTACATTCCTATCTTACGCTGGCCACACAAGCACTCCAGACCTTGCACTGGTTCATGCAAACCTTACCTCCAGATCAGAACTGTCCCTGGAAGACCCCATGGATGGTTGTGGACATCGTCTAATGTACCTACGGGTTCAAATGAAATGTCAACATCCCCGTTTCAATAAAGTAACCCGGTGGAATTTCAAGAAAGCCTGCTGGGACAAGTTCTCTGAACTATCCGATTTGTATGTCACTGAAGACATGGTGCAAGATAACCCTGACGCCTCAGTCAAACTTATCGTGGAAGGCATACTACGTGCAGCTAACGAGAGCATTCCAAAAGGACAAGTTAAGAAATATTCACCTTTCTGGAGTAAATCGCTGGACGCCCTTAAGAAAGAGCGGAATACTGCTAGACGCCGAGCAGAAAAGTCCCATAGCTTGGAACACTGCATCATGTTAAGGAAAGCTCAGGCCAAACTGAAACGTGCTGTTATACAATCAAAAAGATCTGTCTATATATCCTTCGTATCCAAACTGGACTTCCGGAAAGATGGGATCAAAGCTCACAAGTTTATATCCAGCTTGAACAATGAAAAATCTTCTCGTCACTGGCAACCCATTAAAGTGAATGACAAACTACTCACCAGCTCCAGAGATATTGCTAAGGCATTAAGTAAAAATTACGCTACAATAAGCAGACTCCGTGTAAACGCGAATGAGCGGAAATCTATCTCCGACATTAAAGTTTCCTCTTGTCAAACCGAACAAGACTTCCTCATCTTCAACAAGGACTTTTCCCCAGATGAGCTCTCTCTTGCCATCAACTCGCTAAAAAAAGGAAAATCTGCCGGACCAGACGAGGTCTTCCCGCCTTTCATTAAGAATCTTGGCAAGAAAGCACTAAAGACTCTCTTAAAACTAATCAACCTAACATGGAATGCACGTGTGCCCCAGCAATGGAGAAAAGCCGAAGTTTTATCAATACTGAAAAAAGGCAAGCCTGCGAACAACCTAAATAACTACCGCCCTATTTCACTAACTAGTGTCTGCTCTAAAGTTACTGAAAAAATGGTCGAACGCAGACTCCGGGAATTTCTAGAGTCTAAAGGAGCCATTAGCGACTGCCAAGCAGGATTCCGTAAGCACAGAGCAACCATGGACCAAGTTGTAAAGTTTACTCAGTCGGTAAAGGACGGTTTCCACAGAAAACAATCCACTGTAGCCGTCTTAGTGGACTTTAAAGCTGCATATGACAAAATCTGGCGCGGTATGCTTGTTCACAAACTTAAGAAACTAGGAGTAAACGGGAACATGCTAAAGTGGATACAAAGCTTCCTCTCGCAACGCTACATACGATGCAAATTCTTTAACGCAACTTCCCCATACAAACTACTACGTCAAGGTTTGCCGCAAGGGGCGGTACTAAGCTGTCTCCTTTTCAACGTAATGATAGACGACCTTAAGAATGCATTTCAAAAAATTCCAGGAATCTCATTCCTCTTCTTTGCTGACGATGTCCTGTTGTGGGCTACTGGAAGCAACGTAAACGCCCTCGTAGAAGCTCTAAACAAGGCTCTTTTTAACCTCGAAGTATGGTCAAGCCTCAACAAAATGGAAGTTAGTACCGATAAGACAGTGTCTCAACTCTTCACCATGTCCACTAGGGCCCCGGTAATCAATTTAAAATTCATGGGATCACCTCTAAGACAAGTATCGCTGTCCAAGTATCTGGGAATCAACCTCGATAAGAAACTATCTTTCAGCACCCATGTCACAAGTACGGCCGATAAGGGTCAGAAACGTATCAATCTTCTCAAGAGACTAACTGCTACCAAGTGGGGAGCCACTCAAGATGTTCTATCCACGGCCTACAAAACATACGTCCGTCCAGTACTTGAATATGGCTCGGAAGTCACCTCACTTGCTAGTAAAACCAACCTAAATAAATACGACGTTGTCCAGAATAACGCTCTAAGAATTATAACCGGAGGAGCAAAATCAACTCCAATAGCGGCCATGCAACTTCAAACTGGCATCGAGCCTCTAGATAGCCGGAGGGATAAATGCACGCTTAAGTTTTGGGAAAGGGCTAAGAGAGTGGATGGGAATCACTGGAATGGATACAGAAGTGCAACCCAACGACTCAAAACCCAAACTTCGCCTCTAACTCACGCTGAAGCTCTTATAAGCAAGTACCAACTATCATTGGACCGTCGGGCTCCCATACAGTACTACAATGCAGTGGCAAACGCTTTACCTGCAAAGCGGCTTGACCTAATCAGCCTAACAACCAACAAGGCCGAAGCCAACCCTATCGAGCTCAAGTCGTACGCCATAGAAACCATCAACCTTAGGTACCCTGCGAATGATTGGCTCCACATATACACTGACGGCTCATTCCTACCTGAAACGAGGGGAGCAGGCGCGGGATGGTTTTGTAGCCTCTTTGAGAATTCAACAGCTGTGGGAAGAAACGCTAGTAACTTCGATGGTGAGGTGTGCGCAGTCTACGAAGCTTCCAACCAGCTACTAGCCAAGACCTTAGCACCAGGAAAAGTGGTATTTTTAATCGACTCCCAGTCCACAATTCTTGCGCTCACCAGCAACGCTCCCACCGACTGCCTGAGAACAATTCAGTGCCGCGCGAGACTTGCAGAGCTGATGTCAACCGGATGGATCGTTACCCTACAGTGGGTGCCAAGCCATGTAGGAATTCCTGGCAACGAAAGAGCCGACGTCAAAGCCAAAGAAGGAGCAGAATCGGAGCAGCCGGACGTGCCGCTTACTCTTAGTAGAGCCAATAACCTCATCACCTCAGTTATAAACACCTCCACACAAAGAACTCTAAAAACCCTGGGTACTGGTAAAAAGTGGGAAAGTCTTGCCACCGTAGGACCAATACCGAGACACCTGGACAGAGCTGAGGCCGTCGCCCGTTTCCGCCTTACTACCGGACATGACTACTTGCAAGCTCATCTACACCGCGTCGGCCTAGCTGAGAACGAAACCTGTCCGCTTTGCAACTCCGGAAGAATGGACGGAGAACACTTACGGGACTGCCAAGCACTCACATACCCGACCGACGACATAACCAATCGCTACTGGGAGGCTCGACGTCGAATGGTTGAGGAACCACGTACGGGCGTTGGCTAAAGTAAAGTAAAGTAAAGTAAGATTTTATGCACTCTTTGATTCAGTGTTGGAATTCCTGGAATGCAAAGACAATGTTTGCGGCTCAATTTAATTAATTCAAAAAATGACATAGTTTATATGACTGACTTATTTGCCAAATTTAACGAAACCAATTTGAAGTTACAAGGTGATCAATTAAATTTAATCAAAACTAAAAGTATAATATCTGTGTTTGTTGCAAAACTTTTTCTGTACAAACAAAACTTGGGGAGAGGAGAATGCTCTCTGTTTCCAAATCTTTCAAAATTGCAAAAACGGCATGAAGATTTGCTTGCTTATTGTCAACACTTAACGACTCTTCATTCTGACCTCAGCCAAAGATTTGAAGACATTCTTCACTTGGGCATCCCTGACTGGGTGTTGGACCCTTTTGCAAGTAGACCCACAAACTCAGATGAATCCATACTAATACAGGAACAACTTATTGTATTATCTAAAAATGAGGAGCTGAAACCAATGTTTGAACAAGGATACCACAAATTCTGGTTACAAAAACAGATACCAATTTTATATCCTACATTATGGGCCACTGTACAGAAGCTGTTGATTGCTTTCCCGTCTTCCTATTTAGTAGAAACTGGATTCAGTGTAGTTATGAGCCTCATCACGAAAAAAGAAACCGACTGCAAATTAGTGCTTGTGGAGACTTATGAATGTTACTCACAAACATTGAGCCGAACTTAAATAATCTTGTATCATCCCATCAGGTTCACCCATCTCATTGAAAAATAATGTGTTTTTGTATTTTAAAAACAAAGTTATAATTTCAATAAATACTACTTTAAATATAAAAATGTTTTATTTATATTTTATTTTTACGTCACCATTCACCATTCAAGACATCAAAGTTAAATTTGTAATTTTGCTATTATGCAGTTGTGTAGAGTTATTTCACTTGAGGGTTCATGGTCATGTTTTTGCTATCAGAAGGGGTCCATGGGCATAATAAGTTTGGGAACCACTGGTCTAGATGGTAACAGAACATCTAAAGAAAATTATTTTAATTAGACCAACTTAATTCCAAATGCTCATATATTTATAGTTCCCCATCATCCTATGTCTAGTATAAAATTAATACATACATATTATTAATACATAATTTTATGTATACAGCAACCTTGGTTGACATATTTTGTATTTGTATTAATACAATAAAAATGTAACTATTAATATTAACGTTAGACAAAGCTACAATTTTTCATTTGACAGACTACACTGAAAACATTATAAAATTCTAAACACGTCAATTCTCAGAAACTGTAGCTTCCTGAGGCTCTGTTTGTAATGGGGCAAATAAAGCTGAGGGTTTATTTTTCTATTTTTCATAATAATTGTAATAATCTGGGGCCAACTCGGCTGGGCAACATTTTTTTTATCACAAAAGCTTGATTTGTTTAACACCCTGTGGTTAGCTCGGTGTCAGGCCGAGCGAGGTACAAAAACAATTAAGAGTCTGGGAATATGTACGAGCGCAAGAGTGTGCCACCTTTTCACAACGTGAAAGTCACGTTTAAAAATTCCTTCTCGCCTTATACGAGACTACGGGAAAGCCGCAAGATGCTACCCGCCAATCACGAACCAAGTTGCCGGGCGCAGAGGGACGCTTAGCCATTTTGGAAACTTCAGTCGACAAAAATCTTCGGACCGCGCGGTCAGAAAAATAGCGCTCGGGAGCAAACTATCTAGTCGGCTGACTAATAAAGAGTGAGTTAATGTAAAACAGCAATAAAAATGTGAATAAAAGTAATACATATCACAAGTTTAAGTTTATAACAGTTTCCATCAATATTTCGGACGTTAAAACGGACAAAAAAGTGTATGTACGGTAGTGACGCAATGCCGGAGAGGCAGGCAACGAGGATGAGTAACTTTTGAACCTTTTTATATTTTGAACAAATTTTAACATATTATACAGCTGTTTAAATTTTGATAAAACTAAAGGAGTTATGTATTGTTAATGGGGAGTTTAAAGATATGAGTGAGTGAGTATGTGCGTAAAACATTACGTAATGAATAACACTGGTTTGCGATAAGTAAATTTAGTTTAAGTTTTCAATATCTATTTTTTGGTTTTGTTTTTACTAGTTTGATTGTAGGTAATCTTATAAAAGCAGGGTTAATTTTAAAATATCCAATGTATCCTTTATTGTTCATATAGTAAACGTGTAGAAGAGGAAGAAAGAATATTCTTAGTTATAATGGAAGTAAGTTAATTTTAATTTTTTTATTATGCAGAAGAGAGAGAGAGAGAGAGAGAGAGAGAGAGAGAGAGAGAGAGAGAGAGAGAGAGAGAGAGAGAGAGAGAGAGAGAGAGAGAGAGAGAGAGAGAGAGAGAGTTGTTTGAGGTCAGTGGAAGTTATAAAGGGTTAGTTAAGAAGTTAAAATTTGAAGGAGTAGATTATATGAAAAACTTACCTTATGTAGAAATGAGTACCGCAGTAGTAGATGAATTTGATATCGAAGATAATACGCACTTACCTGGCGGTGAAACAGTTGTAACAGCAGGTGAGAATCATGATGAATTGATTACCTATTTAATTGTAACAGATAATACTAAAGGAGAATTGACGTCGACAGGTTTAATGAATTAATAGTATGCAATAATGTTAAATACTATCTGGATACAAGGGATAAAATTGATGATGATGGTTATAATTATAATAATAATAATAATAATAATAACAATATATATTTAATTAAAAATGAATTGTGTATAAATCAGAAAAGATTATTGTTTGATGATGGAGGGTAAAGAGTATTGTCATGAACATTTAATTATGTGAGTGTAGTGGTTTTTGAAATGGACTGAATTATGAAATGATTTGTGGTAAACAATAACAGATAACAATGTGGACTGTATATACTTTTGTGTTGATGTTAAATGTATTTGTGCAATAGGTTATGTTGTACTCTGTATTTTATGTAAACAATGTATGTATGTAGTAGGGATTGACTTTATAATAATAATAATATTTTGCCAGACTATATAACGAAAGTAATTGTGAAGTTTATAATGAAATTAACTGAATTGAAATTGTTTTTAATAATGTAATTAAAGTAACTTAGTGTTTTAGAAACCGTAGGAATTAAATAAATTGGAGACGAGTTAATTAATTTAAAATGTTGTACAGAGGAATTTTGGTGATAAATTTAAATGATTTTTCTGAGATTGAGATTTTATAATAAATAGTAAATGATTAAACGTAAAATGTGTTTAGGTGTTGAGTCATATTGTTATTATAAGGTATCAGAAGGTACATGTGGTTGTGTGCGGTATATTTGTTGTGATGAATGTTTATATTTTTGAGTCTAGGACAGTGAACATGTTTTTATTTGATTGAACGATTGACCATATTTAAGTATGAATTTTATAATGCAATTGAAGTAAAGTAAAATGTTTTAATAAGGAAATTAAATGAGTTTGAAAGAATTTAAATTAGGTGATTAAATCAATGTGAGGTAGTTATGAAGTTTATAATATAATTTTCAATGATTAACTTAATGTAAAATGTTGTAAAAGATGGAGTTTTGGTGATGATTATTTCAATAAGGCATTGAGTCAGTCAAAGTTAATTTTAAATGGGTATTAGACAAAATAAGACTTTTTGGAATTAAAAGTAATACAGAAACGGGTCAGTAGTAGGGACACAGTAGCGAGAGTGAATGTGTGTAGAGAGAAAGGGAGTGATGAAAGTGGAGAGTAAATAGGTAAGAGCAGGGTACATAAATTTTGTAGTGAGGGTGGAGGTGTAAGGAGTCCTCAACGCAAGGCGTTGTGGTGAGAGGTGAAAAGTTTTAAAGATGGCTGCGGAGTTACCTGGAAGGGCCAGGAACTGATAAGGGAATGAGCTGGCGGTGCGGGTACACACATCCTATGTACAAAAAGGGTATCAGGTGCTTTGTTATAAGAGGAGAATGATTTAAGTAGGGTTAGATTGTTAACTTCTTTAAACAATACAAATAGATAAATTCATTTATTCTCGGTGACATAGTTTACCTTGCACATAATTATCGAATATATTTTTATGGTACTTACCATAATTATGGTGTAATGCATATGAATCACTTCTCTTTGTAGGGTCCAGAGTTCTTTCACCGAAACTAGAGACGGAGTTGGTATTGAAATAATGCTTTTACACAATAGTATTGGTGTTGTAAAACTTTGTTTAATGATCTTGACTGGTTTCTTTCACATTTATGAACATCGCAATTATTGTGGTTGGTAACAATAACAAAAATGGCGTCTGGTTTTACTTTCGCTTACTACCATTTATCAATCTAATTCTCTAGCCATAATTTTCTTTCAATTTACTTCAGAAACTAACTGGAAATTGCTTTAGACTTTCTATTTTATACTGCAGTATTTCGCTTCTACGTGATTATTAATAATATATAAAAAAGAATACAAACACGAACCAACACCTCATGGCGTCTTGCCTGTTTAATAGCCGGCTTTACGTTTACTCTCACACACACTCATTTTTGCCCCAAAATAGATACATTTTAATTGAATTTACTTATACATTTTTTGAGCTCAAATTTCTGTATGATAATGAATTGAGGGAAATGTGCACTTTCCTGTATTTGAAGTGGCGTTGTTCCTCCAGACGTCTCCTTTTCGCCGGCCTGTGTTTTCCGGAAGTTTTACTGCATCCTGGCTATATTTTTATGGTCACACACTGAATTTAAATTTTGTTTTACATTTTATAGTTCACTGATTACTGTTGTTGTTACATTTTGTTTAAATTTTCACTTTTGCCGGCGATTAACGACCAGCACGTTTTACTATGTGTTGACTCTCTGAAAGTCTGATGTGCAATGGGGCGGATAACTGGTTCCGTTTCTGTATGTGTATGAGTTATTTCGTCAGCATTCTATTGTTTCAGTAGCCAACACCCTGGTTTATACGTTATTGTTGTTACGTCATTATTATTTTTTAATGACGCCACGCATTGTTGACCAATGAAAATTTATATTAAGAGTCTGTGTTAACTCCGGCAACCATCGAATACGTTCTATTCCGTACGTACGCCCTTGGCCTTGGAATCGTCCTGCTCTGTTGAATCTGCGTTGTTTTGTTAAGGCTTGGGGGAAGTTGCTCTAACCATAATTTATATATGAAATACAACATAAAAATACAATAATTTTCCCGGAATACCAAACTTATGGAAACAGGTCTTTTGTTCTGTTACAAAACCCCCTCAATGAAAGGTTTTATGCCGAAGCATAAAAACTTTCATTGACCCATTCACACTTCCTAAAGGGATCAGCCCAGATATGTTGCCACAACCCCCTGTAGTGTTACTATAAAAAAAAATACAATCACTTACCCTTGGACCAATGATGATGATCGTACCATCTGACCTTACTGGACTTCTCAGGAGAGATCCCAACACCATAAGGCCATTAGGCACTTAACGCTCCTGCTCTGACACGTAGGCCAGCTCAGGACCGCTGTCACAACACCATCAAACTCTGAAACATGAAATACAAAATTTTAAAATAGTGGCCTTATCTATCTCCATATCCACAACTGATATGTCTCCCCTTAGATGCATTGGTTTGTGTTTTGAGGCGTTGGTTTGCTTAACTTAAAATTCCCAAACAACAAGTAACAAGATTTAAAACAGAATGGCCTTCTCCTTTCAACATTCCGACATTTAGTAAAACTTTCTGACTCCAGTCAATCATATTTATTCTCTTTACCACAAGAAAATATATTCTTATCCTACACATAATACATAAAACAATTTTCTAATTTTCAAAAGTAACGACTAATCATCTTCATTACATAAACACAAAAATAACTATTATGGCAAACACTTCAAATATTTTAAATTTTCTTTACTCAACTTTCTTTATTTTTACATTTCTTTGCAACAGAATCAAACTATATTACAGTAGAACCCTGCAAGTCCGAACTAATTGGGACCGGGGCCGGTTCGGATTGGCAAAAATTCGGATTATCCGAAATAATTATTATTAAATAATTATAATTATTTATTTGATTTAAATATGGTCTTTAACTTATATGTAACTTATATATGCCCGTTTTTTATTCAACGAATGCATTTTACGGTTTATAAGAGTTGAATATTTCATAAAATATTACGTAGTACAGTACTGTAATACAGTACAGATAAGGTGAACAGTATTGACATTGATGTTCGGTGGCTTTCTAGTGCGGTATTATTGTTTACTATCACGGGCGCGCCAGTGCGTCAATGACTCATGCCAGTTTCTTAGTAATCATCCCACTTCCCCCACTCTTGTTTGTTTCTTCTCGTGGCCTTACTTTCAGTAGTGAGACACCTGTCAGTCTGAGACATTGTGTGTGCATTCCAACTTACATACGTTTTCAGTGTTGTTTTTTAAGTGAGTATTGTATAAAAATGGTTGGTAAGCGGAAACATAGTTCATGTGCACTAAAAGATAAACTTGAAGTGTTGAAACGTTTGGACAAGGGTGAAAGTGGAACGAAATTAGCAGTCGAATTTGGTGTGGGTAAAGCAACAATAAGTGACTGGAAGAAAAACCGGTCCAAGATTGAACAGTTTTGTGCGACAACATCCGAGAAGACTCTCGAGGAGCGTCATACATCAAAAGTGTCACAATTTGACAAAATTGATGAAGCCCTTTGCATATGGTTTTCACAAGAAAGGCAGAGAGGTACTCCACTGAGTGGTCCCCTAATCCAAGAAAAAGCAGTTCACCTCAATAAGCTGATGAATGGTGATCCTAAATTCATTGCGAGTAACGGCTGGCTGGACCGGTAGAAAAAAAGACACGGAATACGACAGTTATCCATTACCGGTGAATCACTATCAGCGAATCACCAGGTTGCACAAGAGTACATCGCTGAATTCGCAGACATAGTTTCATCGCAAAATTACTCGCCTCAAGAAATATACAATTGCGATGAAACTGGGTTAAATTTTAAGGCATTGCCAAACAAAAGCCTCGTCGCCAAACAAGAACTTAATGCACCTGGTTTCAAAATGTGCAAGGAACGTGTGACTGTTTTAGCATGCAGTAATGCAGCTGGGACTAATAAGTTGCCACTAATGGTTATTGGCAAATCAAAAAACCCAAGAGCATTTAAGAACAATGTGAACTCGCTTCCTGTATTCTACAGGCATCAAAAAAAGGCATGGATGACCAGTGCTTTATTTAAGGAATGGTTTCATGTCCAGTTTATTCCTTTAGTAAAAAAGTTCAGTGAACAAAATGGTCTGCCACCCCGGGCGTTACTTGTCATTGACAACGCTCCATCACATGCTTAGACAGAAGAACTTGTTAATGGAGATATAAAAGCTATTTTTCTCCCTCCGAATGTAACACCTTTGTTACAACCCATGGACCAAGAGGTGCTACAAAACATGAAATGTGTGTATAAAAAATTCTCCTAAGGTCCCTTCTTGAAAATGAAGACAGTTCACAAACCATTCTCCAAAGTCGTAAGAAAATCAACATCAAAGATGTTACCTATTGGTTAGGTGAAGGCATGGGACAATCTCAAAGAACAGCTGCTGAGAAAGTCGTGGAAAAAATTATGGCCAAGTCTCTCTTACATCGATAGTCCGGAACAAGCTGATGACAGGACTGAAGTTTTACAGCTCATGCATCAAATTTCAGGCTGTGAAGAAGCAGACGAAACAGATGTGAACGAGTGGGTGGCAGCTGACATGGAAGACCACCAAGTTTTGACAGATACGGAAATCGTTTCCCTGATCAGACAAGACATCGATGAAGATTCTGATGTGATGGATGAAGCCGATGATTCAGAACATCTCATTTCACATTCAGAAGCAGCAAAGGCGCTGGAAATATCCCTGCAGTATGTGGAGCAGCATGCCAACACTACAGCGGCGGACATCATGTTCATGAGACGCTGGTGGAATATTGCGTCGTCTGCTAGATTCACGTCTTTACGCCAGCAGAGAATAACTGATTTTGTGCAACCAGTGAATAAGTGAAGTGTTAATATTGAAGTGTTTATTTGGAAATTCTGTTAATAAAGTATAGAAACTGTAATCTAAGTACTGTACAGTACAATTATTGAATTCTGTTTTTGTAGTTTTGTTTAAGAATTTTATTCCAGTAATTGTAGGCCTACTGATTAATACGTATTACAGTGGTTAGTATTATTTTCTACTGATTTTACAAAATGTAACCATTTTATTAGAAATGTAATAAAATTATTTGTCACTTCATGAAATCTGCAGTTGTTTTTATAGCTTTCCTTGTCTATTTGGTTCCTGGAGGTGGTTCAGATTATCCGGAATTTCGGACTAACGGGGTTCCACTGTATTTTTTTTTTTTAACCATTTCTAACCTTATTTTATTTTTTTTTTTAACATGTCAACATTTGTTACCGTCGCTACCCCTGTAACGACCTCCTAACCACACACACTATTGTACCCCCACTGGACTGTAGCGCCCAGGTGCCTTCAAAAACTGGTGGAGGAATTTTGTCATCTCGTCTTTGCTTCAGCATTACATTATAAAAAGCAGTTAGATATCATAATATCTATAAATTACATAGTTATATGCCCTTAGTGCGGGTCTATCACCTGGTTTATTGTTCCCACACGAACAAAGTGATACCCGCTGTTCCATAGTTCCGGGGATTTCCCCTAAATGGCCCTCCGTTAATTTCAAAATTCACCAATTTTCAGGACAACCAACTATGGTCAGTGTTACAATTGCTGCCCACAGCTGGCTGTCGTCCAAAACCACGATTAGTGCTGGTAAGGCAGTAATCGCCCGAAAAGGCGGGGAAATCAACTTCATTAGCATGTTTTACACTACATCATTTTTATACACTGTACTGTCAAGAATCACCTATAATGTAAAATTATATTAAAATTGTACAGTGTATGCACGCCTTCTGGAGGCCTCCAATGATGGCAACGGTCTGTGCGTTACTCATCAATCCACTTCGCTAGCTACAGTAGCACATGCCACTACTGCACTAGCCCAATTACATCTAGCTTAACAACTTCTACATATACTGTCCTTACAGTCCATAATTGACTTATATTTTTACTAACACCAAACAACTATAAAAAACACCTTTTAGCCTTGCTCAAAAACAAGTTCTTTAATTATTTAAAAATTTACACATAGACACTTTGCAAGTCCAAGCTTTCACTTTCACTGACATTTTCTTTTATGACAAAATAGGAATTACAACAATGGATCATCTGATAAGTTTACATTAAGATAAAATACAGTCTATTGTTTTCTGAAGGAAAACAATTCACTTGAAAAATTCAATTATTTAAATTACAATAATTTTGAGCGCTTCGTTTCACAATTTCTAAACAAACTACATTAGTTCGTGGAAAACATGACCATCATTTTTTTTTTTTTTTTACCTTTCCACAAACACTGGGTCCCCCTCCCCATTCTTGTACGTTAAAAATTTCTACTCACACCTTTTGGTGAAGTAAGACCATCGTTGGTTTCACCCCGTTGCTGAGGCTACCGCCAACCATGGTCTGCCTCCAAATTGCCAAAACCCACGATCAGAGGTGGTGAGTCTGTGATCGCCCGAAAATGGAGGAGTGTCCCTCCTGGAAACATAAATACCAAATTAAATTTCATTCATACTCTAACATAAACCCCTTATCAAATTCCTAAGATGACCAATATAACTTTAGGTTTGTTGCATTGTGTGTTCCTACTATCTCCCTAGTCTCCCTGTCCTGCAACACATATGAATTTTTCATCTTGATTTCTACTACCTCATAAAGTCCTTCGTAGAGCAGGAAGAACTTCTTAATTTCCTTGTCTTGAGCGCTCGATAAGTCGTGCCTCCTTACTAATACCAACTGTCCTACTTCGTATTTTACCCACTTACCTTTTGCGTCGTGCCTACGTTTTCTCTGTTCACCCTTGCTTAACAAATTCTCGTTGGCCAACTGGATCTTAATGCTCACATCCGTACTCTCGCTCTCAGGTGGATAGTCAAACAGCTGCTCCAAAATTCTTGGGGGGGCGTGTTCCCTTTACCAATTCGTGAGGTGTATAGCCGGTGGACTCGTGGGTGGTACTGTTCAGCCAATTTTCTACCCTTTTCACATACAACGGCCACTCGCTGTGTTTAGCGTGACAATAGGCTCTAAAGATCCTGCCTATCTCTCTCATTACACGCTCAGCCTGGTTTGACTGGGGATGGTACACAGCCGTATGCTTCATGAGGATTCCTTCCCATCCTAAGGTCTGGTACCATTTTCCACTGATGAACTGTGGCCCATGGTCTGACAAAATCACCTTCGGCTTACCCACGTGAATCATGTAGTCTTTAGTCACCTTTTCACTCAATACCTGGCTGGTAGCTCTCTTTACGCTATACAATTTTACATATTTCGAAAAAGTGTCAAGCATTACAAAAATATATATAACTCCGCCTCTACCCTTTGACAATGGTCCAAACAAATCCACAGCAACTAAATCAAACGGTCTCTCTACCCTTATAAAATTCAACTCACCCTCAACCCTATAAATTACTACCTTCGACTTTTGACACAAATCACAACTTCTCAGCAGCTTCCTCACTCGTCTCTCCATATTCCTGAAAACACATGATTCCTTCAACACATTGACACACGTCTTCGCCCCAAAATGACCGTATCTTATATGACAATCCCAAATAATTTTCTCTTCCAACCCTTCTGGTACTACCAATCTCCAGTCACGCTCACCCCCTACTACCTTCTTAAACAACAATCCTTTGTAAATTTGGAAAAACTGGTTATATTCTGATTCCTCCAATTCCGTCTCTAAGCTGTTTATTATTTTCCCCGACTTACCATCTGCTCTCTGCATGGTGCTGATATCCTTCAACTCTTCTCCAAAGATCTTATCCTCTCTACTAATTTTAAAAATTTCAATTTCCTTGAAGTCCCTACCTGTCTTGTTTTCCACACAATCTACTCTGGAAAGAGTGTCGGGTACCTTGTTCTCTGTCCCTCTGATGTATTCCCACTCGAAGTTGTACTCCTGTAGTACGAGCACCCACCTGGTTAGACGGCTGTGAGCAAGCTTGCAAGTGTTCAGGAAGGATAACGCCTTATGATCCGTTCGTATGATCGTCTTGTTTCCTAGGATGTAAGTCCTGAATTTTCCGACTGCGAATACAATACTTAGCAGTTGCTTTTCCGTCGTCGTGTAGTTCTTTTCGGCGGGCAGCAGTGATCTACTCGCGAAGGCGATAGTGAGGTGCTCCTTCTCGTCATCCTCTTGATAAAGCTCTGCACCGACTGCTACATTACTGGCGTCTGTCTGTAAGTAAAACACTTTTTCAAAACCCGGATGGTTCATCATGATCATCTTACTAAATTTCCTTTTAATCTCCTCAAAAGCTCCATGCTCTACATCGCCCCATTTCCATTGTCTGTTCTTTTGAAGTACTGCACTTAACCTTGCTGTCACGTGTGCGTAGTTCCTTTGAAATTTTCGGTAAAAATTGCACAGCCCTAGAAAACTTTGAAGTTGCTTAATGTTCCTTGGTTCAGGGAAGTGCATGATAGATTCGACCTTGTCCAGGTTTGCTGTAATTCCTTCTGACGTGATGATAAAACCTAAAAAGTTAATTTCTGTCTGTAAAAATTTAGACTTGTCCCAATTCACAGTAAGTCCTCCTCTCTCCAACCTTGTTAACATATACCTTAAATGTTCTAAATGGTCCTCGAAGGTCCTGGATGCAATCAAAATATCGTCTACGTAAACTGTCAGAAAATCCAAATCCTTAGGTCTGAAAATTTTATCTAAACATTTGATGAAACTTGCCACACTGGTATTTAATCCGAAAGGTAATCGCCGAAACTGATAATTTTTACCATTAAATAGAAATGCGGTGTACTTCCTACTCACCTCAGCTAATGGTACCAGCCAATATCCTGCAGTAAGGTCCAGTGATGTCATGTATTTCACTCCGCTAAATTTTTGGAATATTTCGTTAATTGATTCTGGTGACTCCCGGTCTGGTATAATGATCTGGTTTATTCGTCTCGCATCTAAACACAACCTGACTCTGCCGTCCTTCTTGATTACCACCACCAATGGGTTCGAGTAGTGCGATACTGATCTCTCTATAATTCCTCCTTCCAACATTTTATCCAACTCCTCTTGCACCGCTCGTCTTTTGGAGTAAGGCACAGGATAACTTCGTTGCATGAATGGTGTGTGTTCCCTTATCTGCAACATACATTCATAATCTCTTGCCCTCCCTGGAACATCGGCATACACTCCCTTAAACTGCTCTATTACCTGCCATAACGCCGCACGCTGGCCACTCCTTACCACCTCACCTCCACTACAAAATTCATCTGCCCTTACCTCCCACACTGCATCATTAATATTACTCATTTCATTATCAACATCATTAATATACTCCGCCTCTCTACACAAATTAATTTTAGTATCGGTATTATCCTCATCTACTCGCTTTTGTAGTAACCTTACACCAGTTGTTTTAACTTTATCTATAACCCTTTCAAAATTAACTCTCACAGACCGATCACCCCCATCTAATTCTATCAATTTCTCCTTAAAATTTATCACCGCTCTTTTCCTCTGTAAAAAATCGTTGCCTAAAATAATGTCCAAACTCAAACCCTTAACTACCAAAAATGTGTTATCAAAATCTACATCATTAATCAAAAAGTTCAAATGTATCTGTTTTGTCACACGCTTGCTGCGTACTCCTGTGACTCCTATCACTGTAACCCCTGCTACTGGCAAAACTAGAATATTTTTGTTAAATTCTCTTAATTCGCTTAAAATATTTTCTGCTATGACTGAAATCTCACTCCCGGTGTCTACCAGTGTTCTAAAATGCTTATTCTCTATAGTTACCTGGATTTCCATCAGTCCCGCTCTCACCTCCGTTGTAGTATTGTTTTCTTCCTCCAATAAGTCAGCTACTATGTCCGTTTTGATAACGTTGCTTTGGACGTCTTCTCTTGGTTGGACCTCATGCGCTTCTCTGAACAGTGGTCGGGTCCTGGTTACCACTGTTGGTCTTTGTTTTCCGGCTGTTGGTTGTTGTTGTTCACGTTTGTTTGTTGGTGACCACTCGGTCGTCCCTGTTTGTGATTTGACGTTCCGCTGGTACTCGGTGCTCCTCTGTCTGTTGGTATATACTGTTTCGTGTGTTCTCGCCTCCTCTGATCTTCTTTTGGTAGTTTACACCTGAAACACTGTTGTCTGTAGGCGTAGTTCTCTCTCCCGCACCTAGAACAACTCCATTCACCTGGTTGCTGGAAATTGGTCTTATGTACATGATTACTATGATTATTACTATTATTTCCCTGGTAATTATTTCTGGGTCTGTTAAATTCTGTATTGTTATTATTGTGGTTATTATACTGTATAGGTCGCCTACCTGTTTCATGATCTCTAATGCTCTGTAAGATGTCTAAAATTCGCTCAGATTCTCAATCTCTTTTGTCATCAAGGTGACTTGTACTTCTCTCGGTAGGTGCTTGCTTACATATCTAACGAACGATTTAAAAGGTATTGGCGGCTAGAGGTATTTTGCCTCGTTATACAGCTTTGTCACATACATTGTTATATTATTATGTCCTATGAAGTTAGCCGCTCCCATGATACAGCTTCTTAAACTTTCCTGTTCTTCTTCCGGCCAATATTTATCTTTGAACGCCCTTTCAAAAGCTTCAAAGTTGTCCCATTCTAGCCTGTGCGCCTCTGCCCATATTATTGAATTACCCTTAAAACATCGTACTATTTTAGTTAGTTGTATTTCCCAGCTATGGTTACTGAAATGATTATATTCTCGTGTCTGATTTAAAAATCTCATAGGATGTATCACTCTGTTTTCATGATTAAAAGTTTCTAGCTCTATTTCGTTGTATAAGTCCCTAGTTACGATTACTCTTTCAGTAACACCGTTAATTTTTTTATGAATTTCCCCCCGTAACTCGTTTTTCACTATCATTAAATTATTTTTAATTACATCATATTTAACATGCATATCATTGTTGTTTTGTATAGCTAAGTCATCTATTTCTTTAATCTTATTTTGTAACATGCTCATTCTATTACTAGCATTATCCTCATGTTTTGATACTGTTTGGTTTATTGTTTCAATATGTTTGGTTATGTCTATTACGTTTGATTCAAATTTCTCTAGCTTATTTTGTAAAACATTAGTTTTGATTTCTATCTGTTTATTTACTTCACATTTGGTTCTACTTTCTATCTGTTCATTAACTGTGGTTAAACATTTATTCTCTATTTTGTGTTTCTATTTGGTTTTGAACTGTCTCATTAATTTGGTTAATTTTATCATCTAAATTACTTATTTTGGTATGTAATTGCTCATTAATGGTTTCTGTTTGTTTTTGAATACTGTCACAATGTATTTCTATCTCATTTATTCTTTTGTCAACATTAACATTTTGTCTTTGTATTTCTTTTTTCACTTCCTCGAATTTTACATCAAACTTAATGCTCTGTTCATCAAACTTAATACTCTGTTCTCTTAATTCATTATTTTGTATTTTCATTAATTGAAAAAGGTCCTCTAATGATATCTTATTGTTTACAATAGGTGTTGAGTTTGCCTCGGGTTCACTCATTAATATAGATTCTGTCGCTGTATCATTCATATTTATACTTTCGTTATTTGCCATCTTGATAATAATAATAATTTTTTAATAATAAACTATCGTTTATTTTTACTTGTTGCTTTCTACAGATGCCACAACATAACCTACAATTATACTACCCCTCACTTCAATACCCACTCTGTCTCTATATTTGGGCTTGTTATATAAAATTTATTTTATATAGTCACCAGTTCGGGCGGCAATTGTTAACTTCTTTAAACAATACAAATAGATAAATTCATTTATTCTCGGTGACATAGTTTACCTTGCACATAATTATCGAATATATTTTTATGGTACTTACCATAATTATGGTGTAATGCATATGAATCACTTCTCTTTGTAGGGTCCAGAGTTCTTTCACCGAAACTAGAGACGGAGTTGGTATTGAAATAATGCTTTTACACAACAATATTGGTGTTGTAAAACTTTGTTTAATGATCTTGACTGGTTTCTTTCACATTTATGAACATCGCAATTATTGTGGTTGGTAACAATGTAACGGGACAAAAGCCCGTCTTAGGATTTCTTTTACCTAAATAGAAATTGTTATTGTAATTTGAATTAATTAAGGATTATAAGGTTGGTTCCCTGAGAAACATAAAACACGACGCAGTTGTCACCGTATGTTTAGATCTCAAGGCCGAGAGTGTACGTGAAAATGCGCACATAGTTAATGGCGATTCCGATCGACACAATAAAATAATATGACAAATATTGACACACGCCATAACGATGACGAAAAACAATGCCGTCAGCTGATACTGACGAATCGTGGATCACAATTGATCCCCTCCACTTGTCGAAAGTACGACACAATGTCTGCCCACTCTGAAGACATCAGCCCAAGCGGCAACAAGTTGTAAAATTATACTGGCCGTCATGGCCATTAAAGGTGTAAAAATCAGTTAAAATGTGAATAATTAAATAACAGTCAACAATACTGTACTTGCAAATCAGTTAATCATCAGTGGAAAATGTAAATTCTAAAGTCAGTGCTTAAAAGGAGAACAGAACAGTTGAACAGCGAGATCTCGGCCCAAAATTTTAACAGCAGAAGTAAGCCGGACTACAAGAACTTCTAGTCTACCAGCAGGAAAGTTAGATCCAAAATTTATCCAACCTTTTAACATATATATATATATATATATGAGCTCAGAAATATAAAATGAAATAACATGGTGTGTGTGTGTGTGTGTGTGTGCGTGCGTGCGTGCGTGTGTGTGTGTGTGTAAACGCATGGTAGAATGAAAGGCTGGCCTACAATGTAGACATTGGTTTTTGGAAACGTAATTTTATTAACCTCAGTAAACTTGCAATAACGACTGACAAAAGATATTAAGCCAAAAATGAATAAATAAATAAGAATGAAACATTGAATATTATATAGCGTAGTAAGAATAATTGGTAGACGCCATCTTGTTTTGTAGAGAAATAACTTCATTATAACCTGTATGGAAAATATGCAAAATTGGTTTGAGTAAAAACAATGTTCATGTATAAAAACGCTTATAGAGTTTTTATTTCATACTCCACTGTTTCCGCAATCTCGCCTATAATGAACCTGGACCCAATAAATAAAAATAATAAGAGCAAGTGAACAATGAGCACCGGAGCAGTATACCATAATTATGCGGTAAGTACGATAATTATGTACTTGATAAAAATAAATAATAAGTCAAAGTAGAGAAAAATGCTACAAATGGCCCCCGAACTGTGACATTATATAAAATTATTTTATATAAAATAGGCCAGATTCGGAAGCAGCGGGAGTGGTGGAACAATTTGTAACATAACAAGTGAGAGGTCAGAGAGATGAGTTGACAAAGTAAAGACGTATAAGCGACAATTACAATTCAATCGTTATTTTGTATTAGATCAAATTTCCACTAGAGTGGCAGAAAATAACGAGAGTATAGAAATGAACGACACCAAAACAGAATCGATGATACTGAACGAAATAAGTGCCAATTCGACACCTATGGCAATTAGCAATAAAGTGTCATTGGAAGACTTGTTTCAATTAATGAAAACACAAAATAATCGTAAGTGATTACCTGTATGCGGTCCGCCGTGTGACTTCTCAAACTTGATTACGTTACGCGTTTCAAGGCGTATGCCTCATCATCAGACGTTTAAAAACCAAAAACACACATATCACACAAAACTGCGTTTGTCAAGAAATAAAATTGCAGAAACAAGCATATTATGTGCACGTGATGTAGGGTGCGCACCCGTTGTCTGCTACTGATTGGAATTCGTTGAGCAGTCTCAAAGCAGTATCATACAGGCGGTTAGATACAAAGTTCAATTGTTCATTCAGAACACAATCACGACTGCTATCATTATTATATGCATTATAAATTCCAGCTCCTCCAAGGCATTCATAAATCGGCCCTTGTTGCATATACGCAAAGGCATTAGATTGGACTTAAAATCTGTATAATTGTGATTGTGTTGGGTCAGATGACGAGTGTAATTAGATTTTATATCATTGTAATGATGTGTCTTTTTTGGTAAGTGTTCACGGAAGCGTTTGTAAAAACCTCTTCCGGTCTGACCTATATAGAAGCTGTTACAATCATTGCAAACAAGTTTATAAATGCCTGTTTTTTCATCAATAGGTAAGGGCAGTTTAGGTCTAAGTATATTAATTAGTTTATTATTGGTTCTAAAAGACATAGTATAACCAATATTGTTCATCACTGAAGATAAAAGTTTTGGCATGATGTATGTGTATTTCGCAGATATAAATTTTTTTGGTGTTTTATTAAGTGGACGGGGCTTAAGTTGAATGTTATTATGCTTCTTTAGCAATTTATCGATGATGTGACTACTGTAACCATTGGAAACTGCAATAAATCTTATTGTATTTAGCTCAGCCTGGAAATCATTATTGTCAAGGGGGACTGTCAACAATCTATGGATTAAACTATTATATGCTGCCATTTTTTGAGAATATGGATGGTGGGAATCTGCATGTATTGTATGGCTAGTGGCAGTAGGCTTCCTATAAATATTGAATTTCAAAGTGTCCATTCGTCTAGTGAGGGTCAGGTCTAGAAAGTTAATTGAGTTATCATGCTCGGTCTCTAAAGTAAATTGAATATTATTGTTGATATCATTTAAAAGATTTTTGAAGGAGTCAACTTGTCTCAAAGTTCCATCAAAAATAATGAACGTGTCATCTACATAACGTGAATAAAATTTTATCTTATTAGCGTATATGTTATTATTTAATAAATGAGTATTTTCGTAGAAATTTAAGTATATGTCAGCCAACAGGCCTGAGAGGGGTGAGCCCATAGCTAGACCATCGTCTTGGCTATTGAATGAACCACTGAATGTGAAATAATTTTGATTTAAAATGACTTTAAGCAAGTCAATCAACTCATCTATCGCCTGTGCACTCATGGAAGCGTTAATTCGTAAATTGTCCTTCAATAATTTTAAAGTTACATCAGTTAGAATATTTGTATATAAATCCACTATGTCAAATGAAACCAATTTGTAATGAGGTTTTAATTTACGGTATTTATCTTATTAATGAAATCAGTATTATTTGTTAAGCTGTGATTATTCTTTAACTGTAAATTGTCTTTAATTAGTTTTACAAGAATTTTTGATGTTTTGAAACCGGGGGCTATAGTAAAGTTAACCAGCGGTCTTATGGGTATGTGTGGTTTGTGGATTTTGGGGAGTCCCGTAAATAATCTATCAATAACCTACAATAATCTATCAACAACCTACAATAATCTATCAACAACCTACAATAATCTATCTATAATCTATCTGTCAACAATCTATGGATTAAACTATTATATGCTGCCATTTTTTGATTAAATGAGGCATACGCCTTGAAACGCGTAATGTAATCAAGTTTGAGAAGTCACACGGCGGACCGCATACAGGTAATCACTTACTATTATAAAAAATGACTTGGATACCATACGAAACATGAACAAAATAATCAATTAAGAGAACAGATTGATGAAAAATTTAACCAGCAGAATGTTAAATTTGATGGAAAATTTAACCAGCAGAATGATAAATTTAATGTAAAGTTTGACAATTTTGATGCCAAATTAAATGAACTACAGAAACAAAGTAATTTGCAAAATGTAAAATTAAACCAATTCGATGAGAAATTTGAAGAAATCAAAAATGAAATTAAGAAACAAAATTGTAATATTGACAAAAGATTAAATGAGATACATACACGGTTAGACGAGATAGAGTTAGAAAATAAGAGGGGAGTAGACAAGTTAGATATAAACAAAGACAAGGTAAGTGGGGGAGAAAATTATGACAAAATAAATAAAAGTATGCTATTAGAAAATGATTATGTAAACAGGGGGAGTGATAATGAGATTTTATGGGGAATAGAATATGATAATGATGGAATGATAGTGTGTGTTGAAGAGTTAAAGAGAGTGTGTAAAGAGAGTATAATTGTAAAAGAGTTGCAGGGGGTAAAATTTTCCTTGAATGATGGAGTAGGGGGTGATGTACATGTTTTTAGGAAGGACGAGAGTGCCTTCGATGTATATTTGGGAGACAATAGGTCTACAAATAAAGTTGTCCTTGGTTTTTTTAGTGCACTTCACAGGTGGTGCAATAGTTGTGAATTAGTGTCCCCTGCAAATGTAGAAAGAGAGAATGTAGCTTGGTGTGATAGAGAGAGATATATTGAGAGAAAGAGGGAGATAGAGATTTTTAAGATAAGTAGACACTATGAAGAATTTATGGAAAGGTTAGGAGTAGAGATGATATATAATAAAAGTAAATACTTACCTTGTAATGAAACGGAATGAGTAGGAGATAAGGGAAATAATGATTTTATAAATTACCTAATTATGACTAATTATACTGGAGATGACAGGACAATGACCAATCATGACAGATTATATGAGTTTGCGGAAAATGATGAAAATTTGAATGGTATATGTATTTATGATGTTAGTATAAGAGAGTCAATATTAAGCAATGTATATAGGTATAAGATTCGACTATTGTTTGACGATGGAGGGTAAATATTTTATTGTGTTTATGAACATTTAAATATGTGATAGTGTTTTTCAAGATGGACTGCTTCCTGACTGATTTATGGTAAACGATTAATTGATGATGTGGATTGTATATTTTGTGTGTATTAATGTCAATGTATTTGTGTATTCTTGATATTGTGTATTCTATGTATTTTTTGTGTAAACCATGTACTGTAGAATTTTAAATAATTGAAGAAAGTTTGAGGATGATTTTAAATAATTCTGAGATTTAGATTCTAATGGATAATAAATGATTAAACAGGTAATATATTTGGATATTGAGATGTATTGTTATTAGTAGGTGAGGGATGAATTTTCTAATGCAATTGTCAATGATCACAGTACTGTAAAATGTTAACAAGAGATAGAATTTGGGGATAGTGATAAAATAAAGGCATTGGAGTTAGTTAAATAGAGTTAATGGGAGTCAGTGAAAATAAGAATTTTGAGATACAGATAGTACACAAAAAGAGGGTGTTAGATATTTAGGGACACAGTAGTTAGTGATTATATGTATAGAGGTGAGTAATGTGAATGGTATATATATTTGTTGATGATGATATTTTGTAGTAAGGATCCGGTGTAAGGAGTGATCAGCGTGCGACGTGGCAAGAGACCAGCGTGCAGCGTCGTAGCAGGCGGAGCAATTTTGTGTTAGAGTGTTTGCCGATATTTTGTGGAGGGCAAATGGTTAGGAATGGATATGGCCAGGTAGGGAACACACATCCTAATAAAAAGACGAGCGGTGCCAGAGGATTTAAATGGGATTAGTGAAGGGGGTTATTATAGAGATATTGGTGTCATAATATGTTAATGGTGAGAAGCGGTTAGTAGAAAAAAAGGGGTAGTAAGGTTAGATAGACAAATGCCAAAATAAGATGTAGAGATAATAGTGAATAATAGAGAGTCACCCAAATAAGATCAAAATGTGAAAAGGTTAGAGAAAAAGAAAATTCATAGTAGGAAGGTGATGTAACTGAAAGGTGAATAATAAATTTGAAAATTTTTTTTAGAATCTAAGGATATAACAAATGTTAAATAATTGAAAGTTGGAAAGAGTTGATAATAGTAATGTTATAAAGTTTTGATACCAGTTATTTAAATGTAAATTGTTTAATGTAAATGCAACAATGTTAATTTTTGATGTACAATGTTTTATTATGTTGATGGTATAATAGTGTGTGGTCAGGAGGTCGCTACAGAGGTAACGACGTTAGCCAATGTTAAAAGATAGTAGATCTTAAATGTTAAAAGGATAAAGTTAGAAATGGTTTTGAATGAAAGATAGTCTGATGCTGTTACAAAATATAATATGATTATAAAGTTGAGTAATAAAATTTGAATAATGAACTTGTTTGCCATTGTAGTTATAGATTGAATTTTATAGAGATAAATAGGTGATGGTGTTTTGGGAATTTTGAAGGAGTTGTTGACGTGTTATGTTATCTATAGGAATATATATATTTTTCTCTTATAATGAAGAGATTGAGTTTGGTGTTGATTAAAGATCAGTCTATTTTGAATACTTGTTGTTGTTTTGGAGAAATTAATTGAACAAACCAATGTCTCAGACACAAACCAATGCATCTAAAGGGAAACATATCAGTTGTAGATATGGAGATATTTAAGGCCACAATTGTAAAATTTTGTATTGCATGTTTCAGAGTTTGGTGATGTTGTGACCGCGGTCCTGAGCTGGCCGGTGCGTCAGAACAGGAGTGTTAAGTGCCTCATGGCCTTATGGTGTTGGGATCTCTCCTGAGAAGTCCAGTAAGGTCAGACAGGTACGATCAGCATCATTGGACCAAGGGTGAGTGATTTTTTTTTATGTAAACATTACAGGGGGTTGTGGCGACATATCTGAGCTGATCCCTTTAGGAAGAGTGAATGGGCCAATGAAAGTTTTTATGTTTTGACAAAAAACCTTTCATTGAGGGGGTTTTGTAATGGGACAAAAGCCCGTCTTAGGATTTCTTTGACCTAAATAGAAATTGTTATTGTAATTTGAATTAATTAAGGATTATAAGGTTGGTTCCCTGAGAAACATAAAACACGACGCAGTTGTCACCGTATGTTTAGATCTCAAGGCCGAGAGTGTACGTGAAAATGCGCACATAGTTAATGGCGATTCCGATCGACACAATAAAATAATACGACAAATATTGACACATGCCATAACGATGACGAAAAACAATGCCGTCAGCTGATACTGATGAATCGTTGATCACAATTGATCCCCTCCACTTGTCGAAAGTACGATACAATGTCTGCTCACTCTGAAGACATCAGCCCAAGCGGCAACAAGTTGTAAAATTATGCTGGCCGTCATGGCCATTAAAGGTGTAAAACTCAGTTAAAATGTGAATAATTAAATAACAGTCAACAATACTGTACTTGCAAATCAGTTAATCATCAGTGGAAAATGTAAATTCTAAAGTCAGTGCTTAAAAGGAGAACAGAACAGTTGAACAGCGAGATCTCGGCCCAAAATTTTAACAGCAGAAGTAAGCCGGACTACAAGAACTTCTAGTCTACCAGCAGGAAAGTTAAATCCAAAATTTATCCAACCTTTTAACATATATTATATAACATTGCCAAACCCTGATCACATTTGATATAAAAAAGTATGTAAAAAATGCCAAGAAACAATATATTTTGATAGATAAATGATAACGAGAATGAAAGTAGTAAATATAATCAATAGTGAAGGAGGAAGAATACAACCAAAGGTGGTCACAAAACAAGAAAATACGAACTAGACTGACAGACAACTGACATTGACCCAACCCCAGAGATTGGCCAGATATCAACCAAAGTAAAGCGAGACAAGAAGACAGTGAAGAAAAAAAGAAGAAAATAAAAAATTACATGGCCATAAAAATTAACTCACAAGATTGTTTTAAAAGAGCATAATTTTTTATTATTGTTAATAATTTATGTTTAAATTTTTATTAGTGGTAACTTGTAAATGACAGTATCTCAGCAATTGTTATACGTAAAAAACCATGTGTAGATATGATTGTATGTATATCCTTATCTATAGGTGATGTGTCAGCTGTTGTGTTTAAGGTTACACTCATACAGACAGGGAATAGAAATGTGTGCGTGGTTCAATCAGAGAACAAATTGTATATCCTACTATATACTTTGGAACGTTTACTAAGATTATATCAGCAGTGTGTATATTATTACAGTATTATGTGTTCGAAAGTATAAGATGTTGGAGAGTTTATTTATTCAATAACATTATTGCTATTGCTACAGATATAGTAGATTTCAATTAACACAATATATTTTAACATTATTAAATTGTTGTTATTATTACTAATTATGACATTTCAGACCAATTTTTATCACTTTAACGACAATATATACAAAGTTATGTTTTGTTTGAAAGATGTATTTACAATACCATGTTGTTTGCATATTATAAAATGATATGTGACAGTCTGAAGTTAACAAAAGAGACATGAACTCATTAGATACAAAAACTTTGTAATAATAGTGAGATCGTGAGAAATAAGGGTAATTAGAGATAGGTAGGGAGTGACAAAGATGAACAGTGAAGTGATAAGTGTAATAAAATAAACAGCATATAGTCTTAAGAAAAAAGAGTGAAACTAGTGTGACAAACCCAAAATATAAGCACATGTTAAATGAGCAATTAAGTTAAGTATATTAGACTGAAAGACACAGAATAAGTGTGAATGTAAAAAACAGAAAAAATATTATCTCAGTATAAAAATCACCAGGGTGATTACTATTATAAAAGAGATGATGTAGATATAACACTCACCAAATTTGTTCATTTGTTAATTTAAAGAAAGAAGTTATTGGCTTAATGTTTAAGGCAATAAATACCAAAAGAAATAGTTTTACAGTAATATGTTAGTATGTTTTAAGTAAGTAAGGAATTTATAAAGAAAATAATAGCAATACCTTTATAAGAAATAATAGGCAAAATATATTAATTATGTGTAACGAAAGGGAACATGGCAGAATTATATTAAAACTTAGAAATAAGTAAATTAAGTATTAGCATAGTATTATCCATTTTGGACTAAAACATTAATACATGGCTTAGACCAATCTTGTAAGATATCAAACTAATCTTTGAAAGAAAATAGGAACATCTATGTAAAGATTACGACCATTGAAATTATCCCCAAGTAAATATAGCCATTATAAAATATTTATTCAAATTAAACAAAAAATTCAAGGTTTGATAACAATGGGTTTATTTTGAGATCGACCAGGTAGAATAATTACGTTACCATGGAAACTGTGGAATAACAAGCCAAAAATACCGTTAGATTTTTTCACTGAATGTATGACGCTTTAATGGTATAGACGCTAATTTTCGAGTGACCAAAATTGTCCATTAAAACATAGAAAATATCAGAAAAAGTTATTACTAAGTGTATACCAAGACATAAGATAAAGACTGGAGCCATATTATTGAAGTTGAGGCCAAATTAACGAAAAAAAAAAAATAAATTACTACCAGTTAAACTGAAAAAGATGCCTGATGTCCTGAACCCAGCAAATTAAAGAAGATGATAGTATAACCCATGAATAACAGATCGTATGAATTTGCCATAACTACGGAAGTGATAAGTACCTCTTAAATTACCCGAAATATATAAATAAACTCACGTTAATTATCTCACTAAAGGTCGAAATCTCACTGAACTGAAATTCATTACTTTCAAAGATTAAAAAGAAATTTAAGTCACTGACAATTTATAAACTAACCAATATAAACTGTTGTTAATGATCCATAACTTGTAAACACTTTTACTACACTGCGCTAAACAAAATATACCTACACAATATGTTAGTTAAGTTTACTTGATGTAAAGGTGTGTATTTTTATTGTTTTTAAAACATTTGTAATCCTTTGAACGTAACCTCAAGAACCTATGACAAATCGACATTAATAACTTGTATACAATTTTCAACAGACGCCATCATTAAACGTCTGGTTATCAATTCAAAGATCGATTGTCAAGCCCTGTAATTGTCTCATATAAATAACCGGAGCATTTGTATTAGAATAATTTGTATTAAATGAATAATAATCACTAATAAAAAATGTGTAAGTATTGAGTGTAACCACAGTGTTATAATTTCATTAGGAGGTGCACAATATTTTATGTACATTTTAGCAGATGACTGACGATTTACACAGCCCACGCATCGAACTGCTGTGTGCTACAGTGGGCCTAGCTGGCGGAAATATTTGAATTATTCAAACCGCCTGAGCTGCGCTGGTCATACGCCTTTGAATTTTATTTTAATTGTTTTAAGAAAACAATTTGGCGCCACCGGGACTTTCTCACCCCTAGTGAACATCAAGACCTGGTTATTCGTACGTTCGCAACGAACGAAATATACAGAAGTTGCACGCATTTGAACTACGGATCGAGAAGACACGTACACTCATTACACACAAATTATACATTATCCACATTTTGCAGAGTAAAACGGTAGACGTACACACGACTAGATTTTAAATTGGCTTCCATCGCGGGGCTTGAACGAGGCGGACGTCACACGAAATACATTACAAATTGGCGCGCCAACTAGTGGAGCTAGAATAATAAAGAAATTATACAATTAAACCCTATAAATTCTAGCGGCGATTACGAAAGATTACAAAATGCACACCAGAGGAGTATCGAAAAAATTGGCAAAGGAGAAGGAGATGGAAGAAAACAGAGGGGAAGAAGAGGAAGGAACACCGATTGAAGAAGTGGAGACAATAATAACCACAACAGAACCAAGCCAAGACGAAGAAACAGAATTACAGGCGGGCGACAAGGGAGAATTTAGAGGAGACCCGAACATACTAAAATTAATGGAAATGATGAATAATAATTTGAAGGAGATGAACAATAAATTCGACAAGAATGAAGAGAGTTTGAAGGAGATGAACAATAAATTCGACAAGAATGAAGAGAGTTTGAAGGAGATGACCAATAAATTTGACGGAATGAAGAAAGAAACAAACGAAAATTTTAAAAAACAGGAGGACAATTTTCAGAAACAGAAGGAAGAATTGAGACAAACCATTAACAAGAATAATGAAATATTACAACAACGATTGATGGAGGAAATTCAGCAAAGAAATGAAGATTTGAAGGAAGAATTGAGGGAACAGCTGAAGGAGGACCACGAGAAAAATAAAGAAGAAATGAAGCTGCAGATGGCACACCAATTAATGGAGTACCGAGAAGAAGCAAAACAGCAGGTTACGGAAATCAATGACAAATTAGAGGAAACGTTGGAGAAGCTAGAGAAGACCAACGAAAATGTTTCTGGAGTCCGCAAGGAAGTACTCGATAAAATGAACCGTCTCGAAGGAGAAAATAAGAGAAGAATTGAGGAAGGTCATGAAGAAACAGTCAGAAAATGTACCCAGATAGACCAGGACATACACCAAGTCCGGGAAGAAAACCAGAAAGAGGTAGCAGCTGTACGAGCAGACTTGGGAGAACGAATGGAAGGAGTTTACAGTAACTTAAATACAGTAGATAGCAAAGTAGACAAAAACCAACAGAGGATTGACGAAATGGGCAGAATAGAAGAGTCATTACGGGAAGAAGTGGATGCCTGGCGTGACCGACCATGTAATAATAATCATGTCATGAACACAGACAACAGAGATACCATCAATTTCCGTAATTATAAAAGAAACCCTATTGAATTCTTGAAGAGGGTAGAAGAGTTAATCCTCAAGAATCGAGAGACTCGATGGACTACAATAAGAGGGATGTTGGACGAAATGTTCAAGGAGACGTACGACAACTGGTGGACTGCCACTCGACCAGACATCCAAAACCTTCAAGACTTTAAGACTCAGTTCAAGGCTAAATACTGGTCTGAGTCAACTCAGAATATGGTCCGCAATAACCTGAGCAATGGAAGGTATGAAAACCAGAATGGACAATCCCTTACCTCCTACTTCTTGGGAAAAATCTGCATGGCCAGGAATTTGGAGCCACGTATACCTGAAGAGTGTCTGGTAATACAATTATCTTACCACTACGACGACGCCATCCAAAAGGCACGAATGTACAGCCAGGTAAAGACCATCCAAGATATGGCTAGCTTACTAGAAAGCCATGAACATGAGTGGCAGTACAGGAAAAATAGAGGGTACAGTTTCAGAAATAATCGAACCAATGAGGGACAATTGTCACAGAATCAACAGGGAGATAATAAGCCACCGATAAATAACCCTAACAATTACCAAGGGAACACACGGGGCAATAACGCGCCCAGAAATTTTAACAGAAGTGGAAACCATAATAATAACAACTTTAGGAACAACCACAGGGGTAATTTCCCGTTGAATGGTTACAACAACAATTATCGCCCTGGAAACAACAGTAATCAGAACAATAATCCAGGATATCGGCCACAGGTAAATTACATAAGGGGGCAAAGACAAAGGAGCCCAAGAAGAAACTATCCCTCATCTAACTATCGGCGAACGTACTATAATCAGGTACCCGATATGAGAAGTCACCCATTCGAAGAAGATCACAGGCACAGCGTGGATAACCGGAATAATCAACAGGAGCCGAACGCTAACCAACCATCAAACACTACTGATGTTGGGGGCAATGAGGTCAACCCTCATTTAAACGCTTAAGGCCAGTGAAAACTGCGGACAGCCCATCACTGGACCAATCTCTGGGTGAATATAAGACAACACATGACAAGAAGATCACAATAATATGTACTAATTATTTGAAAAATATAAGGGACGATTTGATCGAAGAATAATCAAAACTAAAGAAGAAAGAAGAATAATCAAATCCACTGAAGAATTTATAAACTTAGCTTACCACGACTTTACGAAAGCTACCCCATACACAATGATGTTTGAGCGGCCACCGCCTAGAGAGATAACCGATATGATCCAATTCCCCACCAACACCGAATATCAATTCGAGAAAAAAAGATTCTATAACAGAATAGCCGAAAAGGTAGAGCAACAAAAGAATAAATACGCTAAGAACCAGAAAAAGACTATTAAGTACGAGGTAGGAGAAAGGGTACTGTTAAAAAACAGAGAATTGCCCAGCTCCATAGAAGGCATCACTAGAAAGTTACTATTATTATACGTGGGACCATACACTATAACAAAAGACAAGGGCAATAACACTTACGAGATCACTCACTCTGCCACCAAGAAAATAAAGGGGGTATACAATCAAGCCTCAATTAAGAAATATTATGACAATCAACAATAACTGTAAAAAACAATTTAAAGTAAAAAAAAACCAACAAAAATACTTTAAATAAGGAAATAAAAAAATAAAGTGACAAACAAACAAGTCTGCCGATGTCATAAAGAAAAGATCTCTAAAGAATGTCAAAATTCCAAAACATTCGTAAGTACAGCTTACACTAAGCATTAGAGAAACCATATGATGAATAAAAATTGTAAAAAAAAAATCAAAAAAGATATGTAAGAAAAGCTTACCCAAATATCTTAATAATATTTTAGAACAAGTAAAAATGGAGAGATAAAAGTCACAAGGCATTCAGATAAAGTAAGAGCAACCAACTTACTACAATATTTAAATAAAAATTAACAATAGAGGAGTGTAGTTACAAAACATTCCTCCAAAATAAGGTTAAATTACCATAATATTTAGCCAAAAAATGAGGTATAAAAAGCATAACATACTGTAAAGGAATAAGCTACAAAAAATTCCTAACTAGTAAGAAGCCATAACTTACTATGATATTTAAAAATTATGAAAAAATATCAATCAAAATGATCAGCTTCCACAACTATTTAGAAAGAGGGGAAGTAAAATTACCCAAACCAATGATCACAAAACAATACAAATGAAATAAACGTTCTAAGAGTTATAATGCGAAATGAGATGAAACAAAGAGTAATTAAAAATGAATAAAAATGTGAATTGTGTCAATAAAAAACAATGCTTCAAATAGTATCTATAAAGAAAGATGAAACAATATATGACTCGAACTGAGCTATAATGAAGTATAAAAGTAAAAGATTCCCAACAAATATTATGATTATGATTATTATTATTATTATTTTGAGTCACGAGTTGACTATATTTAAGAATTATTAATTGAGATTGTCTGTTGAATGAACCAGCAATCATTTTACTGAGCAGGGATGATGTTCCCCTGATATCAGTATAAGAGTAGTTTTGATGAAAAATAAGATTTATAGGGAATAAGTTATAATAAAAAGTCAATAAGCCAGTTCACAATATGAGAAGATAATGAAGAAAAGACTAAGAAGAATGGAATTAAAGGATACAGAATTAATTATAAAAAATGAATGAGAAGCAGGAGAATTTGAAAAAAAAAATAAAAAAATAAAAAAATTTGATACGATACAATTGATAATTTCATCAAACTCAAATTCACGTTTTATAAAATGATCAATTTTGGTGGAAGGGCATTATATAACATTGCCAAACCCTGATCACATTTGATATAAAAAAGTATGTAAAAAATGCCAAGAAACAATATATTTTGATAGATAAATGATAACGAGAATGAAAGTAGTAAATATAATCAATAGTGAAGGAGGAAGAATACAACCAAAGGTGGTCACAAAACAAGAAAATACGAACTAGACTGACAGACAACTGACATTGACCCAACCCCAGAGATTGGCCAGATATCAACCAAAGTAAAGCGAGACAAGAAGACAGTGAAGAAAAAAAGAAGAAAATAAAAAATTACATGGCCATAACAATTAACTCACAAGATTGTTTTAAAAGAGCATAATTTTTTATTATTGTTAATAATTTATGTTTAAATTTTTATTAGTGGTAACTTGTAAATGACAGTATCTCAGCAATTGTTATACGTAAAAAACCATGTGTAGATATGATTGTATGTATATCCTTATCTATAGGTGATGTGTCAGCTGTTGTGTTTAAGGTTACACTCATACAGACAGGGAATAGAAATGTGTGCGTGGTTCAATCAGAGAACAAATTGTATATCCTACTATATACTTTGGAACGTTTACTAAGATTATATCAGCAGTGTGTATATTATTACAGTATTATGTGTTCGAAAGTATAAGATGTTGGAGAGTTTATTTATTCAATAACATTATTGCTATTGCTACAGATATAGTAGATTTCAATTAACACAATATATTTTAACATTATTAAATTGTTGTTATTATTACTAATTATGACATTTCAGACCAATTTTTATCACTTTAATGACAATATATACAAAGTTATGTTTTGTTTGAAAGATGTATTTACAATACCATGTTGTTTGCATATTATAAAATGATATGTGACAGTCTGAAGTTAACAAAAGAGACATGAACTCATTAGATACAAAAACTTTGTAATAATAGTGAGATCGTGAGAAATATAAGGGTAATTAGAGATAGGTAGGGAGTGACAAAGATGAACAGTGAAGTGATAAGTGTAATAAAATAAACAGCATATAGTCTTAAGAAAAAAGAGTGAAACTAGTGTGACAAACCCAAAATATAAGCACATGTTAAATGAGCAATTAAGTTAAGTATATTAGACTGAAAGACACAGAATAAGTGTGAATGTAAAAAACAGAAAAAATATTATCTCAGTATAAAAATCACCAGGGTGATTACTATTATAAAAGAGATGATGTAGATATAACACTCACCAAATTTGTTCATTTGTTAATTTAAAGAAAGAAGTTATTGGCTTAATGTTTAAGGCAATAAATACCAAAAGAAATAGTTTTACAGTAATATGTTAGTATGTTTTAAGTAAGTAAGGAATTTATAAAGAAAATAATAGCAATACCTTTATAAGAAATAATAGGCAAAATATATTAATTATGTGTAACGAAAGGGAACATGGCAGAATTATATTAAAACTTAGAAATAAGTAAATTAAGTATTAGCATAGTATTATCCATTTTGGACTAAAACATTAATACATGGCTTAGACCAATCTTGTAAGATATCAAACTAATCTTTGAAAGAAAATAGGAACATCTATGTAAAGATTACGACCATTGAAATTATCCCCAAGTAAATATAGCCATTATAAAATATTTATTCAAATTAAACAAAAAATTCAAGGTTTGATAACAATGGGTTTATTTTGAGATCGACCAGGTAGAATAATTACGTTACCATGGAAACTGTGGAATAACAAGCCAAAAATACCGTTAGATTTTTTCACTGAATGTATGACGCTTTAATGGTATAGACGCTAATTTTCGAGTGACCAAAATTGTCCATTAAAACATAGAAAATATCAGAAAAAGTTATTACTAAGTGTATACCAAGACATAAGATAAAGACTGGAGCCATATTATTGAAGTTGAGGCCAAATTAACGAAAAAAAAAAAATAAATTACTACCAGTTAAACTGAAAAAGATGCCTGATGTCCTGAACCCAGCAAATTAAAGAAGATGATAGTATAACCCATGAATAACAGATCGTATGAATTTGCCATAACTACGGAAGTGATAAGTACCTCTTAAATTACCCGAAATATATAAATAAACTCACGTTAATTATCTCACTAAAGGTCGAAATCTCACTGAACTGAAATTCATTACTTTCAAAGATTAAAAAGAAATTTAAGTCACTGACAATTTATAAACTAACCAATATAAACTGTTGTTAATGATCCATAACTTGTAAACACTTTTACTACACTGCGCTAAACAAAATATACCTACACAATATGTTAGTTAAGTTTACTTGATGTAAAGGTGTGTATTTTTATTGTTTTTAAAACATTTGTAATCCTTTGAACGTAACCTCAAGAACCTATGACAAATCGACATTAATAACTTGTATACAATTTTCAACAGACGCCATCATTAAACGTCTGGTTATCAATTCAAAGATCGATTGTCAAGCCCTGTAATTGTCTCATATAAATAACCGGAGCATTTGTATTAGAATAATTTGTATTAAATGAATAATAATCACTAATAAAAAATGTGTAAGTATTGAGTGTAACCACAGTGTTATAATTTCATTAGGAGGTGCACAATATTTTATGTACATTTTAGCAGATGACTGACGATTTACACAGCCCACGCATCGAACTGCTGTGTGCTACAGTGGGCCTAGCTGGCGGAAATATTTGAATTATTCAAACCGCCTGAGCTGCGCTGGTCATACGCCTTTGAATTTTATTTTAATTGTTTTAAGAAAACAATTTGGCGCCACCGGGACTTTCTCACCCCTAGTGAACATCAAGACCTGGTTATTCGTACGTTCGCAACGAACGAAATATACAGAAGTTGCACGCATTTGAACTACGGATCGAGAAGACACGTACACTCATTACACACAAATTATACATTATCCACATTTTGCAGAGTAAAACGGTAGACGTACACACGACTAGATTTTAAATTGGCTTCCATCGCGGGGCTTGAACGAGGCGGACGTCACACGAAATACATTACAAATTGGCGCGCCAACTAGTGGAGCTAGAATAATAAAGAAATTATACAATTAAACCCTATAAATTCTAGCGGCGATTACGAAAGATTACAAAATGCACACCAGAGGAGTATCGAAAAAATTGGCAAAGGAGAAGGAGATGGAAGAAAACAGAGGGGAAGAAGAGGAAGGAACACCGATTGAAGAAGTGGAGACAATAATAACCACAACAGAACCAAGCCAAGACGAAGAAACAGAATTACAGGCGGGCGACAAGGGAGAATTTAGAGGAGACCCGAACATACTAAAATTAATGGAAATGATGAATAATAATTTGAAGGAGATGAACAATAAATTCGACAAGAATGAAGAGAGTTTGAAGGAGATGAACAATAAATTCGACAAGAATGAAGAGAGTTTGAAGGAGATGACCAATAAATTTGACGGAATGAAGAAAGAAACAAACGAAAATTTTAAAAAACAGGAGGACAATTTTCAGAAACAGAAGGAAGAATTGAGACAAACCATTAACAAGAATAATGAAATATTACAACAACGATTGATGGAGGAAATTCAGCAAAGAAATGAAGATTTGAAGGAAGAATTGAGGGAACAGCTGAAGGAGGACCACGAGAAAAATAAAGAAGAAATGAAGCTGCAGATGGCACACCAATTAATGGAGTACCGAGAAGAAGCAAAACAGCAGGTTACGGAAATCAATGACAAATTAGAGGAAACGTTGGAGAAGCTAGAGAAGACCAACGAAAATGTTTCTGGAGTCCGCAAGGAAGTACTCGATAAAATGAACCGTCTCGAAGGAGAAAATAAGAGAAGAATTGAGGAAGGTCATGAAGAAACAGTCAGAAAATGTACCCAGATAGACCAGGACATACACCAAGTCCGGGAAGAAAACCAGAAAGAGGTAGCAGCTGTACGAGCAGACTTGGGAGAACGAATGGAAGGAGTTTACAGTAACTTAAATACAGTAGATAGCAAAGTAGACAAAAACCAACAGAGGATTGACGAAATGGGCAGAATAGAAGAGTCATTACGGGAAGAAGTGGATGCCTGGCGTGACCGACCATGTAATAATAATCATGTCATGAACACAGACAACAGAGATACCATCAATTTCCGTAATTATAAAAGAAACCCTATTGAATTCTTGAAGAGGGTAGAAGAGTTAATCCTCAAGAATCGAGAGACTCGATGGACTACAATAAGAGGGATGTTGGACGAAATGTTCAAGGAGACGTACGACAACTGGTGGACTGCCACTCGACCAGACATCCAAAACCTTCAAGACTTTAAGACTCAGTTCAAGGCTAAATACTGGTCTGAGTCAACTCAGAATATGGTCCGCAATAACCTGAGCAATGGAAGGTATGAAAACCAGAATGGACAATCCCTTACCTCCTACTTCTTGGGAAAAATCTGCATGGCCAGGAATTTGGAGCCACGTATACCTGAAGAGTGTCTGGTAATACAATTATCTTACCACTACGACGACGCCATCCAAAAGGCACGAATGTACAGCCAGGTAAAGACCATCCAAGATATGGCTAGCTTACTAGAAAGCCATGAACATGAGTGGCAGTACAGGAAAAATAGAGGGTACAGTTTCAGAAATAATCGAACCAATGAGGGACAATTGTCACAGAATCAACAGGGAGATAATAAGCCACCGATAAATAACCCTAACAATTACCAAGGGAACACACGGGGCAATAACGCGCCCAGAAATTTTAACAGAAGTGGAAACCATAATAATAACAACTTTAGGAACAACCACAGGGGTAATTTCCCGTTGAATGGTTACAACAACAATTATCGCCCTGGAAACAACAGTAATCAGAACAATAATCCAGGATATCGGCCACAGGTAAATTACATAAGGGGGCAAAGACAAAGGAGCCCAAGAAGAAACTATCCCTCATCTAACTATCGGCGAACGTACTATAATCAGGTACCCGATATGAGAAGTCACCCATTCGAAGAAGATCACAGGCACAGCGTGGATAACCGGAATAATCAACAGGAGCCGAACGCTAACCAACCATCAAACACTACTGATGTTGGGGGCAATGAGGTCAACCCTCATTTAAACGCTTAAGGCCAGTGAAAACTGCGGACAGCCCATCACTGGACCAATCTCTGGGTGAATATAAGACAACACATGACAAGAAGATCACAATAATATGTACTAATTATTTGAAAAATATAAGGGACGATTTGATCGAAGAATAATCAAAACTAAAGAAGAAAGAAGAATAATCAAATCCACTGAAGAATTTATAAACTTAGCTTACCACGACTTTACGAAAGCTACCCCATACACAATGATGTTTGAGCGGCCACCGCCTAGAGAGATAACCGATATGATCCAATTCCCCACCAACACCGAATATCAATTCGAGAAAAAAAGATTCTATAACAGAATAGCCGAAAAGGTAGAGCAACAAAAGAATAAATACGCTAAGAACCAGAAAAAGACTATTAAGTACGAGGTAGGAGAAAGGGTACTGTTAAAAAACAGAGAATTGCCCAGCTCCATAGAAGGCATCACTAGAAAGTTACTATTATTATACGTGGGACCATACACTATAACAAAAGACAAGGGCAATAACACTTACGAGATCACTCACTCTGCCACCAAGAAAATAAAGGGGGTATACAATCAAGCCTCAATTAAGAAATATTATGACAATCAACAATAACTGTAAAAAACAATTTAAAGTAAAAAAAAACCAACAAAAATACTTTAAATAAGGAAATAAAAAAATAAAGTGACAAACAAACAAGTCTGCCGATGTCATAAAGAAAAGATCTCTAAAGAATGTCAAAATTCCAAAACATTCGTAAGTACAGCTTACACTAAGCATTAGAGAAACCATATGATGAATAAAAATTGTAAAAAAAAAATCAAAAAAGATATGTAAGAAAAGCTTACCCAAATATCTTAATAATATTTTAGAACAAGTAAAAATGGAGAGATAAAAGTCACAAGGCATTCAGATAAAGTAAGAGCAACCAACTTACTACAATATTTAAATAAAAATTAACAATAGAGGAGTGTAGTTACAAAACATTCCTCCAAAATAAGGTTAAATTACCATAATATTTAGCCAAAAAATGAGGTATAAAAAGCATAACATACTGTAAAGGAATAAGCTACAAAAAATTCCTAACTAGTAAGAAGCCATAACTTACTATGATATTTAAAAATTATGAAAAAATATCAATCAAAATGATCAGCTTCCACAACTATTTAGAAAGAGGGGAAGTAAAATTACCCAAACCAATGATCACAAAACAATACAAATGAAATAAACGTTCTAAGAGTTATAATGCGAAATGAGATGAAACAAAGAGTAATTAAAAATGAATAAAAATGTGAATTGTGTCAATAAAAAACAATGCTTCAAATAGTATCTATAAAGAAAGATGAAACAATATATGACTCGAACTGAGCTATAATGAAGTATAAAAGTAAAAGATTCCCAACAAATATTATGATTATGATTATTATTATTATTATTTTGAGTCACGAGTTGACTATATTTAAGAATTATTAATTGAGATTGTCTGTTGAATGAACCAGCAATCATTTTACTGAGCAGGGATGATGTTCCCCTGATATCAGTATAAGAGTAGTTTTGATGAAAAATAAGATTTATAGGGAATAAGTTATAATAAAAAGTCAATAAGCCAGTTCACAATATGAGAAGATAATGAAGAAAAGACTAAGAAGAATGGAATTAAAGGATACAGAATTAATTATAAAAAATGAATGAGAAGCAGGAGAATTTGAAAAAAAAAATAAAAAAATAAAAAAATTTGATACGATACAATTGATAATTTCATCAAACTCAAATTCACGTTTTATAAAATGATCAATTTTGGTGGAAGGGCATTATATAACATTGCCAAACCCTGATCACATTTGATATAAAAAAGTATGTAAAAAATGCCAAGAAACAATATATTTTGATAGATAAATGATAACGAGAATGAAAGTAGTAAATATAATCAATAGTGAAGGAGGAAGAATACAACCAAAGGTGGTCACAAAACAAGAAAATACGAACTAGACTGACAGACAACTGACATTGACCCAACCCCAGAGATTGGCCAGATATCAACCAAAGTAAAGCGAGACAAGAAGACAGTGAAGAAAAAAAGAAGAAAATAAAAAATTACATGGCCATAACAATTAACTCACAAGATTGTTTTAAAAGAGCATAATTTTTTATTATTGTTAATAATTTATGTTTAAATTTTTATTAGTGGTAACTTGTAAATGACAGTATCTCAGCAATTGTTATACGTAAAAAACCATGTGTAGATATGATTGTATGTATATCCTTATCTATAGGTGATGTGTCAGCTGTTGTGTTTAAGGTTACACTCATACAGACAGGGAATAGAAATGTGTGCGTGGTTCAATCAGAGAACAAATTGTATATCCTACTATATACTTTGGAACGTTTACTAAGATTATATCAGCAGTGTGTATATTATTACAGTATTATGTGTTCGAAAGTATAAGATGTTGGAGAGTTTATTTATTCAATAACATTATTGCTATTGCTACAGATATAGTAGATTTCAATTAACACAATATATTTTAACATTATTAAATTGTTGTTATTATTACTAATTATGACATTTCAGACCAATTTTTATCACTTTAATGACAATATATACAAAGTTATGTTTTGTTTGAAAGATGTATTTACAATACCATGTTGTTTGCATATTATAAAATGATATGTGACAGTCTGAAGTTAACAAAAGAGACATGAACTCATTAGATACAAAAACTTTGTAATAATAGTGAGATCGTGAGAAATATAAGGGTAATTAGAGATAGGTAGGGAGTGACAAAGATGAACAGTGAAGTGATAAGTGTAATAAAATAAACAGCATATAGTCTTAAGAAAAAAGAGTGAAACTAGTGTGACAAACCCAAAATATAAGCACATGTTAAATGAGCAATTAAGTTAAGTATATTAGACTGAAAGACACAGAATAAGTGTGAATGTAAAAAACAGAAAAAATATTATCTCAGTATAAAAATCACCAGGGTGATTACTATTATAAAAGAGATGATGTAGATATAACACTCACCAAATTTGTTCATTTGTTAATTTAAAGAAAGAAGTTATTGGCTTAATGTTTAAGGCAATAAATACCAAAAGAAATAGTTTTACAGTAATATGTTAGTATGTTTTAAGTAAGTAAGGAATTTATAAAGAAAATAATAGCAATACCTTTATAAGAAATAATAGGCAAAATATATTAATTATGTGTAACGAAAGGGAACATGGCAGAATTATATTAAAACTTAGAAATAAGTAAATTAAGTATTAGCATAGTATTATCCATTTTGGACTAAAACATTAATACATGGCTTAGACCAATCTTGTAAGATATCAAACTAATCTTTGAAAGAAAATAGGAACATCTATGTAAAGATTACGACCATTGAAATTATCCCCAAGTAAATATAGCCATTATAAAATATTTATTCAAATTAAACAAAAAATTCAAGGTTTGATAACAATGGGTTTATTTTGAGATCGACCAGGTAGAATAATTACGTTACCATGGAAACTGTGGAATAACAAGCCAAAAATACCGTTAGATTTTTTCACTGAATGTATGACGCTTTAATGGTATAGACGCTAATTTTCGAGTGACCAAAATTGTCCATTAAAACATAGAAAATATCAGAAAAAGTTATTACTAAGTGTATACCAAGACATAAGATAAAGACTGGAGCCATATTATTGAAGTTGAGGCCAAATTAACGAAAAAAGAAAATAAATTACTACCAGTTAAACTGAAAAAGATGCCCGATGTCCTGAACCCAGCAAATTAAAGAAGATGATAGTATAACCCATGAATAACAGATCGTATGAATTCGCCATAACTACGGAAGTGATAAGTACCTCTTAAATTACCCGAAATATATAAATAAACTCACGTTAATTATCTCACTAAAGGTCGAAATCTCACTGAACTGAAATTCATTACTTTCAAAGATTAAAAAGAAATTTAAGTCACTGACAATTTATAAACTAACCAATATAAACTGTTGTTAATGATCCATAACTTGTAAACACTTTTACTACACTGCGCTAAACAAAATATACCTACACAATATGTTAGTTAAGTTTACTTGATGTAAAGGTGTGTATTTTTATTGTTTTTAAAACATTTGTAATCCTTTGAACGTAACCTCAAGAACCTATGACAAATCGACATTAATAACTTGTATACAATTTTCAACAGACGCCATCATTAAACGTCTGGTATCAATTCAAAGATCGATTGTCAAGCCCTGTAATTGTCTCATATAAATAACCGGAGCATTTGTATTAAAATAATTTGTATTAAATGAATAATAATCACTAATAAAAAATGTGTAAGTATTGAGTGTAACCACAGTGTTATAATTTCATTAGGAGGTGCACAATATTTTATGTACATTTTAGCAGATGACTGACGATTTACACAGCCCACGCATCGAACTGCTGTGTGCTACAGTGGGCCTAGCTGGCGGAAATATTTGAATTATTCAAACCGCCTGAGCTGCGCTGGTCATACGCCTTTGAATTTTATTTTAATTGTTTTAAGAAAACAATTTGGCGCCACCGGGACTTTCTCACCCCTAGTGAACATCAAGACCTGGTTATTCGTACGTTCGCAACGAACGAAATATACAGAAGTTGCACGCATTTGAACTACGGATCGAGAAGACACGTACACTCATTACACACAAATTATACATTATCCACACTTTGCAGAGTAAAACGGTAGACGTACACACGACTAGATTTTAAATTGGCTTCCATCGCGGGGCTTGAACGAGGCGGACGTCACACGAAATACATTACAAATTGGCGCGCCAACTAGTGGAGCTAGAATAATAAAGAAATTATACAATTAAACCCTATAAATTCTAGCGGCGATTACGAAAGATTACAAAATGCACACCAGAGGAGTATCGAAAAAATTGGCAAAGGAGAAGGAGATGGAAGAAAACAGAGGGGAAGAAGAGGAAGGAACACCGATTGAAGAAGTGGAGACAATAATAACCACAACAGAACCAAGCCAAGACGAAGAAACGGAATTACAGGCGGGCGACAAGGGAGAATTTAGAGGAGACCCGAACATACTAAAATTAATGGAAATGATGAATAATAATTTGAAGGAGATGAACAATAAATTCGACAAGAATGAAGAGAGTTTGAAGGAGATGAACAATAAATTCGACAAGAATGAAGAGAGTTTGAAGGAGATGACCAATAAATTTGACGGAATGAAGAAAGAAACAAACGAAAATTTTAAAAAACAGGAGGACAATTTTCAGAAACAGAAGGAAGAATTGAGACAAACCATTAACAAGAATAATGAAATATTACAACAACGATTGATGGAGGAAATTCAGCAAAGAAATGAAGATTTGAAGGAAGAATTGAGGGAACAGCTGAAGGAGGACCACGAGAAAAATAAAGAAGAAATGAAGCTGCAGATGGCACACCAATTAATGGAGTACCGAGAAGAAGCAAAACAGCAGGTTACGGAAATCAATGACAAATTAGAGGAAACGTTGGAGAAGCTAGAGAAGACCAACGAAAATGTTTCTGGAGTCCGCAAGGAAGTACTCGATAAAATGAACCGTCTCGAAGGAGAAAATAAGAGAAGAATTGAGGAAGGTCATGAAGAAACAGTCAGAAAATGTACCCAGATAGACCAGGACATACACCAAGTCCGGGAAGAAAACCAGAAAGAGGTAGCAGCTGTACGAGCAGACTTGGGAGAACGAATGGAAGGAGTTTACAGTAACTTAAATACAGTAGATAGCAAAGTAGACAAAAACCAACAGAGGATTGACGAAATGGGCAGAATAGAAGAGTCATTACGGGAAGAAGTGGATGCCTGGCGTGACCGACCATGTAATAATAATCATGTCATGAACACAGACAACAGAGATACCATCAATTTCCGTAATTATAAAAGAAACCCTATTGAATTCTTGAAGAGGGTAGTTGGACGAAATGTTCAAGGAGACGTACGACAACTGGTGGACTGCCACTCGACCAGACATCCAAAACCTTCAAGACTTTAAGACTCAGTTCAAGGCTAAATACTGGTCTGAGTCAACTCAGAATATGGTCCGCAATAACCTGAGCAATGGAAGGTATGAAAACCAGAATGGACAATCCCTTACCTCCTACTTCTTGGGAAAAATCTGCATGGCCAGGAATTTGGAGCCACGTATACCTGAAGAGTGTCTGGTAATACAATTATCTTACCACTACGACGACGCCATCCAAAAGGCACGAATGTACAGCCAGGTAAAGACCATCCAAGATATGGCTAGCTTACTAGAAAGCCATGAACATGAGTGGCAGTACAGGAAAAATAGAGGGTACAGTTTCAGAAATAATCGAACCAATGAGGGACAATTGTCACAGAATCAACAGGGAGATAATAAGCCACCGATAAATAACCCTAACAATTACCAAGGGAACACACGGGGCAATAACGCGCCCAGAAATTTTAAAAGAAGTGGAAACCATAATAATAACAACTTTAGGAACAACCACAGGGGTAATTTCCCGTCGAATGGTTACAACAACAATTATCGCCCTGGAAACAACAGTAATCAGAACAATAATCCAGGATATCGGCCACAGGTAAATTACATAAGGGGGCAAAGACAAAGGAGCCCAAGAAGAAACTATCCCTCATCTAACTATCGGCGAACGTACTATAATCAGGTACCCGATATGAGAAGTCACCCATTCGAAGAAGATCACAGGCACAGCGTGGATAACCGGAATAATCAACAGGAGCCGAACGCTAACCAACCATCAAACACTACTGATGTTGGGGGCAATGAGGTCAACCCTCATTTAAACGCTTAAGGCCAGTGAAAACTGCGGACAGCCCATCACTGGACCAATCTCTGGGTGAATATAAGACAACACATGACAAGAAGATCACAATAATATGTACTAATTATTTGAAAAATATAAGGGACGATTTGATCGAAGAATAATCAAAACTAAAGAAGAAAGAAGAATAATCAAATCCACTGAAGAATTTATAAACTTAGCTTACCACGACTTTACGGAAGCTACCCCATACACAATGATGTTTGAGCGGCCACCGCCTAGAGAGATAACCGATATGATCCAATTCCCCACCAACACCGAATATCAATTCGAGAAAAAAAGATTCTATAACAGAATAGCCGAAAAGGTAGAGCAACAAAAGAATAAATACGCTAAGAACCAGAAAAAGACTATTAAGTACGAGGTAGGAGAAAGGGTACTGTTAAAAAACAGAGAATTGCCCAGCTCCATAGAAGGCATCACTAGAAAGTTACTATTATTATACGTGGGACCATACACTATAACAAAAGACAAGGGCAATAACACTTACGAGATCACTCACTCTGCCACCAAGAAAATAAAGGGGGTATACAATCAAGCCTCAATTAAGAAATATTATGACAATCAACAATAACTGTAAAAAACAATTTAAAGTAAAAAAAAACCAACAAAAATACTTTAAATAAGGAAATAAAAAAATAAAGTGACAAACAAACAAGTCTGCCGATGTCATAAAGAAAAGATCTCTAAAGAATGTCAAAATTCCAAAACATTCGTAAGTACAGCTTACACTAAGCATTAGAGAAACCATATGATGAATAAAAATTGTAAAAAAAAAATCAAAAAAGATATGTAAGAAAAGCTTACCCAAATATCTTAATAATATTTTAGAACAAGTAAAAATGGAGAGATAAAAGTCACAAGGCATTCAGATAAAGTAAGAGCAACCAACTTACTACAATATTTAAATAAAAATTAACAATAGAGGAGTGTAGTTACAAAACATTCCTCCAAAATAAGGTTAAATTACCATAATATTTAGCCAAAAAATGAGGCATAAAAAGCATAACATACTGTAAAGGAATAAGCTACAAAAAATTCCTAACTAGTAAGAAGCCATAACTTACTATGATATTTAAAAATTATGAAAAAATATCAATCAAAATGATCAGCTTCCACAACTATTTAGAAAGAGGGGAAGTAAAATTACCCAAACCAATGATCACAAAACAATACAAATGAAATAAACGTTCTAAGAGTTATAATGCGAAATGAGATGAAACAAAGAGTAATTAAAAATGAATAAAAATGTGAATTGTGTCAATAAAAAACAATGCTTCAAATAGTATCTATAAAGAAAGATGAAACAATATATGACTCGAACTGAGCTATAATGAAGTATAAAAGTAAAAGATTCCCAACAAATATTATGATTATGATTATTATTATTATTATTTTGAGTCACGAGTTGACTATATTTAAGAATTATTAATTGAGATTGTCTGTTGAATGAACCAGCAATCATTTTACTGAGCAGGGATGATGTTCCCCTGATATCAGTATAAGAGTAGTTTTGATGAAAAATAAGATTTATAGGGAATAAGTTATAATAAAAAGTCAATAAGCCAGTTCACAATATGAGAAGATAATGAAGAAAAGACTAAGAAGAATGGAATTAAAGGATACAGAATTAATTATAAAAAATGAATGAGAAGCAGGAGAATTTGAAAAAAAAAATAAAAAAATAAAAAAATTTGATACGATACAATTGATAATTTCATCAAACTCAAATTCACGTTTTATAAAATGATCAATTTTGGTGGAAGGGCATTATATAACATTGCCAAACCCTGATCACATTTGATATAAAAAAGTATGTAAAAAATGCCAAGAAACAATATATTTTGATAGATAAATGATAACGAGAATGAAAGTAGTAAATATAATCAATAGTGAAGGAGGAAGAATACAACCAAAGGTGGTCACAAAACAAGAAAATACGAACTAGACTGACAGACAACTGACATTGACCCAACCCCAGAGATTGGCCAGATATCAACCAAAGTAAAGCGAGACAAGAAGACAGTGAAGAAAAAAAGAAGAAAATAAAAAATTACATGGCCATAACAATTAACTCACAAGATTGTTTTAAAAGAGCATAATTTTTTATTATTGTTAATAATTTATGTTTAAATTTTTATTAGTGGTAACTTGTAAATGACAGTATCTCAGCAATTGTTATACGTAAAAAACCATGTGTAGATATGATTGTATGTATATCCTTATCTATAGGTGATGTGTCAGCTGTTGTGTTTAAGGTTACACTCATACAGACAGGGAATAGAAATGTGTGCGTGGTTCAATCAGAGAACAAATTGTATATCCTACTATATACTTTGGAACGTTTACTAAGATTATATCAGCAGTGTGTATATTATTACAGTATTATGTGTTCGAAAGTATAAGATGTTGGAGAGTTTATTTATTCAATAACATTATTGCTATTGCTACAGATATAGTAGATTTCAATTAACACAATATATTTTAACATTATTAAATTGTTGTTATTATTACTAATTATGACATTTCAGACCAATTTTTATCACTTTAATGACAATATATACAAAGTTATGTTTTGTTTGAAAGATGTATTTACAATACCATGTTGTTTGCATATTATAAAATGATATGTGACAGTCTGAAGTTAACAAAAGAGACATGAACTCATTAGATACAAAAACTTTGTAATAATAGTGAGATCGTGAGAAATATAAGGGTAATTAGAGATAGGTAGGGAGTGACAAAGATGAACAGTGAAGTGATAAGTGTAATAAAATAAACAGCATATAGTCTTAAGAAAAAAGAGTGAAACTAGTGTGACAAACCCAAAATATAAGCACATGTTAAATGAGCAATTAAGTTAAGTATATTAGACTGAAAGACACAGAATAAGTGTGAATGTAAAAAACAGAAAAAATATTATCTCAGTATAAAAATCACCAGGGTGATTACTATTATAAAAGAGATGATGTAGATATAACACTCACCAAATTTGTTCATTTGTTAATTTAAAGAAAGAAGTTATTGGCTTAATGTTTAAGGCAATAAATACCAAAAGAAATAGTTTTACAGTAATATGTTAGTATGTTTTAAGTAAGTAAGGAATTTATAAAGAAAATAATAGCAATACCTTTATAAGAAATAATAGGCAAAATATATTAATTATGTGTAACGAAAGGGAACATGGCAGAATTATATTAAAACTTAGAAATAAGTAAATTAAGTATTAGCATAGTATTATCCATTTTGGACTAAAACATTAATACATGGCTTAGACCAATCTTGTAAGATATCAAACTAATCTTTGAAAGAAAATAGGAACATCTATGTAAAGATTACGACCATTGAAATTATCCCCAAGTAAATATAGCCATTATAAAATATTTATTCAAATTAAACAAAAAATTCAAGGTTTGATAACAATGGGTTTATTTTGAGATCGACCAGGTAGAATAATTACGTTACCATGGAAACTGTGGAATAACAAGCCAAAAATACCGTTAGATTTTTTCACTGAATGTATGACGCTTTAATGGTATAGACGCTAATTTTCGAGTGACCAAAATTGTCCATTAAAACATAGAAAATATCAGAAAAAGTTATTACTAAGTGTATACCAAGACATAAGATAAAGACTGGAGCCATATTATTGAAGTTGAGGCCAAATTAACGAAAAAAGAAAATAAATTACTACCAGTTAAACTGAAAAAGATGCCCGATGTCCTGAACCCAGCAAATTAAAGAAGATGATAGTATAACCCATGAATAACAGATCGTATGAATTCGCCATAACTACGGAAGTGATAAGTACCTCTTAAATTACCCGAAATATATAAATAAACTCACGTTAATTATCTCACTAAAGGTCGAAATCTCACTGAACTGAAATTCATTACTTTCAAAGATTAAAAAGAAATTTAAGTCACTGACAATTTATAAACTAACCAATATAAACTGTTGTTAATGATCCATAACTTGTAAACACTTTTACTACACTGCGCTAAACAAAATATACCTACACAATATGTTAGTTAAGTTTACTTGATGTAAAGGTGTGTATTTTTATTGTTTTTAAAACATTTGTAATCCTTTGAACGTAACCTCAAGAACCTATGACAAATCGACATTAATAACTTGTATACAATTTTCAACAGACGCCATCATTAAACGTCTGGTATCAATTCAAAGATCGATTGTCAAGCCCTGTAATTGTCTCATATAAATAACCGGAGCATTTGTATTAGAATAATTTGTATTAAATGAATAATAATCACTAATAAAAAATGTGTAAGTATTGAGTGTAACCACAGTGTTATAATTTCATTAGGAGGTGCACAATATTTTATGTACATTTTAGCAGATGACTGACGATTTACACAGCCCACGCATCGAACTGCTGTGTGCTACAGTGGGCCTAGCTGGCGGAAATATTTGAATTATTCAAACCGCCTGAGCTGCGCTGGTCATACGCCTTTGAATTTTATTTTAATTGTTTTAAGAAAACAATTTGGCGCCACCGGGACTTTCTCACCCCTAGTGAACATCAAGACCTGGTTATTCGTACGTTCGCAACGAACGAAATATACAGAAGTTGCACGCATTTGAACTACGGATCGAGAAGACACGTACACTCATTACACACAAATTATACATTATCCACACTTTGCAGAGTAAAACGGTAGACGTACACACGACTAGATTTTAAATTGGCTTCCATCGCGGGGCTTGAACGAGGCGGACGTCACACGAAATACATTACAAATTGGCGCGCCAACTAGTGGAGCTAGAATAATAAAGAAATTATACAATTAAACCCTATAAATTCTAGCGGCGATTACGAAAGATTACAAAATGCACACCAGAGGAGTATCGAAAAAATTGGCAAAGGAGAAGGAGATGGAAGAAAACAGAGGGGAAGAAGAGGAAGGAACACCGATTGAAGAAGTGGAGACAATAATAACCACAACAGAACCAAGCCAAGACGAAGAAACGGAATTACAGGCGGGCGACAAGGGAGAATTTAGAGGAGACCCGAACATACTAAAATTAATGGAAATGATGAATAATAATTTGAAGGAGATGAACAATAAATTCGACAAGAATGAAGAGAGTTTGAAGGAGATGAACAATAAATTCGACAAGAATGAAGAGAGTTTGAAGGAGATGACCAATAAATTTGACGGAATGAAGAAAGAAACAAACGAAAATTTTAAAAAACAGGAGGACAATTTTCAGAAACAGAAGGAAGAATTGAGACAAACCATTAACAAGAATAATGAAATATTACAACAACGATTGATGGAGGAAATTCAGCAAAGAAATGAAGATTTGAAGGAAGAATTGAGGGAACAGCTGAAGGAGGACCACGAGAAAAATAAAGAAGAAATGAAGCTGCAGATGGCACACCAATTAATGGAGTACCGAGAAGAAGCAAAACAGCAGGTTACGGAAATCAATGACAAATTAGAGGAAACGTTGGAGAAGCTAGAGAAGACCAACGAAAATGTTTCTGGAGTCCGCAAGGAAGTACTCGATAAAATGAACCGTCTCGAAGGAGAAAATAAGAGAAGAATTGAGGAAGGTCATGAAGAAACAGTCAGAAAATGTACCCAGATAGACCAGGACATACACCAAGTCCGGGAAGAAAACCAGAAAGAGGTAGCAGCTGTACGAGCAGACTTGGGAGAACGAATGGAAGGAGTTTACAGTAACTTAAATACAGTAGATAGCAAAGTAGACAAAAACCAACAGAGGATTGACGAAATGGGCAGAATAGAAGAGTCATTACGGGAAGAAGTGGATGCCTGGCGTGACCGACCATGTAATAATAATCATGTCATGAACACAGACAACAGAGATACCATCAATTTCCGTAATTATAAAAGAAACCCTATTGAATTCTTGAAGAGGGTAGAAGAGTTAATCCTCAAGAATCGAGAGACTCGATGGACTACAATAAGAGGGATGTTGGACGAAATGTTCAAGGAGACGTACGACAACTGGTGGACTGCCACTCGACCAGACATCCAAAACCTTCAAGACTTTAAGACTCAGTTCAAGGCTAAATACTGGTCTGAGTCAACTCAGAATATGGTCCGCAATAACCTGAGCAATGGAAGGTATGAAAACCAGAATGGACAATCCCTTACCTCCTACTTCTTGGGAAAAATCTGCATGGCCAGGAATTTGGAGCCACGTATACCTGAAGAGTGTCTGGTAATACAATTATCTTACCACTACGACGACGCCATCCAAAAGGCACGAATGTACAGCCAGGTAAAGACCATCCAAGATATGGCTAGCTTACTAGAAAGCCATGAACATGAGTGGCAGTACAGGAAAAATAGAGGGTACAGTTTCAGAAATAATCGAACCAATGAGGGACAATTGTCACAGAATCAACAGGGAGATAATAAGCCACCGATAAATAACCCTAACAATTACCAAGGGAACACACGGGGCAATAACGCGCCCAGAAATTTTAAAAGAAGTGGAAACCATAATAATAACAACTTTAGGAACAACCACACGGGTAATTTCCCGTCGAATGGTTACAACAACAATTATCGCCCTGGAAACAACAGTAATCAGAACAATAATCCAGGATATCGGCCACAGGTAAATTACATAAGGGGGCAAAGACAAAGGAGCCCAAGAAGAAACTATCCCTCATCTAACTATCGGCGAACGTACTATAATCAGGTACCCGATATGAGAAGTCACCCATTCGAAGAAGATCACAGGCACAGCGTGGATAACCGGAATAATCAACAGGAGCCGAACGCTAACCAACCATCAAACACTACTGATGTTGGGGGCAATGAGGTCAACCCTCATTTAAACGCTTAAGGCCAGTGAAAACTGCGGACAGCCCATCACTGGACCAATCTCTGGGTGAATATAAGACAACACATGACAAGAAGATCACAATAATATGTACTAATTATTTGAAAAATATAAGGGACGATTTGATCGAAGAATAATCAAAACTAAAGAAGAAAGAAGAATAATCAAATCCACTGAAGAATTTATAAACTTAGCTTACCACGACTTTACGGAAGCTACCCCATACACAATGATGTTTGAGCGGCCACCGCCTAGAGAGATAACCGATATGATCCAATTCCCCACCAACACCGAATATCAATTCGAGAAAAAAAGATTCTATAACAGAATAGCCGAAAAGGTAGAGCAACAAAAGAATAAATACGCTAAGAACCAGAAAAAGACTATTAAGTACGAGGTAGGAGAAAGGGTACTGTTAAAAAACAGAGAATTGCCCAGCTCCATAGAAGGCATCACTAGAAAGTTACTATTATTATACGTGGGACCATACACTATAACAAAAGACAAGGGCAATAACACTTACGAGATCACTCACTCTGCCACCAAGAAAATAAAGGGGGTATACAATCAAGCCTCAATTAAGAAATATTATGACAATCAACAATAACTGTAAAAAACAATTTAAAGTAAAAAAAAACCAACAAAAATACTTTAAATAAGGAAATAAAAAAATAAAGTGACAAACAAACAAGTCTGCCGATGTCATAAAGAAAAGATCTCTAAAGAATGTCAAAATTCCAAAACATTCGTAAGTACAGCTTACACTAAGCATTAGAGAAACCATATGATGAATAAAAATTGTAAAAAAAAAATCAAAAAAGATATGTAAGAAAAGCTTACCCAAATATCTTAATAATATTTTAGAACAAGTAAAAATGGAGAGATAAAAGTCACAAGGCATTCAGATAAAGTAAGAGCAACCAACTTACTACAATATTTAAATAAAAATTAACAATAGAGGAGTGTAGTTACAAAACATTCCTCCAAAATAAGGTTAAATTACCATAATATTTAGCCAAAAAATGAGGCATAAAAAGCATAACATACTGTAAAGGAATAAGCTACAAAAAATTCCTAACTAGTAAGAAGCCATAACTTACTATGATATTTAAAAATTATGAAAAAATATCAATCAAAATGATCAGCTTCCACAACTATTTAGAAAGAGGGGAAGTAAAATTACCCAAACCAATGATCACAAAACAATACAAATGAAATAAACGTTCTAAGAGTTATAATGCGAAATGAGATGAAACAAAGAGTAATTAAAAATGAATAAAAATGTGAATTGTGTCAATAAAAAACAATGCTTCAAATAGTATCTATAAAGAAAGATGAAACAATATATGACTCGAACTGAGCTATAATGAAGTATAAAAGTAAAAGATTCCCAACAAATATTATGATTATGATTATTATTATTATTATTTTGAGTCACGAGTTGACTATATTTAAGAATTATTAATTGAGATTGTCTGTTGAATGAACCAGCAATCATTTTACTGAGCAGGGATGATGTTCCCCTGATATCAGTATAAGAGTAGTTTTGATGAAAAATAAGATTTATAGGGAATAAGTTATAATAAAAAGTCAATAAGCCAGTTCACAATATGAGAAGATAATGAAGAAAAGACTAAGAAGAATGGAATTAAAGGATACAGAATTAATTATAAAAAATGAATGAGAAGCAGGAGAATTTGAAAAAAAAAATAAAAAAATAAAAAAATTTGATACGATACAATTGATAATTTCATCAAACTCAAATTCACGTTTTATAAAATGATCAATTTTGGTGGAAGGGCATTATATAACATTGCCAAACCCTGATCACATTTGATATAAAAAAGTATGTAAAAAATGCCAAGAAACAATATATTTTGATAGATAAATGATAACGAGAATGAAAGTAGTAAATATAATCAATAGTGAAGGAGGAAGAATACAACCAAAGGTGGTCACAAAACAAGAAAATACGAACTAGACTGACAGACAACTGACATTGACCCAACCCCAGAGATTGGCCAGATATCAACCAAAGTAAAGCGAGACAAGAAGACAGTGAAGAAAAAAAGAAGAAAATAAAAAATTACATGGCCATAACAATTAACTCACAAGATTGTTTTAAAAGAGCATAATTTTTTATTATTGTTAATAATTTATGTTTAAATTTTTATTAGTGGTAACTTGTAAATGACAGTATCTCAGCAATTGTTATACGTAAAAAACCATGTGTAGATATGATTGTATGTATATCCTTATCTATAGGTGATGTGTCAGCTGTTGTGTTTAAGGTTACACTCATACAGACAGGGAATAGAAATGTGTGCGTGGTTCAATCAGAGAACAAATTGTATATCCTACTATATACTTTGGAACGTTTACTAAGATTATATCAGCAGTGTGTATATTATTACAGTATTATGTGTTCGAAAGTATAAGATGTTGGAGAGTTTATTTATTCAATAACATTATTGCTATTGCTACAGATATAGTAGATTTCAATTAACACAATATATTTTAACATTATTAAATTGTTGTTATTATTACTAATTATGACATTTCAGACCAATTTTTATCACTTTAATGACAATATATACAAAGTTATGTTTTGTTTGAAAGATGTATTTACAATACCATGTTGTTTGCATATTATAAAATGATATGTGACAGTCTGAAGTTAACAAAAGAGACATGAACTCATTAGATACAAAAACTTTGTAATAATAGTGAGATCGTGAGAAATATAAGGGTAATTAGAGATAGGTAGGGAGTGACAAAGATGAACAGTGAAGTGATAAGTGTAATAAAATAAACAGCATATAGTCTTAAGAAAAAAGAGTGAAACTAGTGTGACAAACCCAAAATATAAGCACATGTTAAATGAGCAATTAAGTTAAGTATATTAGACTGAAAGACACAGAATAAGTGTGAATGTAAAAAACAGAAAAAATATTATCTCAGTATAAAAATCACCAGGGTGATTACTATTATAAAAGAGATGATGTAGATATAACACTCACCAAATTTGTTCATTTGTTAATTTAAAGAAAGAAGTTATTGGCTTAATGTTTAAGGCAATAAATACCAAAAGAAATAGTTTTACAGTAATATGTTAGTATGTTTTAAGTAAGTAAGGAATTTATAAAGAAAATAATAGCAATACCTTTATAAGAAATAATAGGCAAAATATATTAATTATGTGTAACGAAAGGGAACATGGCAGAATTATATTAAAACTTAGAAATAAGTAAATTAAGTATTAGCATAGTATTATCCATTTTGGACTAAAACATTAATACATGGCTTAGACCAATCTTGTAAGATATCAAACTAATCTTTGAAAGAAAATAGGAACATCTATGTAAAGATTACGACCATTGAAATTATCCCCAAGTAAATATAGCCATTATAAAATATTTATTCAAATTAAACAAAAAATTCAAGGTTTGATAACAATGGGTTTATTTTGAGATCGACCAGGTAGAATAATTACGTTACCATGGAAACTGTGGAATAACAAGCCAAAAATACCGTTAGATTTTTTCACTGAATGTATGACGCTTTAATGGTATAGACGCTAATTTTCGAGTGACCAAAATTGTCCATTAAAACATAGAAAATATCAGAAAAAGTTATTACTAAGTGTATACCAAGACATAAGATAAAGACTGGAGCCATATTATTGAAGTTGAGGCCAAATTAACGAAAAAAGAAAATAAATTACTACCAGTTAAACTGAAAAAGATGCCCGATGTCCTGAACCCAGCAAATTAAAGAAGATGATAGTATAACCCATGAATAACAGATCGTATGAATTCGCCATAACTACGGAAGTGATAAGTACCTCTTAAATTACCCGAAATATATAAATAAACTCACGTTAATTATCTCACTAAAGGTCGAAATCTCACTGAACTGAAATTCATTACTTTCAAAGATTAAAAAGAAATTTAAGTCACTGACAATTTATAAACTAACCAATATAAACTGTTGTTAATGATCCATAACTTGTAAACACTTTTACTACACTGCGCTAAACAAAATATACCTACACAATATGTTAGTTAAGTTTACTTGATGTAAAGGTGTGTATTTTTATTGTTTTTAAAACATTTGTAATCCTTTGAACGTAACCTCAAGAACCTATGACAAATCGACATTAATAACTTGTATACAATTTTCAACAGACGCCATCATTAAACGTCTGGTATCAATTCAAAGATCGATTGTCAAGCCCTGTAATTGTCTCATATAAATAACCGGAGCATTTGTATTAAAATAATTTGTATTAAATGAATAATAATCACTAATAAAAAATGTGTAAGTATTGAGTGTAACCACAGTGTTATAATTTCATTAGGAGGTGCACAATATTTTATGTACATTTTAGCAGATGACTGACGATTTACACAGCCCACGCATCGAACTGCTGTGTGCTACAGTGGGCCTAGCTGGCGGAAATATTTGAATTATTCAAACCGCCTGAGCTGCGCTGGTCATACGCCTTTGAATTTTATTTTAATTGTTTTAAGAAAACAATTTGGCGCCACCGGGACTTTCTCACCCCTAGTGAACATCAAGACCTGGTTATTCGTACGTTCGCAACGAACGAAATATACAGAAGTTGCACGCATTTGAACTACGGATCGAGAAGACACGTACACTCATTACACACAAATTATACATTATCCACACTTTGCAGAGTAAAACGGTAGACGTACACACGACTAGATTTTAAATTGGCTTCCATCGCGGGGCTTGAACGAGGCGGACGTCACACGAAATACATTACAAATTGGCGCGCCAACTAGTGGAGCTAGAATAATAAAGAAATTATACAATTAAACCCTATAAATTCTAGCGGCGATTACGAAAGATTACAAAATGCACACCAGAGGAGTATCGAAAAAATTGGCAAAGGAGAAGGAGATGGAAGAAAACAGAGGGGAAGAAGAGGAAGGAACACCGATTGAAGAAGTGGAGACAATAATAACCACAACAGAACCAAGCCAAGACGAAGAAACGGAATTACAGGCGGGCGACAAGGGAGAATTTAGAGGAGACCCGAACATACTAAAATTAATGGAAATGATGAATAATAATTTGAAGGAGATGAACAATAAATTCGACAAGAATGAAGAGAGTTTGAAGGAGATGAACAATAAATTCGACAAGAATGAAGAGAGTTTGAAGGAGATGACCAATAAATTTGACGGAATGAAGAAAGAAACAAACGAAAATTTTAAAAAACAGGAGGACAATTTTCAGAAACAGAAGGAAGAATTGAGACAAACCATTAACAAGAATAATGAAATATTACAACAACGATTGATGGAGGAAATTCAGCAAAGAAATGAAGATTTGAAGGAAGAATTGAGGGAACAGCTGAAGGAGGACCACGAGAAAAATAAAGAAGAAATGAAGCTGCAGATGGCACACCAATTAATGGAGTACCGAGAAGAAGCAAAACAGCAGGTTACGGAAATCAATGACAAATTAGAGGAAACGTTGGAGAAGCTAGAGAAGACCAACGAAAATGTTTCTGGAGTCCGCAAGGAAGTACTCGATAAAATGAACCGTCTCGAAGGAGAAAATAAGAGAAGAATTGAGGAAGGTCATGAAGAAACAGTCAGAAAATGTACCCAGATAGACCAGGACATACACCAAGTCCGGGAAGAAAACCAGAAAGAGGTAGCAGCTGTACGAGCAGACTTGGGACAACGAATGGAAGGAGTTTACAGTAACTTAAATACAGTAGATAGCAAAGTAGACAAAAACCAACAGAGGATTGACGAAATGGGCAGAATAGAAGAGTCATTACGGGAAGAAGTGGATGCCTGGCGTGACCGACCATGTAATAATAATCATGTCATGAACACAGACAACAGAGATACCATCAATTTCCGTAATTATAAAAGAAACCCTATTGAATTCTTGAAGAGGGTAGAAGAGTTAATCCTCAAGAATCGAGAGACTCGATGGACTACAATAAGAGGGATGTTGGACGAAATGTTCAAGGAGACGTACGACAACTGGTGGACTGCCACTCGACCAGACATCCAAAACCTTCAAGACTTTAAGACTCAGTTCAAGGCTAAATACTGGTCTGAGTCAACTCAGAATATGGTCCGCAATAACCTGAGCAATGGAAGGTATGAAAACCAGAATGGACAATCCCTTACCTCCTACTTCTTGGGAAAAATCTGCATGGCCAGGAATTTGGAGCCACGTATACCTGAAGAGTGTCTGGTAATACAATTATCTTACCACTACGACGACGCCATCCAAAAGGCACGAATGTACAGCCAGGTAAAGACCATCCAAGATATGGCTAGCTTACTAGAAAGCCATGAACATGAGTGGCAGTACAGGAAAAATAGAGGGTACAGTTTCAGAAATAATCGAACCAATGAGGGACAATTGTCACAGAATCAACAGGGAGATAATAAGCCACCGATAAATAACCCTAACAATTACCAAGGGAACACACGGGGCAATAACGCGCCCAGAAATTTTAACAGAAGTGGAAACCATAATAATAACAACTTTAGGAACAACCACAGGGGTAATTTCCCGTCGAATGGTTACAACAACAATTATCGCCCTGGAAACAACAGTAATCAGAACAATAATCCAGGATATCGGCCACAGGTAAATTACATAAGGGGGCAAAGACAAAGGAGCCCAAGAAGAAACTATCCCTCATCTAACTATTGGCGAACGTACTATAATCAGGTACCCGATATGAGAAGTCACCCATTCGAAGAAGATCACAGGCACAGCGTGGATAACCGGAATAATCAACAGGAGCCGAACGCTAACCAACCATCAAACACTACTGATGTTGGGGGCAATGAGGTCAACCCTCATTTAAACGCTTAAGGCCAGTGAAAACTGCGGACAGCCCATCACTGGACCAATCTCTGGGTGAATATAAGACAACACATGACAAGAAGATCACAATAATATGTACTAATTATTTGAAAAATATAAGGGACGATTTGATCGAAGAATAATCAAAACTAAAGAAGAAAGAAGAATAATCAAATCCACTGAAGAATTTATAAACTTAGCTTACCACGACTTTACGGAAGCTACCCCATACACAATGATGTTTGAGCGGCCACCGCCTAGAGAGATAACCGATATGATCCAATTCCCCACCAACACCGAATATCAATTCGAGAAAAAAAGATTCTATAACAGAATAGCCGAAAAGGTAGAGCAACAAAAGAATAAATACGCTAAGAACCAGAAAAAGACTATTAAGTACGAGGTAGGAGAAAGGGTACTGTTAAAAAACAGAGAATTGCCCAGCTCCATAGAAGGCATCACTAGAAAGTTACTATTATTATACGTGGGACCATACACTATAACAAAAGACAAGGGCAATAACACTTACGAGATCACTCACTCTGCCACCAAGAAAATAAAGGGGGTATACAATCAAGCCTCAATTAAGAAATATTATGACAATCAACAATAACTGTAAAAAACAATTTAAAGTAAAAAAAAACCAACAAAAATACTTTAAATAAGGAAATAAAAAAATAAAGTGACAAACAAACAAGTCTGCCGATGTCATAAAGAAAAGATCTCTAAAGAATGTCAAAATTCCAAAACATTCGTAAGTACAGCTTACACTAAGCATTAGAGAAACCATATGATGAATAAAAATTGTAAAAAAAAAATCAAAAAAGATATGTAAGAAAAGCTTACCCAAATATCTTAATAATATTTTAGAACAAGTAAAAATGGAGAGATAAAAGTCACAAGGCATTCAGATAAAGTAAGAGCAACCAACTTACTACAATATTTAAATAAAAATTAACAATAGAGGAGTGTAGTTACAAAACATTCCTCCAAAATAAGGTTAAATTACCATAATATTTAGCCAAAAAATGAGGCATAAAAAGCATAACATACTGTAAAGGAATAAGCTACAAAAAATTCCTAACTAGTAAGAAGCCATAACTTACTATGATATTTAAAAATTATGAAAAAATATCAATCAAAATGATCAGCTTCCACAACTATTTAGAAAGAGGGGAAGTAAAATTACCCAAACCAATGATCACAAAACAATACAAATGAAATAAACGTTCTAAGAGTTATAATGCGAAATGAGATGAAACAAAGAGTAATTAAAAATGAATAAAAATGTGAATTGTGTCAATAAAAAACAATGCTTCAAATAGTATCTATAAAGAAAGATGAAACAATATATGACTCGAACTGAGCTATAATGAAGTATAAAAGTAAAAGATTCCCAACAAATATTATGATTATGATTATTATTATTATTATTTTGAGTCACGAGTTGACTATATTTAAGAATTATTAATTGAGATTGTCTGTTGAATGAACCAGCAATCATTTTACTGAGCAGGGATGATGTTCCCCTGATATCAGTATAAGAGTAGTTTTGATGAAAAATAAGATTTATAGGGAATAAGTTATAATAAAAAGTCAATAAGCCAGTTCGCAATATGAGAAGATAATGAAGAAAAGACTAAGAAGAATGGAATTAAAGGATACAGAATTAATTATAAAAAATGAATGAGAAGCAGGAGAATTTGAAAAAAAAAAAATAAATAAAAAAATTTGATACGATACAATTGATAATTTCATCAAACTCAAATTCACGTTTTATAAAATGATCAATTTTGGTGGAAGGGCATTATATAACATTGCCAAACCCTGATCACATTTGATATAAAAAAGTATGTAAAAAATGCCAAGAAACAATATATTAATGATAACGAGAATGAAAGTAGTAAATATAATCAATAGTGAAGGAGGAAGAATACAACCAAAGGTGGTCACAAAACAAGAAAATACGAACTAGACTGACAGACAACTGACATTGACCCAACCCCAGAGATTGGCCAGATATCAACCAAAGTAAAGCGAGACAAGAAGACAGTGAAGAAAAAAAGAAGAAAATAAAAAATTGCATGGCCATAACAATTAACTCACAAGATTGTTTTAAAAGAGCATAATTTTTTATTATTGTTAATAATTTATGTTTAAATTTTTATTAGTGGTAACTTGTAAATGACAGTATCTCAGCAATTGTTATACGTAAAAAACCATGTGTAGATATGATTGTATGTATATCCTTATCTATAGGTGATGTGTCAGCTGTTGTGTTTAAGGTTACACTCATACAGACAGGGAATAGAAATGTGTGCGTGGTTCAATCAGAGAACAAATTGTATATCCTACTATATACTTTGGAACGTTTACTAAGATTATATCAGCAGTGTGTATATTATTACAGTATTATGTGTTCGAAAGTATAAGATGTTGGAGAGTTTATTTATTCAATAACATTATTGCTATTGCTACAGATATAGTAGATTTCAATTAACACAATATATTTTAACATTATTAAATTGTTGTTATTATTACTAATTATGACATTTCAGACCAATTTTTATCACTTTAATGACAATATATACAAAGTTATGTTTTGTTTGAAAGATGTATTTACAATACCATGTTGTTTGCATATTATAAAATGATATGTGACAGTCTGAAGTTAACAAAAGAGACATGAACTCATTAGATACAAAAACTTTGTAATAATAGTGAGATCGTGAGAAATATAAGGGTAATTAGAGATAGGTAGGGAGTGACAAAGATGAACAGTGAAGTGATAAGTGTAATAAAATAAACAGCATATAGTCTTAAGAAAAAAGAGTGAAACTAGTGTGACAAACCCAAAATATAAGCACATGTTAAATGAGCAATTAAGTTAAGTATATTAGACTGAAAGACACAGAATAAGTGTGAATGTAAAAAACAGAAAAAATATTATCTCAGTATAAAAATCACCAGGGTGATTACTATTATAAAAGAGATGATGTAGATATAACACTCACCAAATTTGTTCATTTGTTAATTTAAAGAAAGAAGTTATTGGCTTAATGTTTAAGGCAATAAATACCAAAAGAAATAGTTTTACAGTAATATGTTAGTATGTTTTAAGTAAGTAAGGAATTTATAAAGAAAATAATAGCAATACCTTTATAAGAAATAATAGGCAAAATATATTAATTATGTGTAACGAAAGGGAACATGGCAGAATTATATTAAAACTTAGAAATAAGTAAATTAAGTATTAGCATAGTATTATCCATTTTGGACTAAAACATTAATACATGGCTTAGACCAATCTTGTAAGATATCAAACTAATCTTTGAAAGAAAATAGGAACATCTATGTAAAGATTACGACCATTGAAATTATCCCCAAGTAAATATAGCCATTATAAAATATTTATTCAAATTAAACAAAAAATTCAAGGTTTGATAACAATGGGTTTATTTTGAGATCGACCAGGTAGAATAATTACGTTACCATGGAAACTGTGGAATAACAAGCCAAAAATACCGTTAGATTTTTTCACTGAATGTATGACGCTTTAATGGTATAGACGCTAATTTTCGAGTGACCAAAATTGTCCATTAAAACATAGAAAATATCAGAAAAAGTTATTACTAAGTGTATACCAAGACATAAGATAAAGACTGGAGCCATATTATTGAAGTTGAGGCCAAATTAACGAAAAAAGAAAATAAATTACTACCAGTTAAACTGAAAAAGATGCCTGATGTCCTGAACCCAGCAAATTAAAGAAGATGATAGTATAACCCATGAATAACAGATCGTATGAATTCGCCATAACTACGGAAGTGATAAGTACCTCTTAAATTACCCGAAATATATAAATAAACTCACGTTAATTATCTCACTAAAGGTTGAAATCTCACTGAACTGAAATTCATTACTTTCAAAGATTAAAAAGAAATTTAAGTCACTGACAATTTATAAACTAACCAATATAAACTGTTGTTAATGATCCATAACTTGTAAACACTTTTACTACACTGCGCTAAACAAAATATACCTACACAATATGTTAGTTAAGTTTACTTGATGTAAAGGTGTGTATTTTTATTGTTTTTAAAACATTTGTAATCCTTTGAACGTAACCTCAAGAACCTATGACAAATCGACATTAATAACTTGTATACAATTTTCAACAGACGCCATCATTAAACGTCTGGTATCAATTCAAAGATCGATTGTCAAGCCCTGTAATTGTCTCATATAAATAACCGGAGCATTTGTATTAGAATAATTTGTATTAAATGAATAATAATCACTAATAAAAAATGTGTAAGTATTGAGTGTAACCACAGTGTTATAATTTCATTAGGAGGTGCACAATATTTTATGTACATTTTAGCAGATGACTGACGATTTACACAGCCCACGCATCGAACTGCTGTGTGCTACAGTGGGCCTAGCTGGCGGAAATATTTGAATTATTCAAACCGCCTGAGCTGCGCTGGTCATACGCCTTTGAATTTTATTTTAATTGTTTTAAGAAAACAATTTGGCGCCACCGGGACTTTCTCACCCCTAGTGAACATCAAGACCTGGTTATTCGTACGTTCGCAACGAACGAAATATACAGAAGTTGCACGCATTTGAACTACGGATCGAGAAGACACGTACACTCATTACACACAAATTATACATTATCCACACTTTGCAGAGTAAAACGGTAGACGTACACACGACTAGATTTTAAATTGGCTTCCATCGCGGGGCTTGAACGAGGCGGACGTCACACGAAATACATTACAAATTGGCGCGCCAACTAGTGGAGCTAGAATAATAAAGAAATTATACAATTAAACCCTATAAATTCTAGCGGCGATTACGAAAGATTACAAAATGCACACCAGAGGAGTATCGAAAAAATTGGCAAAGGAGAAGGAGATGGAAGAAAACAGAGGGGAAGAAGAGGAAGGAACACCGATTGAAGAAGTGGAGACAATAATAACCACAACAGAACCAAGCCAAGACGAAGAAACGGAATTACAGGCGGGCGACAAGGGAGAATTTAGAGGAGACCCGAACATACTAAAATTAATGGAAATGATGAATAATAATTTGAAGGAGATGAACAATAAATTCGACAAGAATGAAGAGAGTTTGAAGGAGATGAACAATAAATTCGACAAGAATGAAGAGAGTTTGAAGGAGATGACCAATAAATTTGACGGAATGAAGAAAGAAACAAACGAAAATTTTAAAAAACAGGAGGACAATTTTCAGAAACAGAAGGAAGAATTGAGACAAACCATTAACAAGAATAATGAAATATTACAACAACGATTGATGGAGGAAATTCAGCAAAGAAATGAAGATTTGAAGGAAGAATTGAGGGAACAGCTGAAGGAGGACCACGAGAAAAATAAAGAAGAAATGAAGCTGCAGATGGCACACCAATTAATGGAGTACCGAGAAGAAGCAAAACAGCAGGTTACGGAAATCAATGACAAATTAGAGGAAACGTTGGAGAAGCTAGAGAAGACCAACGAAAATGTTTCTGGAGTCCGCAAGGAAGTACTCGATAAAATGAACCGTCTCGAAGGAGAAAATAAGAGAAGAATTGAGGAAGGTCATGAAGAAACAGTCAGAAAATGTACCCAGATAGACCACGACATACACCAAGTCCGGGAAGAAAACCAGAAAGAGGTAGCAGCTGTACGAGCAGACTTGGGAGAACGAATGGAAGGAGTTTACAGTAACTTAAATAAAGTAGATAGCAAAGTAGACAAAAACCAACAGAGGATTGACGAAATGGGCAGAATAGAAGAGTCATTACGGGAAGAAGTGGATGCCTGGCGTGACCGACCATGTAATAATAATCATGTCATGAACACAGACAACAGAGATACCATCAATTTCCGTAATTATAAAAGAAACCCTATTGAATTCTTGAAGAGGGTAGAAGAGTTAATCCTCAAGAATCGAGAGACTCGATGGACTACAATAAGAGGGATGTTGGACGAAATGTTCAAGGAGACGTACGACAACTGGTGGACTGCCACTCGACCAGACATCCAAAACCTTCAAGACTTTAAGACTCAGTTCAAGGCTAAATACTGGTCTGAGTCAACTCAGAATATGGTCCGCAATAACCTGAGCAATGGAAGGTATGAAAACCAGAATGGACAATCCCTTACCTCCTACTTCTTGGGAAAAATCTGCATGGCCAGGAATTTGGAGCCACGTATACCTGAAGAGTGTCTGGTAATACAATTATCTTACCACTACGACGACGCCATCCAAAAGGCACGAATGTACAGCCAGGTAAAGACCATCCAAGATATGGCTAGCTTACTAGAAAGCCATGAACATGAGTGGCAGTACAGGAAAAATAGAGGGTACAGTTTCAGAAATAATCGAACCAATGAGGGACAATTGTCACAGAATCAACAGGGAGATAATAAGCCACCGATAAATAACCCTAACAATTACCAAGGGAACACACGGGGCAATAACGCGCCCAGAAATTTTAACAGAAGTGGAAACCATAATAATAACAACTTTAGGAACAACCACAGGGGTAATTTCCCGTCGAATGGTTACAACAACAATTATCGCCCTGGAAACAACAGTAATCAGAACAATAATCCAGGATATCGGCCACAGGTAAATTACATAAGGGGGCAAAGACAAAGGAGCCCAAGAAGAAACTATCCCTCATCTAACTATCGGCGAACGTACTATAATCAGGTACCCGATATGAGAAGTCACCCATTCGAAGAAGATCACAGGCACAGCGTGGATAACCGGAATAATCAACAGGAGCCGAACGCTAACCAACCATCAAACACTACTGATGTTGGGGGCAATGAGGTCAACCCTCATTTAAACGCTTAAGGCCAGTGAAAACTGCGGACACCCCATCACTGGACCAATCTCTGGGTGAATATAAGACAACACATGACAAGAAGATCACAATAATATGTACTAATTATTTGAAAAATATAAGGGACGATTTGATCGAAGAATAATCAAAACTAAAGAAGAAAGAAGAATAATCAAATCCACTGAAGAATTTATAAACTTAGCTTACCACGACTTTACGGAAGCTACCCCATACACAATGATGTTTGAGCGGCCACCGCCTAGAGAGATAACCGATATGATCCAATTCCCCACCAACACCGAATATCAATTCGAGAAAAAAAGATTCTATAACAGAATAGCCGAAAAGGTAGAGCAACAAAAGAATAAATACGCTAAGAACCAGAAAAAGACTATTAAGTACGAGGTAGGAGAAAGGGTACTGTTAAAAAACAGAGAATTGCCCAGCTCCATAGAAGGCATCACTAGAAAGTTACTATTATTATACGTGGGACCATACACTATAACAAAAGACAAGGGCAATAACACTTACGAGATCACTCACTCTGCCACCAAGAAAATAAAGGGGGTATACAATCAAGCCTCAATTAAGAAATATTATGACAATCAACAATAACTGTAAAAAACAATTTAAAGTAAAAAAAAACCAACAAAAATACTTTAAATAAGGAAATAAAAAATAAAGTGACAAACAAACAAGTCTGCCGATGTCATAAAGAAAAGATCTCTAAGAATGTCAAAATTCCAAAACATTCGTAAGTACAGCTTACACTAAGCATTAGAGAAACCATATGATGAATAAAAATTGTAAAAAAAAAATCAAAAAAGATATGTAAGAAAAGCTTACCCAAATATCTTAATAATATTTTAGAACAAGTAAAAATGGAGAGATAAAAGTCACAAGGCATTCAGATAAGTAAGAGCAACCAACTTACTACAATATTTAAATAAAAATTAACAATAGAGGAGTGTAGTTACAAAACATTCCTCCAAAATAAGGTTAAATTACCATAATATTTAGCCAAAAAATGAGGCATAAAAAGCATAACATACTGTAAAGGAATAAGCTACAAAAAATTCCTAACTAGTAAGAAGCCATAACTTACTATGATATTTAAAAATTATGAAAAAATATCAATCAAAATGATCAGCTTCCACAACTATTTAGAAAGAGGGGAAGTAAAATTACCCAAACCAATGATCACAAAACAATACAAATGAAATAAACGTTCTAAGAGTTATAATGCGAAATGAGATGAAACAAAGAGTAATTAAAAATGAATAAAAATGTGAATTGTGTCAATAAAAAACAATGCTTCAAATAGTATCTATAAAGAAAGATGAAACAATATATGACTCGAACTGAGCTATAATGAAGTATAAAAGTAAAAGATTCCCAACAAATATTATGATTATGATTATTATTATTATTATTTTGAGTCACGAGTTGACTATATTTAAGAATTATTAATTGAGATTGTCTGTTGAATGAACCAGCAATCATTTTACTGAGCAGGGATGATGTTCCCCTGATATCAGTATAAGAGTAGTTTTGATGAAAAATAAGATTTATAGGGAATAAGTTATAATAAAAAGTCAATAAGCCAGTTCGCAATATGAGAAGATAATGAAGAAAAGACTAAGAAGAATGGAATTAAAGGATACAGAATTAATTATAAAAAATGAATGAGAAGCAGGAGAATTTGAAAAAAAAAAAAAAATAAAAAAATTTGATACGATACAATTGATAATTTCATCAAACTCAAATTCACGTTTTATAAATGATCAATTTTGGTGGAAGGGCATTATATAACATTGCCAAACCCTGATCACATTTGATATAAAAAAGTATGTAAAAAATGCCAAGAAACAATATATTTTGATAGATAAATGATAACGAGAATGAAAGTAGTAAATATAATCAATAGTGAAGGAGGAAGAATACAACCAAAGGTGGTCACAAAACAAGAAAATACGAACTAGACTGACAGACAACTGACATTGACCCAACCCAGAGATTGGCCAGATATCAACCAAAGTAAAGCGAGACAAGAAGACAGTGAAGAAAAAAAGAAGAAAATAAAAAATTGCATGGCCATAACAATTAACTCACAAGATTGTTTTAAAAGAGCATAATTTTTTATTATTGTTAATAATTTATGTTTAAATTTTTATTAGTGGTAACTTGTAAATGACAGTATCTCAGCAATTGTTATACGTAAAAAACCATGTGTAGATATGATTGTATGTATATCCTTATCTATAGGTGATGTGTCAGCTGTTGTGTTTAAGGTTACACTCATACAGACAGGGAATAGAAATGTGTGCGTGGTTCAATCAGAGAACAAATTGTATATCCTACTATATACTTTGGAACGTTTACTAAGATTATATCAGCAGTGTGTATATTATTACAGTATTATGTGTTCGAAAGTATAAGATGTTGGAGAGTTTATTTATTCAATAACATTATTGCTATTGCTACAGATATAGTAGATTTCAATTAACACAATATATTTTAACATTATTAAATTGTTGTTATTATTACTAATTATGACATTTCAGACCAATTTTTATCACTTTAATGACAATATATACAAAGTTATGTTTTGTTTGAAAGATGTATTTACAATACCATGTTGTTTGCATATTATAAAATGATATGTGACAGTCTGAAGTTAACAAAAGAGACATGAACTCATTAGATACAAAAACTTTGTAATAATAGTGAGATCGTGAGAAATATAAGGGTAATTAGAGATAGGTAGGGAGTGACAAAGATGAACAGTGAAGTGATAAGTGTAATAAAATAAACAGCATATAGTCTTAAGAAAAAGAGTGAAACTAGTGTGACAAACCCAAAATATAAGCACATGTTAAATGAGCAATTAAGTTAAGTATATTAGACTGAAAGACACAGAATAAGTGTGAATGTAAAAAACAGAAAAAATATTATCTCAGTATAAAAATCACCAGGGTGATTACTATTATAAAAGAGATGATGTAGATATAACACTCACCAAATTTGTTCATTTGTTAATTTAAAGAAAGAAGTTATTGGCTTAATGTTTAAGGCAATAAATACCAAAAGAAATAGTTTTACAGTAATATGTTAGTATGTTTTAAGTAAGTAAGGAATTTATAAAGAAAATAATAGCAATACCTTTATAAGAAATAATAGGCAAAATATATTAATTATGTGTAACGAAAGGGAACATGGCAGAATTATATTAAAACTTAGAAATAAGTAAAAGTAAATTAAGTATTAGCATAGTATTATCCATTTTGGACTAAAACATTAATACATGGCTTAGACCAATCTTGTAAGATATCAAACTAATCTTTGAAAGAAAATAGGAACATCTATGTAAAGATTACGACCATTGAAATTATCCCCAAGTAAATATAGCCATTATAAAATATTTATTCAAATTAAACAAAAAATTCAAGGTTTGATAACAATGGGTTTATTTTGAGATCGACCAGGTAGAATAATTACGTTACCATGGAAACTGTGGAATAACAAGCCAAAAATACCGTTAGATTTTTTCACTGAATGTATGACGCTTTAATGGTATAGACGCTAATTTTCGAGTGACCAAAATTGTCCATTAAAACATAGAAAATATCAGAAAAAGTTATTACTAAGTGTATACCAAGACATAAGATAAAGACTGGAGCCATATTATTGAAGTTGAGGCCAAATTAACGAAAAAAGAAAATAAATTACTACCAGTTAAACTGAAAAAGATGCCTGATGTCCTGAACCCAGCAAATTAAAGAAGATGATAGTATAACCCATGAATAACAGATCGTATGAATTCGCCATAACTACGGAAGTGATAAGTACTTCTTAAATTACCCGAAATATATAAATAAACTCACGTTAATTATCTCACTAAAGGTCGAAATCTCACTGAACTGAAATTCATTACTTTCAAAGATTAAAAAGAAATTTAAGTCACTGACAATTTATAAACTAACCAATATAAACTGTTGTTAATGATCCATAACTTGTAAACACTTTTACTACACTGCGCTAAACAAAATATACCTACACAATATGTTAGTTAAGTTTACTTGATGTAAAGGTGTGTATTTTTATTGTTTTTAAAACATTTGTAATCCTTTGAACGTAACCTCAAGAACCTATGACAAATCGACATTAATAACTTGTATACAATTGTCAACAGACGCCATCATTAAACGTCTGGTATCAATTCAAAGATCGATTGTCAAGCCCTGTAATTGTCTCATATAAATAACCGGAGCATTTGTATTAGAATAATTTGTATTAAATGAATAATAATCACTAATAAAAAATGTGTAAGTATTGAGTGTAACCACAGTGTTATAATTTCATTAGGAGGTGCACAATATTTTATGTACATTTTAGCAGATGACTGACGATTTACACAGCCCACGCATCGAACTGCTGTGTGCTACAGTGGGCCTAGCTGGCGGAAATATTTGAATTATTCAAACCGCCTGAGCTGCGCTGGTCATACGCCTTTGAATTTTATTTTAATTGTTTTAAGAAAACAATTTGGCGCCACCGGGACTTTCTCACCCCTAGTGAACATCAAGACCTGGTTATTCGTACGTTCGCAACGAACGAAATATACAGAAGTTGCACGCATTTGAACTACGGATCGAGAAGACACGTACACTCATTACACACAAATTATACATTATCCACATTTTGCAGAGTAAAACGGTAGACGTACACACGACTAGATTTTAAATTGGCTTCCATCGCGGGGCTTGAACGAGGCGGACGTCACACGAAATACATTACAAATTGGCGCGCCAACTAGTGGAGCTAGAATAATAAAGAAATTATACAATTAAACCCTATAAATTCTAGCGGCGATTACGAAAGATTACAAAATGCACACCAGAGGAGTATCGAAAAAATTGGCAAAGGAGAAGGAGATGGAAGAAAACAGAGGGGAAGAAGAGGAAGGAACACCGATTGAAGAAGTGGAGACAATAATAACCACAACAGAACCAAGCCAAGACGAAGAAACGGAATTACAGGCGGGCGACAAGGGAGAATTTAGAGGAGACCCGAACATACTAAAATTAATGGAAATGATGAATAATAATTTGAAGGAGATGAACAATAAATTCGACAAGAATGAAGAGAGTTTGAAGGAGATGAACAATAAATTCGACAAGAATGAAGAGAGTTTGAAGGAGATGACCAATAAATTTGACGGAATGAAGAAAGAAACAAACGAAAATTTTAAAAAACAGGAGGACAATTTTCAGAAACAGAAGGAAGAATTGAGACAAACCATTAACAAGAATAATGAAATATTACAACAACGATTGATGGAGGAAATTCAGCAAAGAAATGAAGATTTGAAGGAAGAATTGAGGGAACAGCTGAAGGAGGACCACGAGAAAAATAAAGAAGAAATGAAGCTGCAGATGGCACACCAATTAATGGAGTACCGAGAAGAAGCAAAACAGCAGGTTACGGAAATCAATGACAAATTAGAGGAAACGTTGGAGAAGCTAGAGAAGACCAACGAAAATGTTTCTGGAGTCCGCAAGGAAGTACTCGATAAAATGAACCGTCTCGGAGGAGAAAATAAGAGAAGAATTGAGGAAGGTCATGAAGAAACAGTCAGAAAATGTACCCAGATAGACCAGGACATACACCAAGTCCGGGAAGAAAACCAGAAAGAGGTAGCAGCTGTACGAGCAGACTTGGGAGAACGAATGGAAGGAGTTTACAGTAACTTAAATAAAGTAGATAGCAAAGTAGACAAAAACCAACAGAGGATTGACGAAATGGGCAGAATAGAAGAGTCATTACGGGAAGAAGTGGATGCCTGGCGTGACCGACCATGTAATAATAATCATGTCATGAACACAGACAACAGAGATACCATCAATTTCCGTAATTATAAAAGAAACCCTATTGAATTCTTGAAGAGGGTAGAAGAGTTAATCCTCAAGAATCGAGAGACTCGATGGACTACAATAAGAGGGATGTTGGACGAAATTTTCAAGGAGACGTACGACAACTGGTGGACTGCCACTCGACCAGACATCCAAAACCTTCAAGACTTTAAGACTCAGTTCAAGGCTAAATACTGGTCTGAGTCAACTCAGAATATGGTCCGCAATAACCTGAGCAATGGAAGGTATGAAAACCAGAATGGACAATCCCTTACCTCCTACTTCTTGGGAAAAATCTGCATGGCCAGGAATTTGGAGCCACGTATACCTGAAGAGTGTCTGGTAATACAATTATCTTACCACTACGACGACGCCATCCAAAAGGCACGAATGTACAGCCAGGTAAAGACCATCCAAGATATGGCTAGCTTACTAGAAAGCCATGAACATGAGTGGCAGTACAGGAAAAATAGAGGGTACAGTTTCAGAAATAATCGAACCAATGAGGGACAATTGTCACAGAATCAACAGGGAGATAATAAGCCACCGATAAATAACCCTAACAATTACCAAGGGAACACACGGGGCAATAACGCGCCCAGAAATTTTAACAGAAGTGGAAACCATAATAATAACAACTTTAGGAACAACCACAGGGGTAATTTCCCGTCGAATGGTTACAACAACAATTATCGCCCTGGAAACAACAGTAATCAGAACAATAATCCAGGATATCGGCCACAGGTAAATTACATAAGGGGGCAAAGACAAAGGAGCCCAAGAAGAAACTATCCCTCATCTAACTATCGGCGAACGTACTATAATCAGGTACCCGATATGAGAAGTCACCCATTCGAAGAAGATCACAGGCACAGCGTGGATAACCGGAATAATCAACAGGAGCCGAACGCTAACCAACCATCAAACACTACTGATGTTGGGGGCAATGAGGTCAACCCTCATTTAAACGCTTAAGGCCAGTGAAAACTGCGGACAGCCCATCACTGGACCAATCTCTGGGTGAATATAAGACAACACATGACAAGAAGATCACAATAATATGTACTAATTATTTGAAAAATATAAGGGACGATTTGATCGAAGAATAATCAAAACTAAAGAAGAAAGAAGAATAATCAAATCCACTGAAGAATTTATAAACTTAGCTTACCACGACTTTACGGAAGCTACCCCATACACAATGATGTTTGAGCGGCCACCGCCTAGAGAGATAACCGATATGATCCAATTCCCCACCAACACCGAATATCAATTCGAGAAAAAAAGATTCTATAACAGAATAGCCGAAAAGGTAGAGCAACAAAAGAATAAATACGCTAAGAACCAGAAAAAGACTATTAAGTACGAGGTAGGAGAAAGGGTACTGTTAAAAAACAGAGAATTGCCCAGCTCCATAGAAGGCATCACTAGAAAGTTACTATTATTATACGTGGGACCATACACTATAACAAAAGACAAGGGCAATAACACTTACGAGATCACTCACTCTGCCACCAAGAAAATAAAGGGGGTATACAATCAAGCCTCAATTAAGAAATATTATGACAATCAACAATAACTGTAAAAAACAATTTAAAGTAAAAAAAACCAACAAAAATACTTTAAATAAGGAAATAAAAAAATAAAGTGACAAACAAACAAGTCTGCCGATGTCATAAAGAAAAGATCTCTAAAGAATGTCAAAATTCCAAAACATTCGTAAGTACAGCTTACACTAAGCATTAGAGAAACCATATGATGAATAAAAATTGTAAAAAAAAAATCAAAAAAGATATGTAAGAAAAGCTTACCCAAATATCTTAATAATATTTTAGAACAAGTAAAAATGGAGAGATAAAAGTCACAAGGCATTCAGATAAAGTAAGAGCAACCAACTTACTACAATATTTAAATAAAAATTAACAATAGAGGAGTGTAGTTACAAAACATTCCTCCAAAATAAGGTTAAATTACCATAATATTTAGCCAAAAAATGAGGCATAAAAAGCATAACATACTGTAAAGGAATAAGCTACAAAAAATTCCTAACTAGTAAGAAGCCATAACTTACTATGATATTTAAAAATTATGAAAAAATATCAATCAAAATGATCAGCTTCCACAACTATTTAGAAAGAGGGGAAGTAAAATTACCCAAACCAATGATCACAAAACAATACAAATGAAATAAACGTTCTAAGAGTTATAATGCGAAATGAGATGAAACAAAGAGTAATTAAAAATGAATAAAAATGTGAATTGTGTCAATAAAAAACAATGCTTCAAATAGTATCTATAAAGAAAGATGAAACAATATATGACTCGAACTGAGCTATAATGAAGTATAAAAGTAAAAGATTCCCAACAAATATTATGATTATGATTATTATTATTATTATTTTGAGTCACGAGTTGACTATATTTAAGAATTATTAATTGAGATTGTCTGTTGAATGAACCAGCAATCATTTTACTGAGCAGGGATGATGTTCCCCTGATATCAGTATAAGAGTAGTTTTGATGAAAAATAAGATTTATAGGGAATATGTTATAATAAAAAGTCAATAAGCCAGTTCGCAATATGAGAAGATAATGAAGAAAAGACTAAGAAGAATGGAATTAAAGGATACAGAATTAATTATAAAAAATGAATGAGAAGCAGGAGAATTTGAAAAAAAAAATAAAAAAATAAAAAAATTTGATACGATACAATTGATAATTTCATCAAACTCAAATTCACGTTTTATAAAATGATCAATTTTGGTGGAAGGGCATTATATAACATTGCCAAACCCTGATCACATTTGATATAAAAAAGTATGTAAAAAATGCCAAGAAACAATATATTTTGATAGATAAATGATAACGAGAATGAAAGTAGTAAATATAATCAATAGTGAAGGAGGAAGAATACAACCAAAGGTGGTCACAAAACAAGAAAATACGAACTAGACTGACAGACAACTGACATTGACCCAACCCCAGAGATTGGCCAGATATCAACCAAAGTAAAGCGAGACAAGAAGACAGTGAAGAAAAAAAGAAGAAAATAAAAAATTACATGGCCATAACAATTAACTCACAAGATTGTTTTAAAAGAGCATAATTTTTTATTATTGTTAATAATTTATGTTTAAATTTTTATTAGTGGTAACTTGTAAATGACAGTATCTCAGCAATTGTTATACGTAAAAAACCATGTGTAGATATGATTGTATGTATATCCTTATCTATAGGTGATGTGTCAGCTGTTGTGTTTAAGGTTACACTCATACAGACAGGGAATAGAAATGTGTGCGTGGTTCAATCAGAGAACAAATTGTATATCCTACTATATACTTTGGAACGTTTACTAAGATTATATCAGCAGTGTGTATATTATTACAGTATTATGTGTTCGAAAGTATAAGATGTTGGAGAGTTTATTTATTCAATAACATTATTGCTATTGCTACAGATATAGTAGATTTCAATTAACACAATATATTTTAACATTATTAAATTGTTGTTATTATTACTAATTATGACATTTCAGACCAATTTTTATCACTTTAATGACAATATATACAAAGTTATGTTTTGTTTGAAAGATGTATTTACAATACCATGTTGTTTGCATATTATAAAATGATATGTGACAGTCTGAAGTTAACAAAAGAGACATGAACTCATTAGATACAAAAACTTTGTAATAATAGTGAGATCGTGAGAAATATAAGGGTAATTAGAGATAGGTAGGGAGTGACAAAGATGAACAGTGAAGTGATAAGTGTAATAAAATAAACAGCATATAGTCTTAAGAAAAAAGAGTGAAACTAGTGTGACAAACCCAAAACATAAGCACATGTTAAATGAGCAATTAAGTTAAGTATATTAGACTGAAAGACACAGAATAAGTGTGAATGTAAAAAACAGAAAAAATATTATCTCAGTATAAAAATCACCAGGGTGATTACTATTATAAAAGAGATGATGTAGATATAACACTCACCAAATTTGTTCATTTGTTAATTTAAAGAAAGAAGTTATTGGCTTAATGTTTAAGGCAATAAATACCAAAAGAAATAGTTTTACAGTAATATGTTAGTATGTTTTAAGTAAGTAAGGAATTTATAAAGAAAATAATAGCAATACCTTTATAAGAAATAATAGGCAAAATATATTAATTATGTGTAACGAAAGGGAACATGGCAGAATTATATTAAAACTTAGAAATAAGTAAATTAAGTATTAGCATAGTATTATCCATTTTGGACTAAAACATTAATACATGGCTTAGACCAATCTTGTAAGATATCAAACTAATCTTTGAAAGAAAATAGGAACATCTATGTAAAGATTACGACCATTGAAATTATCCCCAAGTAAATATAGCAATTATAAAATATTTATTCAAATTAAACAAAAAATTCAAGGTTTGATAACAATGGGTTTATTTTGAGATCGACCAGGTAGAATAATTACGTTACCATGGAAACTGTGGAATAACAAGCCAAAAATACCGTTAGATTTTTTCACTGAATGTATGACGCTTTAATGGTATAGACGCTAATTTTCGAGTGACCAAAATTGTCCATTAAAACATAGAAAATATCAGAAAAAGTTATTACTAAGTGTATACCAAGACATAAGATAAAGACTGGAGCCATATTATTGAAGTTGAGGCCAAATTAACGAAAAAAGAAAATAAATTACTACCAGTTAAACTGAAAAAGATGCCTGATGTCCTGAACCCAGCAAATTAAAGAAGATGATAGTATAACCCATGAATAACAGATCGTATGAATTCGCCATAACTACGGAAGTGATAAGTACTTCTTAAATTACCCGAAATATATAAATAAACTCACGTTAATTATCTCACTAAAGGTCGAAATCTCACTGAACTGAAATTCATTACTTTCAAAGATTAAAAAGAAATTTAAGTCACTGACAATTTATAAACTAACCAATATAAACTGTTGTTAATGATCCATAACTTGTAAACACTTTTACTACACTGCGCTAAACAAAATATACCTACACAATATGTTAGTTAAGTTTACTTGATGTAAAGGTGTGTATTTTTATTGTTTTTAAAACATTTGTAATCCTTTGAACGTAACCTCAAGAACCTATGACAAATCGACATTAATAACTTGTATACAATTGTCAACAGACGCCATCATTAAACGTCTGGTATCAATTCAAAGATCGATTGTCAAGCCCTGTAATTGTCTCATATAAATAACCGGAGCATTTGTATTAGAATAATTTGTATTAAATGAATAATAATCACTAATAAAAAATGTGTAAGTATTGAGTGTAACCACAGTGTTATAATTTCATTAGGAGGTGCACAATATTTTATGTACATTTTAGCAGATGACTGACGATTTACACAGCCCACGCATCGAACTGCTGTGTGCTACAGTGGGCCTAGCTGGCGGAAATATTTGAATTATTCAAACCGCCTGAGCTGCGCTGGTCATACGCCTTTGAATTTTATTTTAATTGTTTTAAGAAAACAATTTGGCGCCACCGGGACTTTCTCACCCCTAGTGAACATCAAGACCTGGTTATTCGTACGTTCGCAACGAACGAAATATACAGAAGTTGCACGCATTTGAACTACGGATCGAGAAGACACGTACACTCATTACACACAAATTATACATTATCCACATTTTGCAGAGTAAAACGGTAGAACGTTACACACGACTAGATTTTAAATTGGCTTCCATCGCGGGGCTTGAACGAGGCGGACGTCACACGAAATACATTACAAATTGGCGCGCCAACTAGTGGAGCTAGAATAATAAAGAAATTATACAATTAAACCCTATAAATTCTAGCGGCGATTACGAAAGATTACAAAATGCACACCAGAGGAGTATCGAAAAAATTGGCAAAGGAGAAGGAGATGGAAGAAAACAGAGGGGAAGAAGAGGAAGGAACACCGATTGAAGAAGTGGAGACAATAATAACCACAACAGAACCAAGCCAAGACGAAGAAACGGAATTACAGGCGGGCGACAAGGGAGAATTTAGAGGAGACCCGAACATACTAAAATTAATGGAAATGATGAATAATAATTTGAAGGAGATGAACAATAAATTCGACAAGAATGAAGAGAGTTTGAAGGAGATGAACAATAAATTCGACAAGAATGAAGAGAGTTTGAAGGAGATGACCAATAAATTTGACGGAATGAAGAAAGAAACAAACGAAAATTTTAAAAAACAGGAGGACAATTTTCAGAAACAGAAGGAAGAATTGAGACAAACCATTAACAAGAATAATGAAATATTACAACAACGATTGATGGAGGAAATTCAGCAAAGAAATGAAGATTTGAAGGAAGAATTGAGGGAACAGCTGAAGGAGGACCACGAGAAAAATAAAGAAGAAATGAAGCTGCAGATGGCACACCAATTAATGGAGTACCGAGAAGAAGCAAAACAGCAGGTTACGGAAATCAATGACAAATTAGAGGAAACGTTGGAGAAGCTAGAGAAGACCAACGAAAATGTTTCTGGAGTCCGCAAGGAAGTACTCGATAAAATGAACCGTCTCGGAGGAGAAAATAAGAGAAGAATTGAGGAAGGTCATGAAGAAACAGTCAGAAAATGTACCCAGATAGACCAGGACATACACCAAGTCCGGGAAGAAAACCAGAAAGAGGTAGCAGCTGTACGAGCAGACTTGGGAGAACGAATGGAAGGAGTTTACAGTAACTTAAATAAAGTAGATAGCAAAGTAGACAAAAACCAACAGAGGATTGACGAAATGGGCAGAATAGAAGAGTCATTACGGGAAGAAGTGGATGCCTGGCGTGACCGACCATGTAATAATAATCATGTCATGAACACAGACAACAGAGATACCATCAATTTCCGTAATTATAAAAGAAACCCTATTGAATTCTTGAAGAGGGTAGAAGAGTTAATCCTCAAGAATCGAGAGACTCGATGGACTACAATAAGAGGGATGTTGGACGAAATTTTCAAGGAGACGTACGACAACTGGTGGACTGCCACTCGACCAGACATCCAAAACCTTCAAGACTTTAAGACTCAGTTCAAGGCTAAATACTGGTCTGAGTCAACTCAGAATATGGTCCGCAATAACCTGAGCAATGGAAGGTATGAAAACCAGAATGGACAATCCCTTACCTCCTACTTCTTGGGAAAAATCTGCATGGCCAGGAATTTGGAGCCACGTATACCTGAAGAGTGTCTGGTAATACAATTATCTTACCACTACGACGACGCCATCCAAAAGGCACGAATGTACAGCCAGGTAAAGACCATCCAAGATATGGCTAGCTTACTAGAAAGCCATGAACATGAGTGGCAGTACAGGAAAAATAGAGGGTACAGTTTCAGAAATAATCGAACCAATGAGGGACAATTGTCACAGAATCAACAGGGAGATAATAAGCCACCGATAAATAACCCTAACAATTACCAAGGGAACACACGGGGCAATAACGCGCCCAGAAATTTTAACAGAAGTGGAAACCATAATAATAACAACTTTAGGAACAACCACAGGGGTAATTTCCCGTCGAATGGTTACAACAACAATTATCGCCCTGGAAACAACAGTAATCAGAACAATAATCCAGGATATCGGCCACAGGTAAATTACATAAGGGGGCAAAGACAAAGGAGCCCAAGAAGAAACTATCCCTCATCTAACTATCGGCGAACGTACTATAATCAGGTACCCGATATGAGAAGTCACCCATTCGAAGAAGATCACAGGCACAGCGTGGATAACCGGAATAATCAACAGGAGCCGAACGCTAACCAACCATCAAACACTACTGATGTTGGGGGCAATGAGGTCAACCCTCATTTAAACGCTTAAGGCCAGTGAAAACTGCGGACAGCCCATCACTGGACCAATCTCTGGGTGAATATAAGACAACACATGACAAGAAGATCACAATAATATGTACTAATTATTTGAAAAATATAAGGGACGATTTGATCGAAGAATAATCAAAACTAAAGAAGAAAGAAGAATAATCAAATCCACTGAAGAATTTATAAACTTAGCTTACCACGACTTTACGGAAGCTACCCCATACACAATGATGTTTGAGCGGCCACCGCCTAGAGAGATAACCGATATGATCCAATTCCCCACCAACACCGAATATCAATTCGAGAAAAAAAGATTCTATAACAGAATAGCCGAAAAGGTAGAGCAACAAAAGAATAAATACGCTAAGAACCAGAAAAAGACTATTAAGTACGAGGTAGGAGAAAGGGTACTGTTAAAAAACAGAGAATTGCCCAGCTCCATAGAAGGCATCACTAGAAAGTTACTATTATTATACGTGGGACCATACACTATAACAAAAGACAAGGGCAATAACACTTACGAGATCACTCACTCTGCCACCAAGAAAATAAAGGGGGTATACAATCAAGCCTCAATTAAGAAATATTATGACAATCAACAATAACTGTAAAAAACAATTTAAAGTAAAAAAAAACCAACAAAAATACTTTAAATAAGGAAATAAAAAAATAAAGTGACAAACAAACAAGTCTGCCGATGTCATAAAGAAAAGATCTCTAAAGAATGTCAAAATTCCAAAACATTCGTAAGTACAGCTTACACTAAGCATTAGAGAAACCATATGATGAATAAAAATTGTAAAAAAAAAATCAAAAAAGATATGTAAGAAAAGCTTACCCAAATATCTTAATAATATTTTAGAACAAGTAAAAATGGAGAGATAAAAGTCACAAGGCATTCAGATAAAGTAAGAGCAACCAACTTACTACAATATTTAAATAAAAATTAACAATAGAGGAGTGTAGTTACAAAACATTCCTCCAAAATAAGGTTAAATTACCATAATATTTAGCCAAAAAATGAGGCATAAAAAGCATAACATACTGTAAAGGAATAAGCTACAAAAAATTCCTAACTAGTAAGAAGCCATAACTTACTATGATATTTAAAAATTATGAAAAAATATCAATCAAAATGATCAGCTTCCACAACTATTTAGAAAGAGGGGAAGTAAAATTACCCAAACCAATGATCACAAAACAATACAAATGAAATAAACGTTCTAAGAGTTATAATGCGAAATGAGATGAAACAAAGAGTAATTAAAAATGAATAAAAATGTGAATTGTGTCAATAAAAAACAATGCTTCAAATAGTATCTATAAAGAAAGATGAAACAATATATGACTCGAACTGAGCTATAATGAAGTATAAAAGTAAAAGATTCCCAACAAATATTATGATTATGATTATTATTATTATTATTTTGAGTCACGAGTTGACTATATTTAAGAATTATTAATTGAGATTGTCTGTTGAATGAACCAGCAATCATTTTACTGAGCAGGGATGATGTTCCCCTGAT